>JALGBA010000339.1:1200000-1605000 GCA_023970755.1 Azemiops feae | reverse complement strand
AGCTTAATTGTTTACACACCACAGCCAACCGTTAAGCTTGCTCAAACTTAAGGAACAATTATTTGACGGAACTGAGATCTAATCAGCCATCATGCCCAGCATATTTATAAATAGGCACTGATGCAACTTTTGCATGCAAGAGGCCAAATTTTCACAGTACTTTATGTGCTTTGCATAAAGTTTCATGGATATTGGTCTTATAGTTTTTAAGGTGCTGGGAGCCGTCCAGAGTCACATCTACAAGAATATAGCAGTAGAAATCAATTTAATTAATAAAATAATAAAATAATCATCATGTAAATGGCACAATAACCCCAGAGTTGCTTCAAAAGTGAGATGGGTGGCAGATAAATTTAATCATTTGTGTGTCATTTGTCTGACAGGCAAATTATGCAATGACCGACTTCTGGATTTAACATTTGTGAAGGACTATTTACGATTTCAAACATCTTCACTGAATTTAAGCTGAATTCACAAGCTGCACTGCCTCGTAATGAAATCTTCTGACTTTTGGTTTAGCGATGATGCACACTAGACATAGTTGTTTGTAAAGCAATGTTTGCAGCTTAATGTTTTATGTGAACATACTTTTTCGTAAAGCAGGGTTTAGGACTTAGGTTACATTGGCTTGCTCAAAAGTACACAAGAATTAAAACAAACCACGATGAATGTTGGAGAAGTCATTACACTAATTTTGTGTTGAGTTTAGATTCAAGGAAGCTGCAAGGAAGAGTTATTAAACTACAGCCTTAGGAGCCCGTGGCTTTGGGTGAGGATTAGGAGGGACAAAGAGGTGAAGCTCTCCGGGCCCGGGGGGGGGGGGGTGTCTGGTGGCACAAGAAATAGGACTTGTCAACGGAAGCAGCACCAGAATACAAGTGAGGAAACTGGTGGAGAAAAGAGAAGACTGAGAGAAATTCAAGCAAGGCCCACCTTTCAAAATCCACGTGACAGCGGCAGCTGCGACGGTGGAGGTCTCATCCCCGACCCCCACCCCCTTCAGCACTGCCTGGGTGGCCAGTGTCCCTGTGATGCTGCTTGCGAAGGCCTGCAGGTTGATGGGGGATGCAGAGGAAGAGAGAAAGGGCAACAGTTGGAACAGGATAAGGAACTTTCTGGGCCCAGTTCATCACCAGAATAACAGACCCCCCTCTCAAGCACTATCAGACCAATGGTTGTCCCATCTCTTTTTAAAACATGTCTAATGATGGAGCACCCACAACTTCTGAAGGCAAGCTGTTCCACTGATTAATTGTCCTGTCAGGAAATGTCTCCTTAGTTCTAGGTTGCTTCTCTCTTGGATTAGTTTCCATCCATTGCTTCGTGTTCTGCCTTCATCACCTGGGGCTCCTCTTAGCTCACAGACCCCAAAACCCACACACCCAAAGATCCCATCAAAACAAGCCCTCTGTTCCAAAAAGTTGCTCTTCTACAGATCCCAAAACAGAGAAGCAGCCTTTCTGTATGAGAAGGGAAGGAGGGTTTGAGCTTCATGGATCCCATGGAAAGAGAACAGCCCTGCCCCCTCAGAAAGGAATCTCTCTCTCACCTGGATGGTGTCCCAGAACTGGTAGGCGAGGTAGTCCGTGCTTACACTCTCAGGATAACCTTGGGGCAGGAAGATGGACTGCAGGAAAGAGAAAGGGTGAGCACCTTCTTCCTTTTGAGCCACCCAACTTCTGCTCATGGATCCCCTCTCATTTTTGCCGATCTGCTTGCATTCTCTTCCCCAATGAAGCGCTTTACTGATTAATTTTTTGGGGGACTTGGTACTCTCTAGCTCACCTGCCATTGGCCCAGCAAGGGTCCTCTCAAATCCAACAGCCAATGCAAGTCCAAGAGGAAAGGGTGTCTCAACTCATCAGCATCCATTTTTAGATGGGGATATGACCCCTGGCCATATTCATCAAGATTGTAAAATAATTATTTGACTCACAGTTGTGCAACCTGAGAACTTGGGACTTCTGAAAGCAATGACTTGCTTTCACTCCCAGACCTCTAAAAAAAGTTGTGAAATTGTAAGATTCTTCGGGAGCACAATGAGAAAATTATTAGAAGAATGGCTGGGGAGAATCAGATCTACTGTATCTACTTTTAATTAAATCATCATTTGTGCATCCCTCACTGTCAAGCAGCTCTCTAAACTCTAAACCAGGGGTCTTCAAACTTGGCCCTTTTATGACTTGTGGACTTCAACTCCCAGATTTCCTCAGCCAGCGTGCCTGGCTGAGGAATTCTGGGAGTTGAAGTCCACAAGTCATAAAGGGGCCAAGTTTGAAGACCCCTGCTCTATGCCAAGGTTTCCAAACCTCGGCAACTTTAAAGATGTGTGGGACTTCAACTCCCAGAATTCCCCAGCCAGCATGGAAATTGAAGTCCATGTGTCTTAAAGCTGCCAAGGTTGGGAAACTCTGATCTAAACCTGATCTAAACCAGTTTACTCACCATGAAGATATGATGAAATGAATGAAGGTGCCAGTCTTTAGAGGCGTCTGTCACAGAGCTTAGCTTTCCATTAGGCAAGGCCTGGTAACGCCGAGCAGATCGAGAGCCATAACTTTCCGTGCAAAGTGTCTGAATTTCCAAGTCAGTCATGATTGTGCCTGAACTTTTAAAGATATGCAGCATTAATCAAGTGCCACTGGAACTCAGAAAAAAAAAGTGATCTTTGCCTAACTAGATCATGCAAGACAATAGTTTTCAAGATCCTCTCCAACAGGGAGGCTAATCACTCAAGCAATCTGGAAAGTTTGCATAAATATACGAGGGCAACTCGGAAATAAACCTCCGTTTGGTTATCAATGACAGACACTCGCAGATACAGAACTTTTATTATACACATTAGAAAACTACAACATTACATTTGTTGTTGTTAGTTGCGAAGTCGTGTCCGACCCATCGCGTTCCCATGGACAACGTTCCTCCAGGCCTTCCTGTCCTCTACCATCTTCTGGAGTCCATTTAAGCTCACGCCTACTGCTTCAGTGACTCCATCCAGCCACCTCATTCTCTGTCGTCCCCTTCTTCTATTGCCCTCAATCTTTCCCAGCATTAGGCTCTTCTCCAGTGAGTCAGTCCTTCCTTCTCATTAGGTGGCCAAAGTATTTGAGTTTCAACTTCAGGATCTGGCCTTCTAAAGAGGAGTCAGGGTTGATCTCCTCTAGGACTGACCGGTATGATCGCCTTGCAGTCCAGGGGACTCGCAGGAGTCTTCTCCAGCACCATAGTTCAAAGGCCTCCATTCTTTTGCGCTCAGCCTTTCTTATGGTCCAACTTTCACAGCCATACATTGCAACATAATTACTTTTCATTACTTTTCAACATAATCGCCATTCAAATTGAAGCACTTGTCATAACGTCTTTCAAGGTTTGAAATTCCTTCTACAAAAAAAAAAATCTCCCGCCTGGGAACGAAGCCACCCTGTAACAGCATCCTGAAGCACATTGTCATTGTCAAAGCAGTGCAACGCAAGCCACTGTTTCATGTGCCTGAAGAGGGGGCAGTTGGTCAGTGCCAAATCTGGGCTATGGGGGGGGGTGATCAAAAACATCCCAACGGAACTGCTTCAAAGGTTCTTGGGTGCGTCTAGCGATGTGCGAGTGAGCAGATATCGAGAACCGACGGACTTCACCGATCTTTTTGTCAACTTCCTGCACGAGTTCAGCGCTGACTACAGATGGCCGGCCACTTCTTGCCTCATCGTGCACGTCAGTTCGTCCATCTTTAAACATGCAACACCACTGATGTACGACACCTTCACTCATCACACTTGGTCCATAAACATTACACAGTTCCTGATGAATCGCAGCTGCCGAAAGTTTTTTCGCACACACGAATCGTATTACTGCACACACTTCACATTTGGCGGGATTTTCTATGGCAGGGTTCATTTTCCATTGATCTAGCGGACGAGTCAACTGCAACACAACCTTCTCCTTCCACTCCTCACTGTCTACTGAACTATTGCGCACGGCGCCATAGGACGGGCGCCGCTACCTCGCCTATTTCTCGCACATGCTCAAACGGAGGTTTATTTCCTAATTGCCCTCGTACATAAACATATCTACATACCCACATATATAGTGTGCACGTGTCTATATATCTGTTTTTATTTACTTTTTAATATTGTTAGACATATAGAGTCAGAGATGAGTGGCCATATAAATTAATTAAATAAATAAAAGTTAAAAACTTGCTGCTTGTGGTCAATCCACCCAAAAGTCTTTAATTGGATAATTTTCTACCTATTTAATAGTAGAAATGGTATGCTCCTGGCTGCACCCATTTTTTACAACAGGGAAGGAGAAGTGGAAAATAAGTAGAACAGTGTTTCTGAATCTCAGCAATCTTAAGATGTATGGACTTCAATTCCCAGAACTCCCTAGCCTGGCTGGAGAATTCTGGGAGTTGTAGTCCACATATTTTAAAGTTGCTGAAGTTTGAACAGCATGTGCTTGTGTTGCTGCATCCTTCACTGTTGGTCATATTGTCAGAGAACTGCTAGAAGTTGTACTTTAGCCACCCCTAAAAGATCACACTTAGTCTATATATAGGTAGTGCACAAACAAGGGACCAATGCAACACTTACACTATTCAACACAATCAGGCGTTTCCAGCATCTAGTTTTTGAACACACACATCCTCTGTCAACAAGCACGCTTTTGTGAAAACTCAGGCTTTAACTACCCACCCGAATGTGGTGGAAAGATGTCCCATATACTGACTCTGTAAACTGCTTAGCGAGGGCTGCAAAGCACCATCAAGCCGTATATAAATCTAAGCGCTATTGCGATCTTTAGAACTCCATTTAAGTAAAAACATATTAATGACGTGTCTCTAAAGGTTTCATCCAGCCATTCTAAATCTATTTATCTAATCATGAGACCCACTGACTTCAATACATGTAAAGAAGTGCACAGTAAAATGCATTCAAATACATTGCTTGCAACAGCTTCCTCCACCCCCTAAGCCCGTGAAAGCTTTGCACGTTAAATGTCGGTTTCCCAAAGAATCGTGAAAGACAAGAAGTGAAAGACCTTTGCAGAAAGGATGATGATGACAGTCCGCGTCTTTCCTGCCTGGATTTGAGTTGGGAACCCAGAATATAGCCAAACAGCCCGGTTCCCTTTCCCTAAGGAGACATTTAGCCACGTCTTTAAGGCAGAAATGTAGCCGCAAAAGCGTCTCCAGCGGGCAGCGACGGTAAACGCTGCTTTCGTCCAGCAGGGGGAACCAAAGAAAACGGCCAAATTGCAAACCCGGCTTCATTTCATTGTCGCGCCTTCTTCTTTTAGAGATCTCTGGGAAATGTAGTCGTCTGTCCATCCGTATAGTTTAGGGCAGGGGTAGGCAACCTTGGCTCTTTTATGACTCGTGGACTTCAACTCCCAGAATTCCTGAGCCAGCCATGCTGAGGAGAAAGGGAAAGGTTTCCATGCTGAGCCATGCTGGTTCAGGAATTCTGGGAGTTGAAGTCCATGAGTCATAAAAGAGCCAAGGTTGCCTACCCCTGGTTTAGTTGAAAAACTTCAATTACAACTTCACATTTCTCTATAAAAATTTTTTTCATAGCTACAGATGTGTTTGACGGATCAAGAGTAAAGGAAGAAAACTCTGTTAAAGTGAATGCATTAAACATCCCTAATGGATGCTTACAGCAAAGAAAAATATTGCCACTTCGCATTTAAAATATTTGAGTGCCTTTGAGGATCTCAGAAATTCCCAGATAAAATAAGCCTAATATAAAAAAAAAAAATCTAATAAACATCAATTAAGTGAACACAGATCTGAAGTGGAGCAAACTGAAATTGAAGTCCTACAAAAATGAGCTAGAAACTATTGTGCTCATTAGAAAAAGTTGTTGATCCTGCTATTCGGGCACCTTTTTTTGGTGTTTTTTTTTTTTTTACCAACTCCAAAATGTATCCTCTTCGCTAACATTTAAGCCATTGGGGTGATGTGGTGCTGGAGCTGCAGCAGGAGACCTGGTTCAAATCTCCCTTCATCCATCAAAATTCACTGGGTGACATTAAGAAAATTGTGTTTTTGTGTTTTGTAGCTAAACCTATCTCACGGGGCTATTGTTGCAGGGAAAAATAGGGAATGAAGGCAAATATACGTGTCCCAGGATAATGTTGCAGGATCCAATCTGGGTCCGTCACTGGGACCAGAGGTTTCAAGACTTGTGCTAGAGCCCTTCCTTATGGAACTTCTAACGGAATGTCTAACATAAATAAGTTCCCTGAGGATGGGCTCCAGCACGAATCCGAATCCAGATTAGATTCTGCAAAAATAGGGAGTGCTGTGCATGCAGCTTCTGAACAAATACAGGCTATACATAAAATGAATAAACGCAGTCATCTTATTCCAGAGTGCTAGTAGATCTTGCTCTTCTTCCCTACCACCTCACGTTTTGCATTGCTATTCCAAACAAAACACCTACACACACACACAAAAATTATCTCACTCACTAGGGAGGGGTAGGCAACCTTGGCTCTTTTATGACTCGTGGACTTCAACTCCCAGAATTCCTGAGCCAGCATGGCTCAGCTTGGAAACCTCTCCCTTTCCCCTCAGCATGGCTGGCTCAGGAATTCTGGGAGTTGAAGTCCACGAGTCATAAAAGAGCCAAGGTTGCCTACCCCTGGACTAGGCCTCTCTATGGCCTTCAGGAATGGCTCTCTTTAAATACCATCCTCACCATCTTTCCCTTACCCAAACAGCTAGTGTGGTTAAGAGGGGATCTTACCTGCACAGAAATTGCAGCAGATACCCATGCCTCTAAATGTTCTTCTAGAACATGATGCCCCCTCTCCTCCACTCCCTGCTTCTGTCAAGGATAGCTCCTGGCCTTCTGGATTTCATAAAAATTTGGTCCTAGAAGGATTTGGTGATTGTATGTTTTAGAGTTCCTTGTGCCAGGAATATTAATTATAATGTTTGTATTGTACTTCTGTCCTTGCATGTTAATAAATTACTGTACTGGCTGCAAATACTGCTCTCCTGCTCCACACAAGAGTTGCCTTAGCTAAATCTGTTTATAGTTTGGTAAACAAATAATTCTCCAATGAGCAGAACACGGTGCACCAATAAAACACAAGATACTTAGGTTCAGAGGAACAGAGAGGAATCTTGCAGGAGCAGACCCCCTCTGCATTTATTTTCCAAAACACTCAAAGCAGTTCTTGAAATTCTTAAAAAATAGAAATGCCATTTTCAAGAGGGGGCATTCGAACTGCATGACTGCTGCCAGCAGCCAGCGATTTGAGGATCCCGTGTTAAATCTGCGAAACACTAGAAGAGAAACCACCGAATCCCAAGGCAAGTTGGAGAGTCTCTTCAGCAAAGGCTAAAAGGAAGGAGAGAGCAATGGAGCAAGTTCTTCAGGGTCCAGGGAAAGGATCCAACGTTACCCAAAAGAAAACTTGTGAGCAGTCTCAGAAGGGTTCCCAAGCAGGGAGAAGAGAAGGGGTACTTTGGGGGAAGGGATCCACTTGAACAAGGACCTCAGGAATACCTTAGATGACTATGAAGGGATCCCCAGACTGGAGCCAACGAAAAAGCTGGAACAAGTTCTGGTGGATCTAAGGCTGGTCTTGAAAAGGTAAACCACGAGACACACCCACTCACCCACCCCCCGGTAGTCCATGGATGGGAGAGCAAGTTAGGGGAAACGGGACCAGCTGCTCAGCTGATGTAGATCCGGTGGAAGTCATTGGCACCAAAGGCAGCATTGCACTTGGGGCATTTCCGCTGACGGGTGTCGTAGCGCGTCTTGACGCAGTCGAAGCAGAAGACGTGGAAGCATTTGGTGAGAACGGCGTCCTTCTTGCGCGTGTTGCAGCAGGGACAGGTGAGCTTAGCCTGAGGAAGTGCACAGACCACAGCGTTGAGGGGCTGGGGCATTAGCGAGAGCCACCCTTCATTTACAAACCTCCTTCTCCTGCTCTCCTCACCTTGTACTCCTTGATCTCCTCCTGTAGGATCTCATCAGCATCTGCATACACCTCCACTTTGCGCTGCTTTTCCAGTTTCCGCCGAAGGCGAGATATGTCCTCCTGGGAACAGCAGGCACATCAATGAGTCGGGGGGGGGGGGGGGGGGGAGAGGAGAGGTACCATTTATTTGTTTGCTTGCTTGTTTCATTAAATTTATATGCTGGCCATCTCAATCAAGTGACTGGATGGCGCACAACAGCGTAAAAGAAGGATAAACAAACATTACAATATTAGAAAAACATTTAAGGTTAACAAGAAATTGGGAACCTGGGTATAAACTAGGAAAACAGATGATGAATGGATAAAGGTGGGACGTTAATCCACTAACAAGCTCCGGGATGGAAACCACACACACACAATGATAAAACCACGGCTGCCTCCTCAGGAGCACCTCCCTGAAGCCATGAGGTCTGTTTTACCTGTCGCGGCCTTCCCCCTTCCCCTGTGCACCTGAGCTCTTTTGAGGTTGAAAGACTCCTTCTCCTTGGCCGCCCTGTTCTCAGCCATGAAGGTCTGGATCTCCTTCAGTTTACTCTGCACGTGCTCCAGCTGCACCTTCAGGTCTTCTGCCAGCTGGGCCGCCTCCACCGCCTGCAAGCAGAACATGGCGTCCAAACCCGATCCGCACCAACGTCTAAACGATGCCCCCCATCGTTCCTGGCTGTGAAAGCTCCCCGTCCCAGCAATCAGAATCCGATTTCTAGGGCTGTCCTTTTTTCCCCTACTTTTTTAAAAAACTAATTAGGGATTTTCATCGGGAGTAACGGGCGCGTCCAAGGCCCACATTCGCTTTCTAACTTGGCAGCTCCCAGACCGGCGCCTCACCTTCCTCTTGTTGAGCTCCAGGGCCTGGCTGCGTAAAGTCAGCTCTTTCTCCACGGTGCCCAGATTGCCCTGCAGGACTCGTTCCTTCTCCTCCAGTTTCTGCACGACCAAGAGCTGGGTGTCCACCTGAGGAAAGCAACCAGAGGCACAAGGGTCAGCACGTGTCCCAGGAAGCCGCCTACATTTAGCGGCCTCTTCCTTCAAAGCTCAGATCCCCCAACCTGGTGGTGGTGGTGCTGGTGGTGGGGTGGCTGCCTACCTGAGACTTGAGGGCCAGCACCTGCTCGGCCAGTTCTTCCTTCTCCTCCCGCAGCAGCTTGTGAATCTGGTTGGATTTGATGCGCTCCGACATCAGCTTGAAGTTGGCGTCATCCTTCTCACGCAGCTGCTGGTTTAGCCGCATGTTCTGCTCTTGCATGTCCTCAAAAGCTTGGCCTGTCACATCCATCTCCGAGAGAAGCGCCTCTTCCTCCTGATCCAGGGAAGGAAAAAAATAAAAATAAAACCAATAGGAGAATTGGAATTTCCCCAGCCCAGCCCTTACTAATAATCTCATAGCCACATTTTTTTTCTTTCTTTCTCATGCCAGAATGTCTAGAGCAGTGATGGCGAACCTTTTAGAGACCGAGTGCCCAAACTGCAACCCAAAACCCACTTATTTATCGCCGGGTGCCAGGTGGGACGTGGCCCACTGGGTGGGCGTGGCTGTGGTGGTCATGGCAAACTGGGTGGGTGTGGCCAAAGTGGGCGTGGTCACCTCGATGTTGCTGGTGGGGAGGGACGCCTGTGGGGGCCAGGCAGGGTTGGGGGAGATCCAGGGGGTCTCTGGCAGGTGCGGTGGTGGGCAGGAGGCTCGTCCTGCGAGGTGAAGCAAGGCGAGGCAGGGTGGGGGTACCATTGCCACGGGGCAAGGCGAGGCAGGGGCCGGGGCAGCTGCTGCCTGACACCATCAGACCCCGCACACAGAGGCCAGCGAGCGCATGGGGGCCGACAGTGTCCGTCAGCAGCCACAGCCTGCTGGCTCCTCGACCGGCGCACTCTGGGGCTCCACAGCCCACTGCCAGCAGTTCAGAGAAGCTGCCTCTGAGCTGGACAGCTGGCTGACAGCTGAGGAGGCGATGCAGTGGGTCATGCCCGGGAAAAGGAGAGCATGTGAGGCCAGGAGGGACGGGACGGGGGAGAGGGAAACCAGCCGTGCTGGGATGCATCCAGCCACGTGGGACCTCAGGCGGCTGGTTGAAGAGGGATGGTTGTCATCTCCGGAGCATGGCACAAGTGCCCACAAAGAGAGCTCTGATTGCCACCTCTGGCACACGTGCCATAGGTTCGCCACCACTGGTCTAGATCAGGGGTAGGCAACCTTGGCTCTTTTATGACTCGTGGACTTCAACTCCCAGAATTCCTGAGCCAGCATGGCTCAGCTTAGAAACCTCTCCCTTTCCCCTCAGCATGGCTGGCTCGGGAATTCTGGGAGTTGAAGTCCACGAGTCACAAAAGAGCCAAGGCTGCCTATCCCTGTTCTAGATGGACTTCTGGACTGATCTGTTGTTACAGGTTCTAAGCACCAGGCCTTGAGCCTCATCTTCACAGCAACCAGGTCAAGACTGAGTTCTATGTTTATGGAAAAACTGCAACTGCCCTCAGAGCCTCTCTAGGCTCCTCCTGCCCTGGGCCATCGTTTCTGGCAGCACAAATTCCTCCCAGAAATAAATACCTGTTTGGTTGCTGACAGTTTTTTCTGCAGATGCTCAATTTGTTCCTCGGCCATCTTGATCTTGCGTAAGGCATCCTCATCGGCCATTTTCTTACTCTCTTTCTTCTCTTTTTCCTCCAGCTCACGGATCCTCACCCGCAGCTCTTCCACCTGCCCAAAGAAATGAGTCAAAAGAAAGCAGGGGCAACTTCCTTCACTTGAGACCCCCACCCCGGGAGAGAATCCTTCCAAGTACACCTGCGGGTCAAGCTAAAGATAACCAACCCCAATTACAAATGTCACCCAGTGATTTATCTAAATGCACAGCCGACCCTTCTTTGGGCAGCTGGTTCTTCCCTACGCGAGGAAGCCGTGGCCATTTTCTTCATAAAGTCACACTGTCTTGCCCAGAACCAGATCCTGAAACATAGGATAGCACCGAAGGGCATGAAACTTGGCAGCCTCTAACGGGGCTGGGCTTAGCAGACCCAGGCACCGGAGTGATAAGACAGGTCCAGGTCTCCTGTGACAAAGAGCGAGCAGAAGAATTGGAACTTTGGGAAGACTCATATCTCCGGATAGGCCCCACCCTTGTCTCACCTCGGCTTTGGTCTTCTTCTCAGCTGCCATCAGCTGCACTTTGTCCCGCTGCTCCTTGGGGGCTGACTTGTACATGTCCAAGAGAAGCTTCATCTCCTTCTGGCTCTCCTGAGCCTTTCTGAGAAAGGAAGCAGAGTCCACGTGAAGGACAGGCCCCTGTTCCTAGTCCAAGCCCTGCTCTATAGCATGTCGGACAAACGGCTGTCCAATCTCTTTTTAAAGACTTCCCAGTGAGGGAGCACCCACGACTTCCGAAGGCGGCTTGTGCTTACATGCAGGATTCTGCTACTTACAGCCAACCTCAACAGAAATAGTTCCAGCAGTGTTCCTGTGGAGATGATTTCCTGGTCTGGTCTACCTAGTGCAGGGGAAGGCAACCTTGGCTCTTTTGTGACTCGTGGACTTCAACTCCCAGAATTCCCGAGCCAGCCAAGCTGAGGGGAAAGGGAGAGGTTTCCAAGCTCAGCCACGCTGGCTCAGGAATTCTGGGAGTTGAAGTCCACGAGTCTTTAAGTTGTCAAGGTTGCAGACCCCTGGTCTAGTGGTTAAGCACCAGTCTAGAAAGCAGGAGATTGTGAGTTCTAATCCTGCCTTAGCCAGGAAAGCCAGCTGGGTGACTTTGGGCCAGTCACTCTTTCTCTTAGTCCAGGGGTAGGCAACCTTGGCTCTTTTATGACTCGTGGACTTCATCTCCCAGAATTCCTGAGCCAGCATGGCTCAGCTTGGAAACCTCTCCCTTTCCCCTCAGCGTGGCTGGCTCAGGAATTCTGGGAGTTGAAGTCCACGAGTCATAAAAGAGCCAAGGTTGCCTACCCCTGCACTAGGCCTCTCTATGGTCTTCAGGAATGGTTCTCCTGTTCAGGTAAGAGCCCCTCTTAACCACACTAGCTGTTTGGGTAAGGGAAAGATGGTGAAGATGGTATTTAAGGAGAGCCATTCCTGAAGATCATAGAGAGGCCTAGTGCAGGGGTAGGCAACCTTGGCTCTTTTATAACTCGTGGACTTCAACTCCCAGAATTCCTGAGCCAGCCACGCTGAGGGGAAAGGGAGAGGTTTCCAAGCTGAGCCATGCTGGCTCAGGAATTCTGGGAGTTGAAGTCCACAAGTCATAAAAGAGCCGAGGTTGCCTACCCCTGGCTAGTGGAACCAACACTTCCTGACAAGATTCCCCCCCCCCCTTGCAATTAGCCTCCTTCCTGGGCCAACCATCAAGGAAAGTTAGTCGAGTCTCTAGGCTTCCATTGGCAACACTCACACTATCCAGCTGTGCTGTTCTCATACGTGCTGACCACCAGGCCTGCCTCTGCTACCCCAGCACCCCAATCCTCCCCTAGTTTGTGGGAATACACACACAGCAGCTCTACAGAGTCTCAGGATTGGCAAGAGATCCTTCCCAGGGTAAGATTTTTTTTTTTCTCTCCTCGTCAGTCTAAAGGGCTTCCCGGATAGAACAGAACGCTCGGAACGACAGCACACTCTCTCACCCCATCTACACTCCAGGCACTAGTCACAACCTGGTTTCAAAAAAACAAAACAAAACACAACGCCTCCACCTTTCAGGCCCGCCCCCCCCATTTCTCCCCCTCCGCCCCCCCGAGGCTCACTTGAGCTCAGTTCGCAGTTGCTTGAGCAGATCTGAATCTTTCTTCTTCGCATCTTCGCTACCTCCGCCACCCTTCTGCTTCTCCCGATCCCGTGAAGAGGAGGAGGAGGAAGAGGCCTCTTTCTCACGATCCCGTGGCCTCTCCCGGTCAACGCCCCGGTCTCCTCCGCCGCGTCCCTTGGACCGCTCAGGCTCTTTGGCGCGGGGCGGTGGCGGGGGCTGGGGAGCGGGAGGCTGGGGGCCCGAGGTCTCCTCTTCTTCTTTTTTCACTCCCTCCGGGTTCCCGAGCAGCTGAGGAGACACCACCTCTTCCTTCGGCTCTTTCTTTATCTGCACCTCCTTGGATTCTCTCTTCGTTTCGGAGGACGCCGTGTCTTCCTCCTCTTTCACAGAAGCTAGCCCGGGGTGGCCCTGGGGCCCAGCGGGGTCTTCATTCCCTGGGGCTGGGGCTGCAGTGGCCAAGCCAAAAGGAAACCCACTCTGTTGCATGCGAACCTGAAGGAACAAGAAGCCGACCAGCACTTGTAACACAAAGGTGGGAGCCAAGCCTGTAACACCCAGGATCAGCGACACATTTTCCCGCAAGAGGGCACATGAGAAGCTGGGACCGTTGGGGAAGACTTGCCGTCCTTGCCGCCATCACCCTGCTGCCTCTCCCTGCCCGGGCAGGGGACACCCAAAGGGCCAGATGTGGCCCGTGGGTCGTAAAAAATGACCAGGTCTGCTATAGGCAAACAAGCTTGATTCCATTTTCCACAGAGTAGGGGACCGACTGCAAAATGAGCAGGAACAGGAAGCGTGAGCTGAGGAGGAGACCACCACGGTGGGCAGGAAACTGCTATAACGCAAGTGACGCCCACAGTAAACAGCCCGTCAGATTTTACATTCATAGTGAAAAGACGCCATTTGAGAGCACGGATTTCTTTTTCAATGAAAATAAAGGAATATCAAGATGACTTGCGAGTCCTCAAGTCCCCCCGGTCCTGAAGCAGAACTGTGTCCCTTCCCAAATCCAAACCAGGCAGGCGAGAAGGGGTGAAAGCCCCTTGACCTGATGCCCGGCCTCCCTTCCGCCATTCCCCCGGGGAGACCCACCTTGTTGATCTCGGCCTGCACCTCCCGCAGTTTGCGCTTGTACCGTTGCACGTCTCCCTTCAGCTGGTGGTTGTGGTTCTGCAGGCTGCTGATGAGGTGGCGCATCTCCCGATTGATGGGACCTCGGATTTGAGAGGGGAGACAAGAGGGAGAAAGTGTTTGAGCCACTCTCTCCAGCCCAGCTCTCCACGGAGCGCTCAGCATCTCCCCTTATTTAATCTTTCATTCAGGAGCTCAAGGCAACATATATAATGCTCCCTCCTCTAATCTTTTCCCACAACCACTATCCCAGGGGTAGGCAACCTTGGCTCTTTTATGACTCGTGGACTTCAACTCCCAGAATTCCTGAGCCAGCATGGCTCAGCTTGGAAACCTCTCCCTTTCCCCTCAGCATGGCTGGCTCAGGAATTCTGGGAGTTGAAGTCCACGAGTCATAAAAGAGCCAAGGTTGGACTTCAACTCCCAGAATTCCTGAGCCAGCATGGCTCAGCTTGGAAACCTCTCTCTTTCCCTCAGCATGGCTGGCTCAGGAATTCTGGGAGTTGAAGTCCACGAGTCATAAAAGAGCCAAGGTTGCCTACTCCTGAACTATCTTGTAAGGTGGACTGGGTCCAGAGTCTCCCAGGGAGCTTCTGGGGATGAGGGAGGCCTAGATCCTGAGTTTTCACCTTCTAATCCAGCACCTGAACCACTAAACTGTAATAGCTCTAACCCCCCAAATTTCCAGTTAAACAAAAAAATGATTTATTTGAAAAGACTACTGGGAGCTCCAGTAGTTCTTCATTAAAAAAAATATCTACACCACCTCCTTAGAAAGAATCTCAAAAGAGTTATAGAATGATCAGAGAGAACTTTCAGAGTTAAAACAATTAAAAATGACTAAACCCATTAAAAAAACAACAACGGGCAAGATGGAGGAAGGATTTAAAAGTGACTCCACATGGGGAGATAACTGGAGCCTTTCCGACTTCCTGAACCCGGCAGGGAGAAATCGCCTTTCTTGAGGGGAGGGAAAAGAACAGGAGGTAAAATTCGGAAAAGCTACTAGCAACACCAGGGACACCGGTTGGTGCCCTCTCCTGGTGGCCAGGGGATCAACGACCTCGAAGGAGGAGGGAAAGGCCATCCCCTGGGAACGGGCTGCAGCATGACGGGCCCCCAGGACAGGAGCATCCCAGGCTCCCCAGGGAGGAAGCGGAGGCTCACCAGCTTGCTCGTTGGCTGCCAGGTTCTGCTCAAATTCAATGCGCAGCATCTCGTACTCCTTGCGCACCTGAGCCAGGGTGTCCTCCAGCTGGATCACCTCCGTCCGCAGCTTCTTCTGGACGTTCAGCTCGTCGCTCTGTCATCGAGGAGAAGGAAGCCGGATCAGCCCCCAGCAGCCAAAGGGCGCACCCAAGTGGGGGCCCACTCTGCAGTCCCTAACCGAAGGTCTGACCGTACGATGACGATGATGATGGTGACCCACGGCTAAGAGCATGAGAAGGGAAACACCCCAGCACCCCTGGCGGGAGGCGAGGGAGGCTGGAGAGCTCACCTCCATGTGCTCGATGTGGCGCAGGTGGCTGTTCTTGGTGGTGAGGAGCAGGGCCCGGGCCTCATCCAGCTGCGTTTTCACCTGCAGGCTCTCGTTGTACAGCAGTGAGAACTGGGACTGCAACACTTTGTACTCCAGGGTCTCCTTTACAGCCTCTTCCGGAAGACTCCGCAGTGCCACCTACAAGCCAGGGTGGAAGAAGGGAAACAGCCAGGTGCAAGGTATCATTATCCAATGTCAAAGCAAACCGGGAAAGGGGGGGGGGAGGGGAGTGTTCCTTCACTGTGGCCCAAACAGCCATGTAAAATTTCTACCTAATCTTCAGCAACAGATGAATACTAGGTACTAAAATGAAGAGACCTGAAGCTAGCTGTTTTGATTTTTTTGAGACACTGCATACAAACTAAAGCACTGTTTCTCAGCCCTTGGCCGATTTAAGATGCGTGGACTTCAACTCCCAGAATTTATTTTAAAAGACTTCTGGGAGTTTCCGGTCCACACATCTTAAAAGCAGCCAAGGCTGAAAAAACGCTGAGCTATATATATATAGGGCAGTCGTTTTTGCATGGGTTTATTTATATATTTCTCGGAAGAAAATGGGTGACTAGGAATTATTTGGGCAGGAAGCAAGGTACAGATTTAAGATTCCCAGAAAAGGCTGGCCACACTCAAGAGATGCTTTATCAGTGACAGGAGTGGAACTGCCATCACCAAGACTAAAAGCATCCAAATTAATTAGACTAAAAGAAGAACAGAGTTTGAGATTTCTAGTTCTGTCTTTAAAGCAAGGTTGGGTAAATTGCCATGTGATTTAGGGGTCTACAGGAGTCGCAAAAGGAACTTTGTGTTGCAATTGACCCAACCTTGCTTTAAAGACAGAACTAGAGATTAGAGTTTAGAGCAGCATAATCTCCTGCTACAGGTAGTCCTCATCTTATGACCACCATTGGGACGTAAACTTCTGTTGCTAAGCAATGCAGACGTTAAGTGAGTTGTTCCTGGTTTTATGATTTCTTGCCGCAGTTGTTCAGTGAATCATACAGTTGTTAAGTGAATCCAGCTCCCCACCCCACCCCACCCCGCATTGACTCTGCTTGCTGGAAGCTTTCTGGGAAGGCCGCAAATGGCAATCATGTCAACCTGCAATGCTGCAACTGTATAAAAACACGCTCGTTGCCAAACACCTGAATTGAGATTAGGTGACCGTGGGCACACTGTGACGGTTGTAACTGCGAGGACAGAGTGTAAGTCTCAGCATCATCATAACTTCGAATGGTTGTTAAACAAATGTTTGTAAGTTGAGGACCACCTGTACTTAAAAAAATACACAGTAAAATTGTGTCTTGATGAGTTAATTCACTGATTTTAATGAAAAAAAGCTGACCCAATTCCAAATATTGCATGAATAGCAATAAAAAAAAACCCTCTGAATTTAAGCCTTTGGATGTTCCCGTTGATGTCACTGAATGCTTCCTGCCACTCTGGATAGTCAGGATGTTTTTAAAAGTGCAGGCTGTTAAGGGCTGTATTAGTTCTTTCCAGCTTATCACCACAGGGTGGTGTTATTTGACAGCTATCCAAATACCTTAAGCTTCTCATTAGTTCTAACCGCCTGCTGCATTTCATGCTGCAGTTTCTCCAGCTCTGCCATGCGACTGTTGGCAAGTTCTTGATTCTCTTCCAGCTCTGCATTCAACATCTCAAACTGCAAAGCAAGCCCAAATTAAATCAGCAGAAGCTTGCACAAGAACTGTTGCGAGACCCAAGTCTCGCAAGCTACAGGGCTACAATTTATTTTCCAGTCAACGTTTTCCGGCTTACCTTCTGCATGCTAAGGGTGATCTGGCCCCCCTGGAACCCACCATAACTGCCTGAGGCGTAGTAACCCGAATTCAGCTGCCAAAAAAAAAAAGAGAGTGAAAAATCAGTAACTTCTAAAACCAAACGGCAAATATATAAATGCACACACACAAACACACACACACACATGCAATGGTGTGAACAAAATCTTTCACAAGACATCTAGCCTTGCATAACACTGAAAGATTAATCTGGTGTGCAGAGAACTGCATTTTCTGAATTGTTTTATGTACCTCTGCAAAACTAGTCAGTTCTGGATTTCAATAGGTTCTGCCTGCAATGGTAGAGTTTTATTGAGGTTATTTATCAAATGTATGTGCCATCGAATTTCAAGACTCAAATTAATTAGAACAGTTTTAACTAAAGAGTAGAATCTACCTAGTTTTGTTTCCATTTGGAAACCACATCTGGATTTTGTACTCGAAACTGAAAAAAATGAAACTCTAATTTCAGGTTTGGATGGTTACAATGATTTTGTTGATAGGCTTTTTGGAAAATGTGTTGGTAAATACTACCTTTCTTTAAATCCTTGTTTGCATCTTTTTCTAATTTTCTTAATTTTTCTATTTGTATTTTAACTTACAATAAACTTTAATAAAAAATTTCAAGGCTCGCAGAGGCTTTCAACATAAGATATAATAAAAATTCAACATTAACATATACTTGAATTATAATTCAAAAATTTTAACGTATTGTATTGTTAAAAGTGTCAATACTTAATTGTGTCAATAATTAGACTATTTAGCCTACCAAATATAGATATCTGTGATAGTTTCATTAAAAAGTGAAAATCACGGTCTCCACAGTCGCCTGATCGAAATTTGGATGTTTGGCAACTGATTCAAATTTATGACGCCTGCAATGTATTGGGGTTATCACCTTTGGTGACCTTCTGACGATCAACAGGGAAGCCAGATTCACTTAACAACCATGTTACTAATTTAATAACTGTAGTGATTCACATAACAACTGTAGCAAAAAAAGGTTGTAAAATGGAGCAGAACTCACTGAACAACCGTCTTGCTTAGCAATGGAAATTTGGGGCTCAATTGTGGTCAGGGACTACCTATAGTCCTTGCCCCCTCAGGTTGATCTGATGCTTTTGTGAAACATTTCCATCAGAACCTCCTTCAAAGCTTTCCAAAACCCAAGAAATAAAAGGTCGTTGGGTCATGAGGTCAGAAGAGGGCTCTCGTCTACCGAGTGAGCAGATCCATCTTTCCCAGGGGGCAGATGGGTTGATATGAAAGGAAAGGAGCAATTCATAACTGAAGATCAGGAAATATCTTGACACTGAGGATCCAAGTCTTCTTTTGCCATACGGCGTGTATCGTTTCTGCTGCCTGAAGCACATGGATGGATGTAGGACCACAGTAGTAAATCCAAATCTGCTGAACTGCAACTGCCAGCATTCCTCCTCACTAACTGTGATGGTTGAGACTGCTGGAAATCACAGGCCAGCCAGATCTGAAAGGGCAGCTTTCCAAAATGGTCTCCTAAAAGTGGGCAACCCACCAGACCTCCTCCTGCTCAGAGAGCATGACCAAGGCAGAGGCTTCAAGACAAGCTCCTCCTGCTTCACTTACAGTCTGGGTGTCCTTCGGAATGGACAGCCAGACAAGGACTTCCTGCCCTTTAGAGTTAAGACATTCCCTCCCTCACCCAGCAGTTACAATTAAATGAAAACGGGCAGTTCCCCCTCCCAGTGAGCGAGAAGGGAGGGGAGGAGACCCCTTGAAGGCCATCCTTGCCTGCTCCAACGCTTCGGCCAGGTGCTTGTTGATCTTCTGCTCCCGTTTGCGCAGCTTCTCTATGTCCCACTGCAGGTCTTCAATGGTTGTTTCCATTTCCAGCACTTTGGTCTCTGATGAAGTCACTTTGTCCTGCAGTTCTGTGTACTGAAATAGATGCCCATCTCAGAACAGCTCCTGCCCCAAGCCAGCAGCTGCTGCCGCTGCTGCCAGAAGAGGCCACGAGAGGAAGACGGGACCAGGAACCTACCTCCAAAGAAATTTTATGGTGTTTCTCCTGCATCTGGGTGATCAGGTCCTGCAGGTGGCGATTCTCCCTTGTCAGGTCCTTATTGAGAGCCTTCACAACTTCTTCCAATTGGTCAAATTCTACTGCAGAATAAGACATCAACTCTCAAAATGGAGACTTCCCAATTTCCTTTGCTCCAAACTGCACTGGGGGATCAGTGGCTATTAGCCTCGGTGGCCGCACAACATATTCTGAAGGCTTCTGCTGGGAGACTAATGGCCTTCCCTTGGGTAGTTGACTGGCCACTGTGAGGACAGGCTGCTGGATTAGATGATCCAGCAAGGAACCACTGACGTTCTCGCATACACGCGCTTTGCCTCCCCCAAACATCTTTTTTGTGGGTTTGCTTTTTTTTTGTTTGCTCTGAGCCACACGTTTAAGCAACAAAACAAAACCCCAAGTAAGAATACTGTGCTTGGATTGAGTTAAAAAAAAATCCTCTCCAGAGGTACAATTATTTCCTTCAATCCTTTCTCTGGAAATACACCAACAGCCTCCCTGAATAACTGTAAATTGTCAGGCAACAACAAAAGTTGCTAAAAAAGCGTATTTTCAAAAGCGATCCCCCCCCAAAAGCATATCATCTGTCAGAGTACAACAAATCCTCTGCTGCCTGAGCCTTCAGTTTTGACTGAAGAAAAATCTGAATTATGAAGTATTTAGGAAATATTTAATGCCGATTTCAAAGGGGTATTTTTATGAGGACAGCCTAAAAATTACTAAGCACAACTAGGTTAAAGAGTGACACGCAACACTATACGTGAACGTATTCGTAATGGCTTCACTTTGGAAACTCTATTAAGCCACGTCTTCTACCTGGGACCAGTACATCTCCAGTTTTTCAAAGTAGGCGTTTTTAACATCCTCACACAATAGTCTGGCGGCGTCTACAAACGTTTTCTGTCTCAACTAACTCTACACAGTAGCACGTCTTCAAGATGTCTGAGAGATGTCCTTGATGTTATTATATATGTTGACGGCAGCAAGATTACTTTTATGTACAAAAATGGAAGGACACTTTGACTCCCACAACGGACGAATGGCTGCAAAAGTTGATGGAATTAGCAGAGATGGCTAAACTGAATGCTTTGGTTAAAGAAAAGAACACAATTAATTTTGTTTCTACCTGGAAACCACTTTTGGGCTTTGTGCTTGGGGGGGGGGAAATGAAACTTTGATTTTGGGTTTTGCTGATTAGATAGGTTTGTTGTTATAGAAATGGCTAGTATATAGTATTATGTAAAAGTAAAAAGTTGAGGTTTGATGTTATCATCTTATTCCACTGCACCAAAGGGAGTCGGAAGTCTATGCCTTTTCTTTCTTTTTTCCCCCCTTTCCTACACTTTTCCCTTCCCTTTTCCCTCACCTATTTTTTTCTTTTGTATTTTTGTATTTTATCTTATAAACTAATACAAAATTTAAAAAAAAAAAGATGTCTGAGGGGGGATAGGAAAAAATGCAGAGCTGAACCAACCCTCCTCCTTGCAACCAAGTCCACAGAAAAAAAATCTGAGGCCCCAAATCCTCCATTTTGGGAGTAATTTCGGAGGCAGAACGGACAGCGAGAGGCTAAGCGTGCATTCAGAAAGTTTCGAAGGTATCCCCCTAGGTGGGATCTAGTCTCACCCCGCGCGTGGATCTTCTGGCAAAGCTCCTCTGTGCGCCGGTGGATCTTATCCGAAGCCTCCACAATGCGGGAGACGGCAGCTTTGGAGAATTCCATGCGTTCTTGAAGCTGAAGCTCAATTTCTTCCTTGCTGCTGCTGGCCAAGGTAGCCAAGAAGGAAAGGGATGGCTCGTTCAGCACAAGGTCCCCAGCCTTCCAGGGGGCAGGGGGCGTGACGGGGGACAGCACTGCCTCTGAATGGACCCAAAGAAAAAAAGACAAAGGTCAGGGTTGCTGGCAGGCAGGAGAGCCCTTGATCCATTCCTTACATGTTTAGCGTAATGCCCAAGGTGCTGGGCTAGGAAAGGAGAGGTGGTGAGTTCTAGTCTTCTCTTAGACATGAAAGCCGGCTGGGCCAGCGACTCTCCCTTAGCTCAACCCATCTCACAAGGTTGTGGCTGCAGGGAAATCAAGAGGAAGGAGCATCAGATGTGTACACCGCCTCGAGTTGATCCAAAATAAAGGGAAGATAAAACAGCTAATAAGTAAATAACTGCTCCAGAATGTGGGAACCTGGCCTTACCTCTCCTTTCAGAACTCTCTAGGAGAACAGCTTCCAATTCTGATCCTGGGATTTCCAATTTGGACTCCTCGGGGGCCTGCCCACAATCACCATCATAATGTCTTAGGAGCACCTGCACCGTCTCATCTAGCTGTAGGAGGGAGGGGGGAAAAAACCCTCTAGAACTGAAGAAACAGAAATGACTATAGAGAATTTTAAAAGAACATAAACAGAGGTGGGCATATAGGAGGAAGGCAGCTTCTAGGCATAATATGAAACACAGCATTCCTCGACTTACGACCAGTCCAAAGGTACCAATGATCCAGGTTCAAAGTTCCAACAGCTGAGTCTCCCCCCACACACACACACACGATCACATGACATTTTGGGCACTCGGCATCAGGCCCACACTTACAGTGTCTCGCAGTCACATAACTGCAATTTCTTTCCGGTTTTCAGCAAAACTGCCCCATTGCAAACAATGGGTTTTCTTAACAACTGCAGCATTTGCTTAAAGACCGAGGATTCATTTAACAACCATGGCAAAAAAGGTAATAAAATCAGGTCAGTCGCGTGATGACCCACTTTTATGATTTATTATAACTTACAACTGTGATGGGACACACTCCGTTGTGGCTGTAAGTCGAGGCCTATCTGTACGGCAGTATTTTCTATTCTGATTCTGCCTAGCACAGAGAAAAGTTAAGGACCCACCACAGCAGCTTTCTTTTTGCCCCTAAAAATCCTGCTAATGCCTTTAAGGTTCCCCGTGACCTAGCATGTTAATGGATGGGTTAGAAGCTGAAAGGAGAAACAGGAGATCATCCAGGAGGGCCCTCTGACCTGCTTCCAGTAGCGGTTGACAATCGAGAGAGTGGCGTCATCAGTGGCCTGCCTCTTCTCCAGCTTCTCTATGCGCTCCCGCAGCTCATCCTCAAAGGCTTGCCGCTGCTCCAGCCGTTCTGCTAGCTTCTTATTCTTGAACTGAAGCACTTTGAGGTCCATCTCCTCCTGCAAATGCAGCCACCCCAAGTCATAAGCCAAGAATGAAATCGCTCTCCAACCAACAATTCTACAGTCCAACGACTGAGCCCACAAATCTATACCTCTGTAATTCCCCTCATCTCCACCCAATGGCCTCGCCAGCAAGAGATTATGGCCACTGCAGTCCAAGAGGACTAGAGAGCATCAGACTGAGCATATTATATCATGATCATAGCCAAATCTTCCACACAACAAGAGAGACAGATTGCTGCCTACATGTCTGCTTTTTCCTCACTTGCCTTTCCATCACATTAGCAATATATTGATAACGAATTCAGGAACCAATCTCTTTTGCTCTTTGAAAATAAACATGAGTAATAACACTTTAACATATTTGAGATAGGATGAACCATTAGTCACTCCCCACCCATCATTTTTTAATGAACCTTTCACAGCATAAGATCTAAGACCTGAACTGGTTCATAACTCAGACAACATAACCAGAGTCTTAAGTCTATTTGGTTCCAAAGATAGGTCAAAATTTGCACCTCAGTTATTAAAAAGGAAAGAGAAAGAGAGAGATCAGGACTAGCTTTTAAGAAGACTACTGGTACACCAATAGTTTAGATGCCACTAAAATAGATGGGCCTATGTCAGTTTTTCAAGCAAAATTCTAAGCCTAGGATTTTTCTGGCCTTGCTCTGCAATTTCTTTTAATTTTTTTGCTATTTCCTGATATCCCGAATTCCCATTTTACAAACACAGGCTATGTCTATAGGTGCAAGTGTTCTCAATATTTCTCCCTAATCCTGGGTTCTAAAATAAATTACCACAGATTTTATCACTCAGCACTCAATCCCCAAATCCCCCACCGTGGAAGAGATGCCTCCAAGCCGAATAGGCTCAATCAGCGTAGTGGTGGTCTTCTCCTCCCGGTTGGATTTTTTCTCAGGAGGCCCTGCTCCTCCATCTCCAGCAGCCCGCTTGCTTCCAGCCCCTGACATAGTGGCTTTCAGCAGTGGGCCTGAACCCAGGAATCAGGCAATTAGCCAAAGAGGCAGCTGTTCAGCTAAAAAAGAGAAAAAGTTGAAATTACTCCAAAGCAAGACTAGAGTACTATTTAATGCATAAAAAATGTCTAAAGGCCCTCCTCATTTAATTTTGAATTTTAAATATTTTATTGTTTTAATCTACCTTGTATTATAATATTTAGACAGTTTTTATGTTGCTATGTATTATTTGTACACCACCTAGAATCGCTGTGAGGGAGATGGATGATTTCTAAATGTGGCAAAAAAAATAATAATAAATCACTGGCCTAAAATTGGCCAGAAGAGGGATTTAAAAAGCCCTATCACAGGGCTTTTGATGGAGAACATGAACAAAAACAGGGATTGTAACAACATATTTTATTTTAAGAATTGACTTGGGCAACCAGTTTGCAAAAATGCAACTCTAGGCATCAATAAAAATAGAATTTCAAAGTCCTTAATAACAAAATAACACTGTTGGGGTCCACCAAACACATCTCACATCCTGGTCCCACCAGTCAGGTTTTCAAAGCCTTTCTCTGAAGGCTATCAGGGTTGGGACCAGTCAAATTTCATGGGTGGGGGGAGCATTTCACCAGTACTAAACTGATACATTAAAAACTGCATTAAAATTAAAATTACATTAAAATTTTAAAAATGCAAGGATTTTTCAAGCACAAACCTGCTACTTCTCCATATATATATTTAAAAAAAAAACAGCTAGTAGGGTGGGTGGGTGCTATTAAATACTCTTAAGGATGGAGCACAAAATTGGGAATAGTGAAAAGAGAAGGAATAAGGGGAACTGCCACCCTTGTCGGGGAGATGGGCAGTATATATGTATCAGTGTGCGTATATGTATGTGTGTATGTATATGTATAAATGTGTGTATGTATGTATATGTATAAATGTGTGTATGTATATATATGTATATGTAGGTATATATATGTAGGTATATATATGTATATATATGTGTGTGCGTGCGTGTGTGTGCGTGTGTGTGCGTGTGTGCATATGTTGTGTATGTATGTATGTATGTATGTATACATACACAAATTTAAATAAACTGGAAGAAGGATAAGAGATGGGAGAGGGAACTTGGGCCAGAAAAAGGAAATAGAAACAGCCAAGGAGTGTCAAAATCTGGGTTGCTTAAAAAAAGGGGGGGGGAACTGACTATTCTCCTAACTTTTATATTTCCACGGGGAGTGACACTTCACACACTGCTCTCCCCAAAGAAGCCCTCGCATCCGCTACAAATGGCAGTTTCAGTCATAACGTGTATTTTAAAATACGGTGTAAGAAGAAACGGCACGTTTGCAGAAAGGTAAGCAAGACGGGAGACCTCAGTGAGGAGAGGGAGCAATGGAGAGGGGCGAAAGGAAAGCCTCCGGTGAGGGAGAGGCTGCCCAACCACTCACCGGCCCAGACGGGTATCCCTCTCCTCCATAGCCCTCGGCTCGGTACTACGCTGCCGACAAGCAACGCCACCGCAGCTACCGCGCATGCTCGCCCGACTCTCTTCCCGGAGGCCCAACCTCCGCCTCCGCTCTCAACGGAACTCAACGTCTTCGGCTTCGCTCTGCGCTCAGCAGAGTGCGCAGACGCGGACGCTCGTGCTTAGCTAGGCGACCAACGTTCCACCTCTTCGACACCAGTAAGGAAAAGTGGGCGGGATTATTATTCTGAAGTTGTTGGGAGAGGGGGACGGGGCAAGAAGGCGATTGGGTAAAACGCGGAAGAGCTTGCGTTGTGGTCTCCTCTGATTGGAGCCTACCTTGGCGAAGATAGTGTTACCATAGCTACGCTGGCGTATTGGCTCTTTCCTTCTATTGATATCGAGATAGAGATAAAAAATATAGAGACAACCATTCTATCGGACTTTGAGAGGGAGTTGAGAGTTGTCCCATCTACGTAGCAAGAAGAAGATTTGATTATTAAGTGTTAGAGATGAATTCTGCGCAAGTTAGACAAAGAAATGGATTCTTCTTCTTGGCCACCACTCCGGATTTTTTGTTACTTTCCTCTATTTTGTTATTATGTTCTATCTATTGGAAGTCTTCCGTTTCTTTCACCCCAATGAAAACACCTGCGATTGGCGAAGCGCTCGCTCGTTCTTTCTTAGTATACCTCGTTCTGATTGCACAGCTACCGATGGGACCCGGAAAGGCTGAAGCAGGGGTTGCCATGGCAACGCGTGCTTTTCCCCACGCCTCGCCGCCCAGCTAAGCCGAAATGGGGCCGGAGAGCCTCCAGCCGGTAAAATAGAAATATTAAATTAATAGCTACAAATTGCTATCTTGGATAAATTATTTCCTCCGCGGAGAACGTTGTGCCATTTGAGGGACAAACAAGCAAGTTCAACAGATCAAGAATCCCTAGGAAGTTTCACCTGTTGAACGTCTGCCTGCTGTGCAAACCGCAGGCTAAATGGACCTCCGTCAAGGAGGAGAAAAAACATACACGGGAGAGAGCTAAAGCTAAAAATGGCAAAGCTCGAGTCAGTTCCTTGGATGTTTAGCTTATGCTTTACTTAAATTGAATAATGGGGGTTGAAGATAATGAAAAGTTGTTTTGTAGCCCTTGCTGTCATTGGGTCCCTCTTTGTCTTTACGATTGTCCAGCGAGGATACCCAATACAGCCAGCCCTTGACTTACGACCACAAGAGTGCCCACAATTTCTGTTGCTAAGCGAGAGATTTGTTAAGTAAATTTTGCCCAATTTTATGACCTTTCTTGCCTGCCACAGTTGTTAAGTGAATCACTGCAGTGGTTAAGTTAGTAACAAGTTATGTTAAGTGAATCTGGCTTGCCCATTGACTTCCTTGTCAGAAAGTCACAAAAGTTGACCGCATGACCCCAGGACACTGCAACTGTCATGAATGTGAGTCGGTTGCCAAGTGTCCGAATTTCGATCATGGTGACCATGGGAATGTTGCAACGATCACAAGTGTGAAAAAGGGTCATAAGTCACTTTTTTTCAGTGCTCTTGTAACTTTGAACGGTCACTAAATGAATGGTTGTAAGTCAAGGACTACCTGTAGTGGAATTACCAGATATATATCATTTGACATAACAGTAATAAAATTAATACAGGATGTTGCAGCAGGCAGCATGATGGAAATAATTGAAACCTGAGTGGCTAGATATTCTGCAAGTAAACTTGGACACATCTTCTCCTTATAGCAGACTTGACACCTACTTTTTTGAACTATGGCTTGTTGAATAAACCATAATGCTACAAGTCACACGCGGATCCTTAGTAGATGTCTGAGAAACATGTGCAAATATAATTAATCACCACAAAGGTGAAGATACATATAAGCTTATGGTTATAGTAGACAATGGTTTTTTTGCAATCTATTAAATGATAAACGTTTATCGAATGAAACATGGTTTATAAGACATGAGTGTGTAAATTAAATCTCAGAGTCCTACCCATAAAATGTAGCAATTCGTATGCTGATGCTTTTAATAAACAATGAACTAACTTTATTGTGGATTAGACATCACACTATCAGAAAATGTATCTAAAACTGACCTTTTTCTTTCAGCCCAAGCCACATAAGGCAAAAATATGTATGTGGTAAGTAGCTTTTCATTCTTGAGATTCAGAAGACATTCAGAAGTCTAAAAGCCAGTTACATGTTGATCGATAGAGATTCCTTAAATTTCTGGCTGACCGGGCTACATCCTTTATCCACTGTAAACATCATTAAACTTATTTTGGACCTCATTTTCAAGAAAACCTATACAAAAATCACACTGCTAGAAACAAAATTGTTTGTGCTACATTAGCAACTCTTAGTTTTTCTCTTTTCTTTTTTTGTGACGTTTCAGGAAATATTTAGATGTTCATTCCATGGACCTCATCAATAATGCTGGAACAACTGATGAACTGAAAAGGTGATGGGTGTTCATGAAACATTTCATGACTGGCTTTCTTAATCTCTTTCTAGAACAAAACATGAGAAGCACACAGAATGAAGATCTGAATAAATTCCTTGCCATTTACCTAGCTGGTAAATGGTTGTGAATGTTCAAGCTGTCACATTTTCCCCAATTTCCCCTACTTTCTGCAGGCTCCTCTCTGACCTCTTTGATCTGAAGGATTTTGAATCAAATCCTCGCTCTGCTATCTTGTTAGATTTGTACTTCTACACCATCCAGTTCAGCCGGGAGCAGGGCTTCAACCGGGAACAAACCGCTGCTTTCTTCTCAATTGTGAAGGATGTGCACGAGGCCTGTGTGGGTAAGGAACTGGGCATTGAGAAAGACAGAAAAAAAGAAGGTTGTACGAGTGGAGAAACGTGGGGGAAGAAGATGGAAACCATATTTATTTAGTGACTTGAATAGCTGGACGTTCACACTGCTTCAGTCCCAAGGCTCTAAGCAACGTATTTCTTTATTTACTTGGGAGTTTTAATAGTGCAACAGGGTGCGTGATAGATATGGGAGAAAATAATAGTTTTTTCAGATGTCCAAATCACATTAAGCTTCTGCAGTTTGGCCTGACCCTGTTTGTCTTAGGCTGGCTATGGTACCGCCAGTCCCATGTGCTCTTTTTGCCTTTGGTGTTATGGGGGCAGAATCATGAGAAAATGTCTCTGTGAGTAAGAGCAGCCAGCAATAGAAGTGGAAGGAAAAAGGGTCCCACCAGAGTCAGTGATGTGGAGGAACAGGGCAGCAGGGTGAGTCTAGAAGCGGAAAGAAGGATGCGGAGGAAAGGAAAGAGGCTAAAGTGGATTTTCTGCTTATTCCTACCATCCGGTTTTTGTGCAGAAACACCGCTGCCCAATGTGGAGGAATGCTACAAATATTTCTCCGAACTCATGTTCTGCCACTCCATTCGGGTGAGTGTGTGAATGCCAGGCAGGCAGGCCGAAAGTGGCTTTATGTTTGCTTATCCACATACAGGTAAGTCCTCGACTTTCAGCAGTTCACTGAGTGACGGTTTGAAATTACAACAGCACTGAAAAAAAGTGATTTACGACCGTTTTTCCCTTGTATGGACCATTGCGGCATCCCCGTGGCCACGTGATCAAAATTCAGACGCTTGGCAACTGACTCGTAGTTATCATGGTTGCAGCGTCTTGGGGTTGTGCGATCCTCTTTGGCGACCTTCTGTCAAGCAAAGTCAATGGGGAAGCCAGATTCACTTAACAATCATGTTACTAAATAACTGCAGTGATTAATTCAACAACTGTGGCAAGAAAAGTCGTAAAGTGGGGCAAAATTCACTTAAGGACTGTCTCACCTAACAGAAATTTGGAGCTCAATTGTGGTCATAAGTCGAGGACTACATGTAGTTTGCTTTGAATGACGCTCCCCTGCAGAGAGCCTTCCTCCCCTCGTGGTTCTTGCGGTGGTTCTATGGCTGTTTTCCTCCTCTCTCTCTCTCTCTCTCTCTCTCTCAGAGACCCCCCTTCAGCATCGATGTCTTCAATCAGGACCAGCTGGTGCTCCTCACCGACTACATGATTAACACTTACTTCCGTCACTACAAACTTTACAAATACGCTTTCACCCCACAGGTAAGGCAGATTTCCTTCAGCCCAGGCAGTGCTAGGGAAGGGCCGGTGTTCTCTTGCCATTTTCCTGCCCTGGGCAACGAAGAGCATCATCCCCTCTGGGAAATGGCCCAATTGCAAAATCTGATCTCTGACATCGTTTGGCTACTCCTGAGAATTGTACTGCCGCGAGACGGAGCAGCAGCGTCTTTGCGAAGGGAGCATCAAGCATCCCAAACTCAGAGGTTCAAAAAGGTGAAATGCAAGTGTTAGTCCATCCCTCTGGGCTCACAACCCCGATTCTGCTTTAAATCAATAGGTGAGGCTGGACATCTCCTTCACCTATGTTGGGATGCCCGAACCGGAGCCCAAAGAGGAAGGTGAGTGTGGAGGCGGGCCGGGATTCTTTTGCATCTCACTTTCGAGATCTACTGTACGTTGATCCACTCCTTTTTTTAGGTTGGGAGGATGAAAAAAAGAGAACAGAGCAGGCTGGGAAGCCTTCTTCCTGAATAGAATAGAGCCAAAACTAGTGAGAATTGGATTGGAAAGATGGCTTAAGAGAGCTTTCCCCCAATCTGATGCCCTCCAGATGTAGCTGTCTTACCAATCCTGTCAATCAACTCAGCGACTGGGCACTGTAATCTAGAACAGGGCTTTTCAACCTTTTCACCGATTGTACCACTTTTAGGATATGGCAATATTCGAGTACCACCTAGCAAGGTGTCAAAAACTTGGTGACAAAAAAAAAACCTGTTCAAAGCTGCAATTGCACTGAAATGACTTATGACCATTTTTCACACTTATGACCATTGCAGCAACAGGGTCATGTGATTTATATTTGGATGATTGGCAACTGATTCATATTTATGATGGTCACAGTGTCCCAGGGTCATGTGATCCCCTTCTGCAACCTTTTGACAAGCAAAGTCAATGGCAGGGCTGCTGGTGGCCAAGTGCTAAGGCGGGACTTCCTTCCCTCCCTCCCTTCCCTGCCTCCCTTTTGCTCATTCCCATCTCCTTCTGAACAAAGAATTTGAACCCCCCCCCCATATTTTCCCTCTTCCATATATTGATCAAACAAGGAAAGGCCTCCAGAGACAGAAAAGACAAGCTGCTGAGTGAACTAGCTTAAAAAGGCACTTCCCCTTTAAGAATTAGCTACTGACTAGAAAGGAAAGTAAGGAGCCCAGCTGGCACTTAAAGAAGAAAAAAAAATGTAATTACTGGCTGCCGGCTAAGGCAGCCTCCCCAAATGGCTCCATTCATAAGTAAAATCTGCAGCTCCAGAGGACTCTCTCACTGTAAGTCTTTGCCTGTGCTGGCTCTTTCCCTCCCCCACTACACTTGGCTAGGCAGGGCTGCGTACCACCTGCCACTCATTATTGTACCACAAGTGGTACACGTACCACAGGTTGAAAAGCCCTGATCTAGGGGACAACAGTAGGGAAGATTGATACGCTAATCGTGTTTCTCAACCTTGGCAATTTGAAGACGGGTAGACTTCAACTCCCAGAATTCAACTCCCCCAATGGGCTGGATCTGGAGACATGACATGGGCTTAGGCCATTGGCCAGTCTAGATACAAATTCCTTTTTCTGAAAGAGGTTTTCAGATGGAGATGGTCTTTCTCAGCTCCGTCAGTATGAGATCCTTTCACTTGGTAATGAACCTTGGACCTCGGGTGTGCAAGGTGGGTGTGCTGCAATTGTGGCCTTTCTTCCTTTCAGGGGCAAAACTGACAGGACGCCGAAGGGCCCCAAACTCACTAGTAACCCTCCCTTCCAAGCTTGGCTTAACCTAAAACGAGTTAGCTTACATTAACCAATCGTGTAAAATACTAGGATTAAAAATAAAAAAAGAGTATTATCTGATCCCCCTTTTCTTCCAGGGCTGCCAAAAGATTTGGCATGTTTCTCTTTTCTATAGGAGCTGCAGCTGAGAGTGCTGAAATGGGACTGTCTCCTTTGCAAGAGGAATTGGAAGAAGCTGGGGCTCCTGGAGAAAGTAAGTTGGAGGGGGGGGACTTCAAAAGCACAGGGCTTGGGGCTAGTATGGGGTGGTGTAGGAGTTTCGGAGGTGAGCTAAACCAGGGCTTTCCAACCAGTGGTACGCGTAGTACCACCGGTGGTACATTGGCACCTGGCGGGTGGTACGCGATCCTGCCTAGCCTAGGCAAGAGTAGCAGGGGAGGGAACAAACTAAAGCGGTGCAGCGCAGGACTCGCCGTGAGAGAGTCCTCAGGAGCTGCAGGGCTGCTGGGCCAAGACAAAGGCCCCAGGATCGGCACTTCCGGCACACCCGGGAGAGAAAGGAGGAGGGGGGGCGGAGACAGGAGAGGCTATAAAAGGAGGCAGTTTTGGCTGGAGAGGTAGAGTAAAAAAAAGACTCCAGAGAAAGAGACAGAAGAGAAAAGGCTTTTGTTAAGAGAAGCGGTGAGGAGAAAGAGAGAGGGGGGGAAACGCTTTTTGGGAGAAGTGTGTGTGTGAGAGAGAGAGAGAGCAAGGGGCTTTTGCGAGCGAAGGGTGAAAGAAAAAAGGGAAAAAGTGAGGGGGAGAAAGAAAAGGCATTGACTTCCGACTTTCTCTGTTGCAGTGGAAGGAAGAATTAATACTGAACCTCAACTTTGTACTTTTCCGTATTATAAACGAGCCATTTCTATAACAACAAATGAATCTAAGAGTAAAACCCAAAATCTCTCCCCCCCCCTTTTTTTTTAAGTCATCACGTTTTTGACCCCTTGCTAAGCACTGGTGGTACTCGAATATTGTCATGTCCTAAAAGTGGTACAATCTCTGAAAAGGTTGAAAAGCCCCGAGCTAAACCATCCACAGCTCCCTAGATTGCCCCCTTGCCGTTAATAGCCACTCCCTTTAGCTTCAGGAGGGAGAGAATAGTTCTCCCATCTTATAAATTATAAATGCTAACTAATACATGATTTTTGGCAGTGCGGGACCTGAAGCCCGAGTGGCTAATGGCAGTGCTTCTGCGTATTAGCAATAGGAACAGCCCTTAGACTTATATACCGCTTCACAGTGCTTTACAGCCCTCTCTAAGCGGTTTACAGAGCGGGCATATTGCCCCCATCAATCTGGGTCCTCATTTTACCCACCTCAGAAGGATGGAAAGCTGAGTCAACCTTGAGCCGGTGAGGATCGAACTGCTGGCCGTCGGCAGAATTAGCCTGCAATGCTGCATTCTAAACACTGCGCCCCCCAGGGCTCTTTATTAGAATTACAGTTCACTCTGCCTCACCCGTTTATAGGTCCCAAGGCTGCACTGCAGGACTTCATTGTCTCACAGCTCAACCAGGAGTTAGCCCAGCTGCGCCTTTCCATCGACCAGCGTCTAAAAGCCACAGAGGACCAGTTTAACGCCAAGCTGAACCAGCTGGAGAAAGGTTCTGCCGCCAGCAAGGGGGCTGCCAAGGGCAAGAAGAAGTAAGCAGATTAGAAAGGCTGGGGTACAAGAGGACCATTTCCTGTCCCGGGGTCATTTTTTTATTTTATTTCTGGGGCTTCTGCAGAACGGGGTCACCAAAAGACCAAGAGAGTTCACAGGGAATGACGGTTGAAATATGGGGAGCAAATGGATTTCTAAAAGGCTTTTGAAAATGTGACAAGGGTTTACAGAAAATCTCTTCTGAGATGGTAAGGTCATATAGTCGTAACAGGAACTGTTGCATAAAGCACACGATGTTCGGATATTAAAGTGTGGTTAAAATATTGTCTATTGTTTATTGTTTATTTTTTTCTAGGTCAAAAGTAGCAGCATTATTAAGGTTAAAGGCCAATCTGAGACTGAATACAGGTAGTCCTCGACTTATGTCCCCAATTGAGCCCAAAATTGCTGTTGCTAAGCAAGGCAGTTGTTAAGTGAGTTTTGCCCCATTTTATGACCCTTTTTTGCCACAGTTATTAAGCAAACCTGGCTTTCCCCCACTGGCTTTGCTTGTTGGGAGCCAGCTGAGGTTACAAATGGTGATCCCGTGATCCCAGGATGCTGCCCCTGTCAGAAATACATGCCATTTGGCAAGCATCTGAATTCTGATCATCTAACTATGAGCATGCTGCAGTGGTCGTTAAGTGTGAAAAACAATAAGTCATTTTTTTCAGTGCCGCTGTAACTTTGGAACGGTCACTGAATGAACTGCCAAAGAACACCTTTAAGGATTTAACGAAACCAAATTAATTGAGTCATTCCAATACGATTAGTTCCCATATTTAATTAGAAGGGGGAAAAAACCCTAGAGAGTCAGTTTGGTGTAGTGGTGTAAAATGCTGGATTAAAAAGGATCAGGAGGTCTTGAATTCTAATCTCCTTTCAGTCATGAAAGCTGGCTGGGTGACTTTGGGTGTCACACACTCTTAGCCCAACCCCACAGTGTGGTTCTTGTGAAGGAAACAGGAAGTGAGAGCGTTATCTGTATGTTACCTTGTGTTGCACAAGATAGGCGGGGTATAAATACGTTCAGGTTTTGGAAAGTTTCTGGGGAGCCTGGTGCCTTACAGGCTGAGCACTCTTGGCCAACGTAATCTAGCCTGGCTGGGCAAAGAAAAATATTTCTTTCTCTAGAAGCTCTGCCTGGAATCTGGCCGTGCCAACTAGAGGCCCATGGACTTGGTATGGTTGTTTTGGACAAACCTTCCCTCATCCTATCCCAGTTCCACCCACTCTGTCATTGTGGCCTAAACATTTTTCCTGGGATATGCCAAATTCGAGATGCATTGTTCCCTCCACTTTGGGCAGTGCTTGGGAACTTCTGGGACTTGGGGCAGAACACGATGGGGGCAAATGAGTGTGTCTGGCAGGACCCCTGTTTCAGCAGAAAATTATTACGAATTCCCGTTCCAAGTCTTGCAATGAAAGGGAAGCCCAAGTCCGAAGACAGCTGAGGTCTCATTTCACTTTTATTATAGTTTGGACAATCATAAGGTGGGGGAAGGCAGAAAACAAAAAAACAAGAAGCAGAAAGGCCACGTCCACTACCTGATTGCAGCAAAAAGGACAAATGCAAAACCTGATCCCACAACTGACCAGTACTGACCAAATCCAAAGACGTGGATTGTTCCTTCAGCCGAAGGGACTGCACTGACGGATGAGATCCCTGACGGAACGGTCCTTACAGTGCAAAGGGCTACGTCAGGGGCTCCGGGTCTTGCAGCAGAAGCATGTTGCTCTCCCCAGCCCCTCCCTTTGGACCAACACCATTGGTGTGATATTAGCCCTACCCAGGTCCAGAACAACCTTCCAGGTATAATCCGGGAATCTTGTCCCATCAGTCCAAAATTCAAGGTTCCCCAAATTCCTGTTCCCTAGAAAGTAAGTCTCTTCCATGCACATGGAACCCAAAGGAGGACTCCAACCATTAAGCTGTCCACCCCTAATGGGGCAAGGATAAAGTTCAGTTTTGTGTACACCCCCCTGCCCCTCAGCATCCCTCTTCCAGGGATCACCCCGTGCTGCTTCACGGGGACTAGAAGGCATCTCTCTAGTTGAGAGGGTCTTCCACCGCTGACGACGGGGCCTCCTCTCCTTCCGTGCCTAGCAAGACCAGCTGGATGGCCTTTGGGACATTTTCAAAGAGGGCAGCCCGGTTCTGTTGCTCGCCCTTCTTGACCCAGTGCCCGTAGATTCGGAAGGCACAAGCGTCGATCAGCTTGCGCACTCCCTTGAGGGCATAGGGGTCGCACAGCAGCAGCTCCTTTGTGACCGGGCGCACCCGCCGATAGCTGGAGTAGATGCGGATGGAAGCCCGCACCGTCCACGCAATGACCTGCCGTGGCAAAAAAAAAGGAATGCGTCACACCAGGCCACAAGGCGGAGAGAAGAAGGCAAGGAGGTCCGTAAGCAAGCATTATCTTAGAACAGGGCTTTTCAACCAGTGGTATGGGTACCACCTGTGGTACATTGGCACCTGGCAGCTGGTACGTGACCATCCTAGAAAAGTGATAGCGGGGGAGGGGAATGAGCTGAACCGGTGGCAGCACCGCACAAGCCTGAGCGAGAGATGGCTGGAGCTGCAAGGCTGTCAGAGCTCAGCGGAAGCGCCAGGATCAGTGCCGCTTTCCAGCTGATCGGCGCTTCTTCGGGGCTCAGTGGAAGCGCCAGGATCAGCGCCAGGCTCCAGCTGGAGCGCGGCGCTGATCTTGGTGCTTCTGCTGAGCCCAGAAGAAGCACCAATCAGCTGGAAAGCAGCACTGATCCTGGCACTTCTGCTGAGCCCAGAAGAAGCGCCTATCAGCTGGAATATTGCAGCATCTCCAAGGTCTTGTGATTTACATTCAGATGCTTGGCAACTGATTCATATTTATGATGGTCACAGTGTCCCAGGGTCATGTGAAGTGACCAAAACCTGCTGCAACCACCCAGCAGACAGGGGGAATAAAAACCAAACACCACCCACCCCACCCCCGCTGCCAATCCTCAACAGAAATGCTCACAACAATGAAAACCTTGGACAGGAAGAAGAGCGTCGCCAGGCGGGCAGGCAGGTGTCTTGCTCGGCTGTGGCTTGGGGGCACTTTTTTCAGTGCCATTGTAACTTCGAACAGTCACTAAGCGAACTGTTGTAAGTCGAGGACTACCTGTACTTTATCACTTTTTTCTTTCTTTTTTTTTTTGGTCATCAAGTTTTTGACACCTTGCTAGGTGACTGGTGGTACTCGGATATTGCCATATCCTAAAAGTGGTACAATGGGTGAAAAGGTTGAAAAGCCCTGTCTTAGAAGAGGCATCTCCTCCCACAGGATCACAAAAGAGGAAGTGGGACAGGCCATCGATCCACCGAGGGCAGCACTGACGGTGCCGACTAGCAGTACAAGTAGTACTCAACTTAAAACAGTTCATTTAGTGACTGAAATTACAACATCACTGAAAAAAAGGGACGATCGTTTTTTCACACTTATGACCGCTGCAGCATCCCCATGGTCATGTGATCAAAATTTGGATGCTTGGCAACTGGTACATAGTTATGACGGTCGCAGCGTCCCGGGGTCATGTGTGATCATCTTTTGCGATCTCTTGACAAGCAAAGTCAAGGGGGGGAAGCCAGATTGACTTAACAACCCCGGGTCACTCGCTTAACAACCGCAGTGATTCACTGAACAAGGAACCTGGCAAGAAACTTTGTAAAAATGGGGCAAAATTCACTTAACAACTGTGTCACTTAGCAACAGAAATTTGGGGCTCAATTGTGGTCGTAAGTTGAGGACTACTTGTAGTGCTTCAGGGTATTCGTAGAGGCTTCACTCTTCCGCAGTGATTCTCAGCACGTTGAAGACGTGTGGACTTCAAGTCCCACAATTCCCCACCCAGCATACATAGATCTTCAACTCTGCTAAGGTTGAGAAATGCTGCTTTTGAGAGACATCAAGCATCGGACCTGGAACTTTTTGCATCCAAAGCATGTACTTTTAACATTAAAAAAAACAAACACCAAAATAAGGTCTAGAATAAAATGTTAACTAAAACCTATACACCAGTGTTTCTCAACCTCCACAACTTTTAAGATTTGTGGATTTCAACTCTCACAATACTCCAGCCACCCAACTTTGAGGGGGGAAAAAAAACACCTCATGAAGTGAACCGTTTTGAAACTCTGTCCTACACCCAGAAATGTTAGAAACAGGCATCCTTTCGACCCAAAAACCGTTTTATTTTGAGCCTCAGAACATCTGTTTCGCAGTTAAGACATTCTATATACACTGACACGTACCCTTTTGGGAATGAAGAGTGGAATAAAAATGACTTAAATGAATAAATATTTTTTTTATTTATTTGTAATTAAATAAGAATATGCCACTTACCCTGAATTTATGGAAGGGACTGAAATGTCGCTGCTCCTTTCCGTAGCGCTGGAAAAAGGGGTGTTGCAGTGCCTGCTCAGCACTCAACCTTTCGACAGGATCTACCTTCAGCAGTCGGGAGATCTGCCCAAAAAAACCACACACAAAAAAGGGTTTTTTTTCCCAAGAAGCGTTCTGAGAACATAGGCCTGCTGATGGATTCCGACATGGAAAAGGAGGAATTGAGAAGCAATGTGACGATTTAAACGTATATTTATATGATTTTTCCCCCCTCCCTGTTCTGTATGTCAGGCTAGGCAGGCCAGCATGAGCTACAAAAAAAACCACAGATAGTCCTTGACTCACGACAAAAATGAAGCTAGCCCATTGCGATCATAAGTCACGACAGTCATAAAGTGGGTCATCACATAACTGGACCCATTTTTATGACATTTTTGCAGCAGTCCTAAAGTTACCACTATGGTCATAAAGCAAAACCCAGTTCACTATGGCTGTTTTTGCCCAAAACTGGAAGTAAATACTGGTTTTCAGCAAAAAAAAGTCGAAACGCGCAGTCATGTGACCATGGGACAATGCAAATGGCCATAAATGTGGCTGGTTGCCAAGTGCCTGAAACGCAGTTACATGACCACGGGGGGGGGGGGGGGGGGGGGGGCTAGGATCTAAATACCTTTGAGGGCCCATCGTAACTTCAAATGGTCACTAAGTGACCAATCACAAGCCGAGGATTCCCTGTAGAGTTCGGGATGGCAAGGTCCCCTCCAGTTTAACTAGCTCCAGCCGGGAAGAGCTGCAGTCTTTTAATTTCTCTCCATTACCACACGTGACCAGGACGCTGCTGCCTTCTTACCAAATCCTTGACTGTGTCGGATCGGTCATCCCACTCTGGAGAACCAAAATGATACTGGCCTTCCATGATCATCCGAAGCATCAACATCTGTTTGCGGTGCCAGAAAGGGGGAGAGCCAGCCAGGAGGGTGAAAAAGATGACGCCACAGGCCCAGCTGCAGGGAGGGAGGGAGGGAGGGAGGGAGGTTAATAGTAGAGAATATTTGCAGCTCAAGAGTTGAATCGTGGAGTCCTTGGTGCTCTCTGAGCTTGGTTGTTTCCTTGCAGACGTTTCATTACCCAACTAATCATCAATACAATCAAACAGTAAACAGTGTCCTAATCAAGGAACCACCGAGAACACTCCCAACAACACTGACAGGGCAAGCCACTTGTATATAAACAGAGAGCAGACTCCCTCCCTTCTAGCACTGATGACGTTACCTAGTTGGGTAATGAAACGTCTGCAAGAAAACAACCAAGTGCAGAGAGCACCAAGGACCTCAAAAGAGATTATTTTCCTTTTTTTTTTTTAAACAAGTTTTATTAATTTTCCAGTTTTACAAAAATCCAAATATTAAGGAAGCAGCGTGGTGATTGGGTAATCCATAATCCAATAACAGGATCTCTCGTATATATGTTGGGTTACATCATCAAAAATTTCCTCTGTTTCCCTTAGTTATTTTATCACATTCAAATTAATACATTGCTAATTATGACTCAATCAATTAAAACATTTATATTTTGACTTATACATGTCCATGTCCTGTATTTAAATTTTACCTAATTTCAATTACAGTATTCCAATTAGCTTAATATCCATAGTATTTAGATTTCGGGTAGCCCAAAGTTCCCTTATTCCATTACAAGATAGTTATCATATCTAAGATACACATATTGTTTGCTCGAATAAATTCTTACTTTATTTCACAAATATATTCTATTTCTCATCCTAGTACCTTGTCACTTACTAATAAAATATCCTTTATTGTCTCAATCCAACTTCTAAATTATAATTCAGAACTATTATTCTAATGGCTATTTTTTATTTCCCTTATAAGTCTAAGTCATAAATATTAAGTCAGTTAATATCTTTTAAAATCTCCTTAGCTCATTAAGTGAGATTTTAAGCTCTTCCATTATAAGTCACACACACAAAAAAACCACACAAAAAAAGATTATTTTCCAATGCCCCACCCCACCTTGGCTGGCAGGTGGGGACAACTGTAGGCCAGGATATCTGGCGCTCAGCAGGTTCAGAAAGGTTCCCTGACTCCCCACCCCCATTCCCTAATTATAACTTACAGGTCCACCTCCTTTCCGTAACCAAGATGAGTCTCGTCCATGGAACATTTTAGTATCTCTGGTGCCAGATAGCCTGGGGTACCGCATAACTCTGGAGGGAACAGTCACAGATTCAGAGAACGTCAGAGACATGCAAATTGGGAGAACTTTCCAGAACAAGAAAAAGTGGATGAATAGCCCACGAAAAGACGCCACAGAAGCAATGAGCTGAGCTTTCCTGCCTGCCCTGTGGCTTAACAGAGGGGCTGCTCCATGGGGCAGGGCACATGGAAAGGCCCGCCTTCACTGTCTCCACCTCTCCAAAGATAGGCCACTGGATGGGACCCCCCGCCTCACCTCGCAGTTTCTCCCCTGGCTCCAAATGGCAGGAGAAGCCAAAATCAGAGAGTTTGATGCTAAGATCATCGTTCATGAGGATGTTCTCCGGTTTGAGGTCTCGATGGATGATGCTATTCTCGTGAAGGTAGCTCACGGCCTCCAGGAGGGCTCGCATGACGCATCTGGAAAAAGGCAGAGGGGGCCCCGGTTGTTGCGAGGACCAGGTCTTGGAGCCCTCCACAAAACAGCAAGGAGGAGGGCTCCTTAAGTTATGTGGTAAGAACTTTCCACTACACTAGGGCCAGCAGAAGACGTTCGGTTTTACCTGGTCTCCTTTTCACCGAGGGTTACCTTCTCTGTAAGGTAGTCAAAAAGCTCACCACGCCTCATCCTGCAGGGAAAACATAAATTAAGAGACTAGAAGCAGAAGCAGATTACTTCTGCTAGGCTGTCTTTCTCATATTTATTTATTATATTTAGCGTATGGCTCTCTTTTTCATAATCACAAATTTTAATATAGGATTATATTGGCGACTTTTAAGACGTGTGTACTTCAACTCCCAGAATTCCCCAGCCAGCATATCATTTTATTTCATAAGAGTGAATCAACCCCCTGATCCCACCCATTTTCAAAGGTTTGTTACTTACAAATCAAAGACTAGGAACATGAAGGTGGATGTCTCATAGGAATCTATAAGGGTAACTGGAGAAAAAAAAAGAAGAATTGTCCCTTATATCGTAACTGCTTCAGTATTTATAAAATGGCACTTGTGCCTAATGGCAGAATACAAAAGTGGAGTCCTCAATTAATGACCACAAGCCCAGAATTTTGGTTGCAGGTCATTGCAGCCATTCAGTGGGTAACCACGTGACCTGATTTGATTTTATGACTGCTTACATGATCTCTTTACAAGTCACTGTGGGCATTAAGCAAATCACATGGTCATTAAGTGAATCCATTCTCCCAAATAGGTGGTTTTTACTGGAAACCAACAAAAATGCTAGAAAAGGCACACACACAAAAAAAAGAAAGATACTCCATTACAAATGGTGGTCATGTGACTGTGGGATGCTGCAACTGGTCATAAATGCAAACAGATTGTCAAGGGCCCAAAATGCAATCACATGACCGAAAGGAGCTGGCACAGCAATTTCCCCAAGACCAACTTTTCCTTTTGGTTAGTGCCAATCATTTTATTTCTTTAGCTGATAAATTTATACCCATATTTTCCCATCCAACAGTGCTCAGTTAATAAAAATATATAAGGCAGCAATGAAGCACAACTTTTCCAAAAGAAAGCTGTATAAATAGAATCCATGAATCGACCTCTTAAAACCACCACAATCTCTTTGTAGGATGCTACCCGTGGTTACACCAACAATTTAAGGAGTCAGCAGAATTCGTCGATACAATGCAAAACTGTGCAGGAACAGATTGTTCAATAATTGTGATTTTAGAAACAGCAAGGAACAAGCACAAAGATCAGCAATGAGTTATTTGGAGGTGGGGAGGTTTTTGTTTTACTTATTTTGTCCCTGCCTTTATTAATCAAGTCATAATTAATCGGAAGAGAGGGGAAGCATCACTCGGGCAGAATTATATCAGCAAAAATGGAACGGACAGGGACGAATCAAAAAAGGACATTTGCTGACAGACCCAGTTTGATCTAATGGTTGAAGCACCAGACTAGAAACCAGGAGATTGTGAGTTCTGGTTCCGTCTTTGGCATGAAAACTGGCTGGGTGACTTTGGGCCAATCACTAGGAGACTGTGAGTTCTAATCCTGCCTTAGACATGAAAGCTGGTTGGGTAATTTTGGGCCAATTACCAGGCGAATGAGCTCTAGTCCCATCTTAGGTACGAAATTGGTTGGGTGACTTCTCTCTCTCTGCCCTACCTACCGCACAGGATTGTTGTTGTGGGGAAAATAGGAGGAGGAGGGAGTATAGGTAGTCCTCGACTTATGATCACAATTGAGCCCAAAACTTATGTTGCTAAGTGGAGACATTTGTCAAGTGAATATTGCCTCATTTTACGACCTTTCTTGCCACAGTTCTTAAATGAATCATTGCAGTTGTTACGTTAGTAACACGGTTGTTAAGTGGCTTCCCCACTGACTTTGCTTGTCAGAAGGTCGCAAAAGGTGATCACATGACCCCAGGACACTGCGGCTGTCATAAATATGACTCAGTTGTCAAGCCTCTGAATTTCGATCACATGACCTCGGGGAGGCTACAGCAGTCATAAGTGTGAAAAATGGTCAGGTCACTTTTTTCAGGGCCGTTGTAACTTTGAACGGTCACTAAACAAACAGTTGTAAGTCAAGGACTACCTGCATTATGTACGTTCGCTTTCGTTGCCTCTAAAGCAGGGGTCCCCAACCCCCAGTCCGTGGACCGGTACCGGGCCACAGCATGCCAGCAACCGGTCCGCACAAACAAGCAAAGCCCCATCCGCGGGATGCAGGCAGCACACAAAACCATGCCCCCTCCGGTCCATGGAAAAACCTCTCTCCACGGAACCGGTCCCTGGTGCCCAAAAGGTTGGGGGCCTCTGCTCTAAAGTAATAAAGGCGGGATAAAAATCAAATAAATAAATTTGCAGTAGAAAGAGATGCTAAGAGATGGGACAGCCACTCACTGATGAAAGGGTGACCGGAGACCTGGCGCAGGATGGCAATTTCTTTGCTGGTGGACAAGCGGACTTCTTCCAGCTGCTGGGGGGTCATGCGCTCCGGGGTTACCTCAATAATTTTTACTGCATACTCCTGGCCCGTCTGCTTGTGTATACATCGCCGGACCACACTGCTTACGCCTCTGCGAGTGGGATGAGAATGTGGGAGAATCAAGTTTTGAGAAACACTAATGTCGCAGGGAGGAAAAATAAGTAGAAGATGTTTCCATCCCTCCGAGCCATTCCATTGCGTCACGTCCCTTCTCCCTTCTAGCCTCACCTGCCAATAACATCCTTGGGGTCGTATTTCTGGTAGAACTCCTTGGCACCAGCCCAGTCTGGAAGCTCGTCATCCAGGCCCACGTCTCGCGTCATTTTACTGCAGGGCTGGTAAACCGCAAGTACCGGTTCAGCTTCTGAAATGCATAAAGAGGCAAAAGGAGACCTGTGTCAAAGCGCTGGACACTCTCTGGACTCAGCTGCTCCCTGACCTGCATGCACACGTCCAAGTGGAGACCTAGACGGGGAAATCAACCTACGTGATGGCAGCCTCAGGCCGAGACATTCCAATCCACACATGGCTTTCGTGGTGGACGTCATGGAAGAGACAAAGGAAAAGGACTTAAATTGGACCGAGGGGGCTAATCCCCTCTCTGAAAATTTCATTCAGTGGCAGGATGGATTTCAAGACACATTGTACCCATCAGGATGCTCTCCCCTACAGTCAAATGGAGCTGCAATTCCTCCTTTGGATTTGTGAACAAATAAAAAATAAATCAATCAACATTTTGCATCCTTGTGCTACAATGGGGTAGATTCCCCATTCCTGTGAGCAAATCAGGGCAAAATAAAAAGCCCGATGCATTCCCTTCCCCCCTCCCCCCAGGGAGCAAAACTGCCACAAAGATTTGACACACAATCCATATACAGTATAGGAAATAATGGGATTAGAGGCATGATCAAGCAAAGATATCCCTTTGGAATATCCCATTAGAATATTCCACATATACATCAGCCTCTACAATTCCGCATTTTGCCCCACAGTCACACCTTCTTCCTATGCCTGATTTTCCATCCCAATGGAATCCTTCACTTCTAAACCTCGAAAACTCATTTCAGAGCCTCGTTTTAGCCTCATCACAATCTTATAGTCTGAATCCAGATCTCCCTTCAATAAGGGTGTAAAACTTGCAGACGTTTCCCTAGGAGTATAAATTATCATAAATTTCAACTGAAATGGGATTTTTTTCTTCAAGTACAGAAGCATAAGCCTGACAGTATATCCAGTGAGGGATCCTTGGTGCTCTCTGAGCTTGAATGTTTTCTTGCAGATGTTTCATTACCCAAACTAGGTAACATCATCACTGATTATGTTATGTAGTTTGGGCAATGAAGCATCTGCAAGAAAACAATCAAGTTCAGAGACCACCAAGGACCCTTCATTTCAACCCTGAGCTGTAAATATTCTCCTTTATTGGTATTTCTAATAGCATGGTAAATCAATTGGCACTGAGAACATTCCACTTACTAGGGTAGCTTTCTCATCCTCGTGCCCTCTGGGGTGTTAGACAATTAACTGTCAGAATTCAAATATCCATTTTTCACACTTGCTAAGAAATCTATGAATTGTAGTCCAAGATTTCCAAATAATACCAGGAAAAAGGGGAGTTATCCCAAGGCATTCATTGGTTGTGTTGCTGAATCTACAGGCCGAAATTCTCCACAATTTAATATTAAAAGGGCATTAGAAGGGCATCTCCCATCTCTAAGCACTACTGATGGGTTTGATAAGAAATGATAGCAAGAAACCTGCTTTTAGGGTCTAGATTCGGTACATAAAGGTACATCAAAGTATACAAAATCCACAGGATTTAATCTAGAATATGGCATCGTTTCTATTTTATCTATGCCTTGTCACATACACACAAACACACACAGATTTGGAGATCTGCCACTTTTTGCAGCACTTGGGCCTTGCTTTCTAAGCATGTCTATATTACCGGCCTACCTTCCGAGGTTGTTGCAAAAATTACTCAGAAATCAGATCTCACGCGTGAAGCCATCGGAGCACCTAAGACATAACACAGAAAGCGCTGATTATGCTACAAAACGGGCAGAGGCTGCTCTGCGGCGAAAGCTTCCTCCTCCACCCCAGATTCGCTCAGGCACGACAGAAATGCACTCTGCATATTCTCAGAAACTATAGGTTTACATTTCAGGACGGTGGCCTAGCACCGACAATAGATTCCGGGGTTGAGTGGTTCTGAGTCCCACGATGCCACCAACCATTATCCGCCTTATCTTAGCTTAGAAGCGCGTCCGCTCACCTCCTCTTTCTCTCGCCTCTGCAGGGGGATCCCCTGTTATGTAATCGACTCCCGCACAAAGGGGACACCCAAGATCCTCACCCGGCGGCGCCTCCGCTTCAATTGACTGAATGACCCCCCCAACGATAGCCGGCGACTCCCGGGCCCCGCCCCTTCGATCTGATTGGTTCGCGCTCCTTCAATGCCCCGGGGAGTGACAAGAGCGACCAAAGGGATCCGTCCAGCCCGGCGAGAGCAGCGCCCAGTGGCCAGACGAACAGAGAGGGAAGGGAGGCGGGCTGTCGAAAGGCAGAAGCGAATCAAATAAAGAAGAAGAAGAAGAAAAAATAGAAGAGCGGGGATTAAAAGAGGAAGCGCCGTTTCCTACCCGCAACAGGAGAAAGCTCAGCCAATCAGAATGGAAGGTTGCAAGTGTCAGGAGGATGAACCAATCCGTCTGCTGGATTTGGATAAGGGAGCGAGAGGAGAGCGGCTCGGTAAACAAACTTTGGATAAAATTAGCCAATCGCAAAAGGGAAGGGGCGGGTGCTGTGCGAAAGGGTTATTCTAGGTTTCACAATCGCCAAAGGAAAGGTCGAGAGGCGGGGGCGGGGGAATTCTCCCACGCCTTTCTTCAAGGCTTGGTCACGTGACCAACACAGGGCAGTGTTATTACACAAACACACACATACACAGAAAAGGTACCACATCCCGCCCTAGCCGGACCCTCCGCCCGCAGTGCACGAACCTCACGACCTTCTGGGAGTAGATTAGGATGGGCAGCTCAAGGTCATGCCCGCTTTTTCACGGATCAGCAGCGATCTAAATCTGGGCTTCCTGCTTGATCCGGCCGACTTTCCTCCACCTTATGCTATGCAAATGTGTTGGAGCGGCCCTTGCGTGTTGTTTGGGAATTATGGGAGTTGCAGTCCTAACACATCTAGAGGGCATCGAGGCTGGGGAAGAGCGCTCTAACCACTACACCTCAGTGCAACCGGACTCCTTGGGAAAGCTGTGTTGCTATTTTTAATCGTTTTTCATCCAAAAGAGGCTTCTGCTTTCCCGTTTTATCTGTACAACAACCCTCTGAGGTGGACCACGACTGAGAGAATTAATGACTGGTCTGAGGTCACCTGAGGGGCTTTATAGATGGGGCAGGATTTGAAGCCAACTCTCCCTCCCTCCCCCCCCCCAACACAAGCTTTGATTCCGCCTTGATCTTTAGGCTGCCTTCTGTGCCCAACCTTGCCATCTGTGATGTCCACAAGAGGTAAAAAAGGAGAGTGCCCGAAATAACCCCTCATTAAAATACAGAGCTTTCTGCCCCCTCTTTCAAAGGCAAGCTACTTTCAGTACTGTGGGAAGAATCCAGAGAAAGAAATATTTTGGGAAATATTAAAAAGGCAGAATATATTTCCCCAAAGGATCGTAAAGGCAGAAACAACAACCCCCCCCCCCAAGTCTCTCTGCCCCAAACAGAAACCAGGTCTGCAGAAATGCAGATGTGATAATCTTGTCAGAAAGATTAGAGCCAGGAAGCTGGGATTAGAAAAAGATCCCTAGAATCAACAATCCCTCACACCAAATAATCCAACAGTCATCAGCCAGAGCCCCAGGGAAGTAGGATATGACCTTTGGGACATAATAGGATTAACCCACCACCATCAGAATATGAGAAAGGCACACTCAGACTCAAGTCAAAGTACATGACACAAGAAATACAAAGCCTCAAACAGGAAGAAGGTATAAAAACTCACCGCTCCCAGCCACATGTGGTCAGTTTTTCCCAGAGCCATCTTTCTGTCTGGCTCTCCTCTTCAATAAACCACAACCGTCTTTCTAAAACAGTCTTCATTTTGTTTATTCCCAGCTTGGACTGGACCCCGATGAAGATTTTTCTTTCAACAGTACAAAGGGAGGGTTTCCTTATGCTCAAATCAAATGGTTTGGATTGAAGCTAATTATAACTTCATGCCACAATAATTCAAGTCATCTGTGTGCCAAATAATTTGACTTCCTTTTTCCAAACTCAACCACTTTCACTGTCAGGGGATTTCTATAATAGGTATATATTTTTTCCACCAGGAAAGAACATTTCATGAAACAGAAATACAAATATTTCAGTCAAGTATAGGTGCTTCTGGGAATCCGCATCATATGGCAATCCTGGCTAGGAATGATGGGAAGGGTAGTCCAACATCTGGAATACATCAAATGGAGAAGGATGATAACAGATGAAATCAGCTAGGCTTCTTATGTCAAGGAGAACAAATCCTTCTACATTCTCTGTAGGAAAACAAATTTGATGTCCACCATTTTTCCCCTTCATGAAGCCAACTCAACGAAGGAAGTGCCATCACAATAAACACTTCAGTGCCAACTGAAGAAACGACAGTAGTCAACATGGATTCTGGAAGTCCAAAGTCACCGATCGATGTGGCTCATCATTCGGCTTTAGATACGAGGTAAGACAGGAGGACAAGTAACATGGGGGTCAGAATAAGAAGTGAAACCCAGACAATGATACTCAGCCAAGACATAAACCGAGACTTCCGAGCCCAGTGAAGTGCTGCATTCTGGGAATGGGCCTTTTGCTTCTCATTAGCCTAAAGACGCAAAGAACAGCTTTGTTATTCACTCTGATTGTAGAATAAGGACACCAGAAAGCATTAATTTTAAGGAAAAAAAATTCTTAGCCTAACTTTTCATACATTGTATATACATTACCTGCTGAAATGTTCGGTATAGGTCTCAGAATTCTTGCCTTCTCTTCCCTAGTGAATTGCCATGTTTGTAAAACACACTGAACCACAAATGGTCCATTCACACGTCAGCTAAGCACGCTGGGTCAGAGCCTATGCTTAGTTTATGACTCCTTGTATCATCAGAATCAAAACACTGGATTCAATCAGGGAATTTTCATTCAGTTAACCATAGGTAACCATGTCATGCAGATGTCCTTGGCTTGTATTTCTGCATATTGATCCTAAATCTAGAGTCCAGATAAACACACAAAGCGAGATAGGGCAAGGGCCTCCTTTTCTCTCAGGTAAGACCTCAAAGTATGAGGTTGAAGGTTCGTTCTCCAAGCTTGTGGGTTGGTTTCATTACCAGGCTAGGTAACATCTTCAGCAGCATTTAGGGCAGAGGTCCCCAACCTTTTGGGCACCAGGGACCGGTTCCATGGAGAGAGGTTTTTCCGCGGACCGGAGGGTGCATGGTTTTGGTGTGCTGCCTGCATCCCGCAGATGGGGCTTTGCTTGTTTGTGCAGACCGGTTGCTGGCATGCCATGGCCTGGTACTGGTCCACAGCCTGGGGGTTGGGGACCCCCTGTGTCAAATGAGGATCTTGTGATGGGTCAGGTGCGAGTCATCAGAGAGAGGCTTGTGGTGGGTCTTGTGACGGGGAGGTTATTTCAGGTCAGGGTTGTTGGAGGGTGTGACACCTGACCCATCACAAGACCTTCACTTGACACACACCACACCTGAAGCCCTTATAAACAGAGGAGCGCTGACACACACATCCCCTACAATCCGCTGAAGATGTTACCTAGCCTGGTAACAAAATGTTCGGAAATCAACCCACAAGCTCGGAGAATGAACCTTCGCCCTCATCCTACACCCGAGCTACAGATATTCGCCACTATTGCAAACATCAAAATATGTTCCTATCTTGTTAGTTGGGAATGTTTACAAGACCAGCTCTAAAGATTTGCATTCTACCCACTCCTTATCTTTAAAGTCAATGCCTCTAGGCTTTCCATCTGCTTCCACCTGGCAAAGAGGCTGGTGGGGATTTTCCAACCACCTGAGCCCAGCCAGGATTTTCCTTTCCTGCAGGCATTGCAGAAGAGCAGTATTGGCCTGAGGTGGAAAAAAAAAAACCCTAGAAAGACCCAGGTAGCACTTTCTTCAACTCACAAAGTTGACTAAGAGGCCTAAGCTTTTGCAAGTTGCTCAGGTAACACGGGCAGGTGACACGTTTTAAATCAACTTGAATTGTGAGTGTGGGCAATGGGTTTGGATGTTGTTATGCCAAGAAAATCCCGTTTTATCCAATTTGGAGTAATTTATCCAGGTTGGGCTAGACCAGGGGTAGGCAACCTTGGCTCTTTTATAACTCGTGGACTTCAACTCCCAGAATTCCTGAGCCAGCCATGCTGAGGGGAAAGGGAGAGGTTTCCATGCTGAGCCATGCTGGCTCAGGAATTCTGGGAGTTGAAGTCCACGAGTCACAAAAGAGCCAAGGTTGCCTACCCCTGGGCTAGACTAATGAAAGATTTCAGTGGGGGTGAGCAAAGGAGGGGTAACTAGGTTGGCTACCTGGATGCAGGTTAAATATGAGGCCCATTACGTATTTCATGCAAAAAATTAGCTTTTAATTACAAATTTAAAATAAAATTATGTTTAAAGAAAATAACATTACGGGTCAAATGTAAACATAGAAACATAGAACCATAGGGCTGGAAGGGACCTTCTAATCCAACCCCCTGCCTTATAACCTCCTGGATAAATGCAGTCTTTTCTTGAAAACCTCCAGCAATGGAGCACCCCCAACTCCAGAAGGCCAGCCGTTCCATTGATTAATGGTTCTCGCTATCAGAAAATTTCTCCTGACTTCTAGGTTACTTGTTTCTCTCTTTCATAGGTTTCTCTTTGAGAAACACTGATTTATAACCTTCCCACACTGTGAACTAATAAAAACAAGTCAACCTGACCTTCCAACAAAGTACAATTTCCCCTCAAATCATGGATGAACATAAAAAATTAGCAAGGGAGGTGTTAACAGATCGAATGGCCATTGAGCATTTGAGAGAACAAATATACCTGTCCCAGGATAATGTTGCAGGATCCAATCTGGGTCGGTCACCGGGACCCGAGGTTTTGTCTTCCGAGCTTTCGGACTCGTCCTGCAGCCCCTCAGTTCCTCGGGGAACTTCTCTCTAGACACACAACTAAGTTGCTGCAGAAAAGTCAAAAAGCGAAGAAGTTCCCTGAAGATTTGGCTCCAGCACGAGTCCAAAAGCTCGTAAGACAAAACCTCGGGTCCCGATTACCGACCCAGATTGGATAATAATAATAATAACAACAACAACAACAATAATAATAATTGAAACTGTTTCACACCTAATCTGTGAGTGCAGCAAAATTGCACAAACTGATTACAAATCTAGACATGATCGAGTTGCTAAATTAATCCACTGGGCATTGTGTAAAAAACACGACTTGCCTGTGTCCGAAAAGTCGTGGGAACACAGGGTGGAAAAAATTGTTGAGAATGAGGGTGAAGATCTTGTGGGACTTTCGAATACAGACAGATCGCCATTTGGAACACAATACGCCGGATATCGCAGTTGTAGAGAACCGAAGCGTACAGCTGATTGATATCGCTGTACCAGGAGATGCCAGAGTCGAAGAAAAAACTGGAAAAAATTACGAAATATCGCGACCTGGCCATCGAAACTGCGCGATTATGGATGAAACGTGTAACAGTGGTACCCACTGTCATCGGGGCACTGGGAACTAGTCCGAAAATTTTGCAAACTACATCAAGAAATTGCAGCTTCCTGCAATAACTCCAGCAATGTTGCAAAGAACTGCGCTACTCGGAACATCTTATATTTTGAGAAGGTACCTGGTTGACACCTAGGATGCTGGTAGCAACCCGTGTCGGCCATCAGCGCCAGCCAATTTGAATCTTCAGTTGACTGAGGTTCATGTTTAATGAATAAACGATAATAATAATAATAGAAATTTAATAAATACTTAAATAAACTACATAGAGGAAGCAGCCAGATGAAGTAGCGTTTTGTCGTGGGTTCCACTTGTGAATTGCTAAAAAGCAAGGCTGATTTTTTGTTTCCTCCTGCCTGAAGGAAGACTTTAGCCGTTGTCTTCCTGCCGTAAAAAAGCAAGGCTGTTGGGCTCCACTGTGAACTCTTGTGAAATGACAATGTGGCTGGATGCACTCCCGTAACACCCCTGAAGTTGCACATTGTAGGGGCAGGATCAGTGGCGGCACAAATCCTTTACAGGGATTATAAACTTCCCCATAGTTTTATAGGGAATCTTGTCCCCCACAATTGGTTCTGCTTGCTCCATTGATTAATTCTGAATAAGCCTTTAAGCTATGTTAGAACAAAACCAAGAGTCTTAAAAATTCACTCGTTTCTTCTAGCATTAGCTTTTTACAGCCCACTTCATGAGAGCACCCGGATACCTTCCTTATAGGAATATGGATCCATGCTTTTTTGAACCTTACAAGCCCATGACTAGAGACACATCATAGGTAATTTTTTTTTTTTTGGTATACGGACTTTTCTTCTCTCCGGTAATGATGGGAACCAGGGACAAAAGTGATGAGGGAAAGATTACATTGGCCTATATTCTAACTACTTCCTTTTTGGATCAGTAGATATATTTGGGAAGGAAAGATCATACTATTAGTTAATAAGAGAGAAGAAGGGAGAAACTTCCTGACAGTTAGAACAATTAACCAGTGGAACAACCTGCCTCCACAAGCGGTGAATGCTCCAACACTGGACGTTTTTAAGAAGAGACTGGACAGCCATTTGTCCGAAATGGTATAGGGTTTCCTGCCTGAGCAGGGGGTTGGACTAGATGACCTCCAAGGTCCCTTCCAACTTTACTACTACTACTATTACTATTACTATTACTGTTACTGTTATTTCTTTTCTTAATATCCAGGAATTATTTTCACAAAGAAAATTGGACTCAGTGTCGTTCCCTTTCTCGTTCAGGGAACACAGAAAAGCAGACATTAATTGTATCACCACCTTCCCAGCCAGCTCCTTCCAAATGGGGTGTCACTCACCTTGACTGCATAGATCAGAGCCAGGACCCCAATGCACGAACAGCCACAGATGATGCTAGCTATGGCCAGATTGCGTAATCTGCGCACATTCAAAGCAGGGGACTTGCCAGGGATACCACTCTCCAAGGTGTCCGGGGCTACCATCCCTCTGCTCTCCCCTTCATTGTGGTCCCCCATTTCTTCATCCATGACTAAAGGACCCACAACACCAAGTTGCTGAAGAAAAGTCAAAAAAGGCTAGAGAGAAGCTCCCCGAGGATGGGCTCCAGCACGAGTCTCAAAGCTCGGAAGACAAAACCTCGGGTCCCGGTGACCGACCCAGATGGGATCCTGCGACATTATCCTGGGACACGTATGTATTCGCCTTCGTTTGTAAAAGTCAAAAAGCTTAAGTCTCTTTTGCTGTCTCGGTGATTCACATTAACTATCAGGATACTAGGAGGCATCAGGATACTAGTCCAAGGTTGTGAGTCTAATTTCAGAGGCCAGAATGTCTTTTCATTTCATTTGGGAGACCCGATCTCCGACTCTTGTGCCTTGGTGTGGCATGGGGAAGAATCCCATCCTCTTGGTGTCGAGTCTTTTTTGAGCCAAGCTCTTGCGTCTTCGAGTCGAGTCTGGCTAAATTGTCATAAAAGATAAGGCAGAACGCCGCCAGACGGACACCTTTTCCACAAATGGAATGTACGAGCTCAAGAGCTTTTTGACCTGGTCATTCATTCAGCTCTTGTGGTGAAGTGTAGGGAAGAGAGGAACAGAAGAAGAAAAAAAAAACATCTTGAGAAAAGACTCACATCCGGCAGGATCCACACCTCGCTTGATGTTTACTATTCCTCTGAACACCTTTTTTCCTGGTTTTCTCCGACTGTTATGTACTCACACGCCCACCAGTTTCGCCTATCTTGGGTTGGGTTCCTACTGCTTTCTCCGTGAGGTCATGTTTGAATCATTCCAGTTGAGCTCGTGGCCTCTCCATTCCCCCCCCCCCATTTCCCAGTCTGCCGTCTGGGTGCTGCAGTTTTGATAGGAAATGGTCCAGCTGGAGAGCTCTCTCAGGTTATGCAGAAAGCTGAGTGAGACAGACTTATATAGGCTGCCCTCAACTGCTGAAGTTGATTGATACAGCCTGGCAGATAAGACAGGGAATATTCTGAGCAATACCTTCCAGGCAGGGTGTGACAATGAAGAGGAAATCAGTTGATCTAAGGAACAGCAGCTGGCTTGCACAGCCAAGCTAGCTTAGCAATAATAGCAATGGTGCTCAAGCTTATATACCACTTCATAGTGCTTTATTTACAGCTCTCTCTAGTGCAGTGATGGCGAAACTTTTAGAGACCAAGTGCCCAAACTGCAACCCAAAACCCACTTATTTATCGCTGGGTGCCAGGTGGTGGTCATGGCAGACTGGGTGGGTGTGGCCAAGGTGGGCGTGATCACCTCAATGTTGCTTATGGAGAGGGATGCCTGTGGGGGCCGAGCAGGGTTGGGGGAGATCCAGGGGGTCTCTGGCAGGTGGGGCGGTGGGCAGGATGCTCGTCCTGCGGGATGAGGTGAGGCAAGGCGAGGCAGGGCAGGAGTGCCATTGTCACAGGGCAAGGCGAGGCAGGGGCTGGGGCAGCTGCTGCCTGACACCATCGGCCCCCGCACACAGAGGCCAGCGAGCGCATGGGTGCTGGGATGCATCCGGCCACATGGGACCTTGGCGAGTTAGCGGGCGAGAAGAGGGACAGTTGCCATCTCTGGGGCATGGCGCGCGTGCCCACAGAGAGGGCACCGAGTGCCGCCTCTGGCACACGTGCCATAGGTTCGCCACCACTGCTGTAGTGGTTTACAGTCCACATATTGCCCCCAACAATCTGGGTTCTCGTTTTACCATCCTTGGAAAGGAGGGGAGGCTTGAGCCGGTGAGGATCGAACTCCTGACAGTGAGCTGAATTAGCCTGCAATAATGCATTTCTAATCACTGCGCCACAGCGGTTACAATGCAGTATTGCAGGCCAACTCTGCCCACAGCCTGGAGTTCGATCCTGAAGGGCCTCAAGGTCGACTGAATCTTTTATCCTTCCGAGGTTGGTAAAATTGAGGATCCAGATTGTTGGGGGGAGGAGGGGTGCGCAAAATGCTGACATTGTAAACTGCCCAGAGTGCTATCAAGCACTGTGGAAGGGTATGCAAGTGCAGTTAATGCATGTCCCTTTGCTAGTTCTCATCTTTCAGTGTTTTATCAATGAAGTGTTCAAATTTGCTTCAAACTTACCTTTACTGCAGATATGCTGAAATTGAAGTTCAGGTTGAAGGACAGAGAGAACCGAGCCAGGATGTTTTTTTTTTCTGGTTCCTTTCTTTTTAGCCTGGTATTTCTTCCTCCTTGGATGGTGCCATGAGCATATTCAATTCCACTTAACCAGCCCTTAATAGGGACCCTTCTTTTTGGGCAAGGTCAATGAGATGAAACAGGGAAGGAGCTGCAGTTTAGAAAGAGCTCCATCAAGTCCAGATCAGGACACACCTCAGCGGCAGCCGTGGGGCATCACACCAGGTTTTGTCAAGTAATGCCTGCAGACCGAGGAACAAGTTTGCCCACATTCCTAAACCAGCAACTGCAAAGCACCAAGTATTTATTGCTTCCTTTTAGGGCATGTTACAAGTTTGGTTGCTATTGGTTAATTTGTTGCCTGGCACACCTGGTTGCTAATGCAAAGGAATTATTTTCTCTGTGTAGATCAGCCTTTTCCAATCGGTTGCCCTCACCTGGGCTGGAATTACCATTCCCTCCCCTCCAACCACCATTGCCTTGATCCATACCTAAATATTTCCCGTTTTGATACACAGTAACGGGAACAGCAAATCTGCAGTGTTCAAATGATGGGACTACAGCTCCCCCATGATCACCCCCCTCGGTCCTGCTAGGATCACAGAATCACAAGGATGGAGACAGGCCCCTGCTCAGGATAAGACTCGCCAGAGCATCTCTTGAGAAGTGACGATCGAGGCTGTTTAAAAGAACTGAATAAAGAATTCCCTTTTTGTGGCAACTTGTTCCACTAGGTGACAGCTTGCGAGTGCCCAACATCTGCCTCACTTCACGTGATTTTAACTCAACTGGGCTCTGATCCTGCCTTTTGGGACAAGAGAGGAAATCTGTTCCTTTCTCCTACGGGCCAACCCTTGGGAGGTCTCCCCCCCCCCGGTCATCTCTCCCCGTGGCTCTCTCTTCTGTAGGCTAGACAGGCTAATCCAGCGCAAGGAAGAATGTTTTACTTAAAAATAGCAGCTTCCTGTGGACAATGTTTCTAAGTGAATTATGTGGACAAAGGATGATGTGAATGTACAATGACAACAGGCAGAAGAGTTGATTTTTGCTTCTGGCTTTTCTGTCTCCCAGATTTATTTATTTAGTACATTTATATCCCATCACGATCTTTTACGTAGTCTTGGTAGCAGGAAATAAATGCACTAAATGTTAGATTACAATGGAAATGCTGTCGTGACAGCATATGAATGTGAATGAAATTCATATGAATATGAAATCGGATACAACATTCACCATCTTCCATTTCTATCCCCAGATAATACTTTATAAAGTTTGGCTATTTCCTAACAAACTCAAGATATAATTTGCTACCGTTCTTAGCACAAATCTTTTTAATTTTCAACTGCAGGTATGCTAAAATAATGGGTTTGGCCACCAAAGCAGACTGCGTATCTTGCTTAAGCTATGGTTTGAAATGGGCAAGGAACCAGGGCAAATAAAGAGATTCCAGGTTGCCCAACTGAGTATGGCAGCAAATGAAATCTTATGCTACAGACCAAGTAAATTTGCTGAATTTGAGCATGTCGGCAATGTGGAGAAACACCAACCTGCAGCTCCTTTACACAACCCAACCCACCGTGTTGCCCAAGCAAGCTGTTTTCCAAAGCGATGGGAGACACAGAAAATAAAACCTTTTTAAAAAAAAATTCCACAAATCCGTGTGTGGGTGTTTTTTCCCCTTTTAACACTTTATTCATAGCATTATTCTGAAGAAAGATTACATCGGTCTTCTGTACAAGTTCTGAACATGCTTCAGTAGGAAAGACAGCTCCATGGGAACACTTCCCCCTCCACCCCAACTGCAGCCCATCCCCAAATCCAGAGAACCGCTGCCACCCCCCCATAAAACCCACTGCAGTGAGGGAGGGGAGGGAAAGTTGTGCTCCCCTATACAAAATAACCTTTGCATAGTTTATGTTCAAAAGAATGTATTTTACAGTGAGAGCTGTACACAAGAGGAGTGGAAGGGGAGAAGGATTTGACCCAACTCATGAACCCACAAAAAAAGTCCCTGGAGCAGTGAGGCGGTGATCGACATCATTAAAAGAAGATATTTTTCTCTGGGTGGCGATGCAGAAAAGGAGCACATAATCTTACTGGGTTGTGTCGTGTTATCTCCTCTCCCGTGCCCTCCAGGTTGGGGAAATAACTGTCCCATCTCTTCATGCCTCAAAAGGGCCCGACGTGGTGAACGGAATAAGCAGGGAGACAATCAAAAGGGGTAGCCAGAAAAGGGGACCTAAGCATTTGGTCACTGTCATTTAAAAACCAACCCAAAGCCATTAAAAAAAGTAAGAGCTAATCGTGTTTATAAATCAGGAGGGCATCCTCTGCAGGACTTGGGGGTGACTGGGTGGGTGGGAGGGAAGAGGACAGAGGAACACCTGGGCCCGAAACATGACACGTGCCTATCAAAAGCCTGGGCTGGACTTCCCAAAGCGCCGGGGCATTTAAGGATAGCAGGTGCCCTGTAGTGTTATTCTAGGGGCAACAACTCTGAAGCTACTCTCCTACTCTCTCTCTGCTCACGGTTAGGAAGTAGCAGAATTCATTGCAAAGTGCTGGCCCTGCCACTACAACCTGCGGGGGGGCAACTGAGCTAGCCAGCCCCAGCGAGCGACCTCAGCAGGAGTGCCCCTTGCCTGTTCCCAGAAAAGCACCTGGGAATGAAGAGCCATGCTCACCGTCCTCCTCCTCCTTTCAAGTAGTACTCCAACAGTCAAGACTGGAATGCAGGGAGCTCCAGTAGCTGCCCCCACATTAACGGGAGGAATAAGAGCAAAGGGAGGGGAGGGACTAGATCTGTTTACGGTATGTGCGGGAAGAGAGGTGGCTTCTCGAGCCATTCCCCGCAGAGAAAGACCGGTGGGACCTCTCGCGCTGTGGTCACGTCTTGGGCTTGCGGCCTCTGTTACTTTGCGAAGAGGTAACCGGGGCAGTGGAGGAAGGGGTTGCTGGGGAAGAGAGGGCTCCAGTGACCCCCGCAGCCGAAGAAGCAAAAGCAGGGCCCGTTTTCCTGGGGGGAATCGGGGAGGACCCCGATCGGGTACCGTCGGCAGGCTTCGCTGCGCTGCGGAGGATGCGGTCAGCCGTCCCACTCTGGTGACCCTGGCCCCTTTTTCGACCGTGCCCCCTGGCTGAGTCATAACACTGGCGCTTCGGCTGCTGGACGCACTTATAGCTGTTGGATTCCGAGGAGGATTTCAGAGAAGACTCCGACTCTCCACCCTCCTGTTCAGAGATGCCTTGGGAGGCAGGCGACTTACTGCTGTTCCTCACCCGCTTGCCCTCCACGGAGCAGCGCCGTTTCCTTCGCTGGGTTTCCCGCTCCAGCGGTGGAACAAGGCAGCCAGGCCGCAGGCGAGTCGAGCGGGCAGGGGTGTCACTGGAAGGCTGTTCCCAAGTACTGCTCTCTGCCGATGAAGCCCTCTCAGTGCCTATGTGCTTTGGAGAGGGCTGAACTAACGCCCCGCTGCAAGACTCCGGCTTTTCTTCCCGCTTGAGCAGGGCAAGTCTGGTGAGCGGTCGGGTGTCCTCGCCCTCCGAAGAGCTCTGATTGGCACTGGGCAACGATGGGCCAAGGTCATCTTTTCTCCTACGCCTTCGTCGCTTGCGGCCAGGAGGAGCCGGGGTGCGCTTCTCCAAAGAGGTCTCCTGGTCAGAGTTGGAGGCGGGAGGTTGTGCCACCTCCACCCGAGGCGAAGATGGGTTCTTTGGGGGACGGCCCCTTTTCCGCTTAGGTGGAGAACTGGCTGCTGGGGAGCTGGGGGCACCTTTGGGCAGTGAGCGTGACACGGGGGGCAGATAAGGCGGATCTCGCATCTCCGGCGAAGCTTCTGTGGCAGAGGCCCCTCGAGGGGAAGACGCTCGGGGTGCACACACGTCAGTGGATGGTTTGGAAAGCGCTTTAGTGGAAGCGGTTAACAATTCTCGTCCTTTCAAGGCGGAGTTAGAATCCGATCCGGGCTGAGAATGCAGTGAAGGTCGATTCCGTGCTTTCGGGGAGGTTTTGGAGACAGCCGTTTTGGGATGTAAGTCTAGCGGCTCGTGAAGCTTCGAGGGGCCCTCTGTTACGGAGACCGCCTCAGGAGATCTCTGCGGCTTCTTTTGCACCTTAGTGGGAAGCTCTACAGTCTGAGGTTTTGTGGATGGGGATAGCAGCACTTCGGAAGCAGGAGACTTGGCAGGCATGACGGGGGATTGCCGAGTCTTAGGGGGTCGGCCACGCCTTCGCTTTTCCACAGGGGAGTCACCATTCTCACTGCTGTCTGTCTTGCTCTTGGGAGAGTCACTCTTGGGAGTGGAGCTCTCGGGCACCTTCTGCTCTGGGGACGGAGTCCCTGCCTGGCCTTCAGGCGTTTTCCTCACTGGCGCTTTTTTGGGGGGGCTGATCTCCAGAGCCGGCTCAGGAAAGGGCCGGAGCAACCCTGGACTCTGCTGATCCGGTGACTTGTTCTTGGGAGGACGTCCTCGTTTGCGCTTGACAGGCTCAGAGGACGTACTGCCTAGCAGCTCCCCTTTTGAACCATCATCTTTTTCTTTGGCTGCTGCCCGGCTCTCCAGTTCGATTCTTCGCCGGGCGGGCAAGTCCCGCAGCAGAGGCAAGGCTTTAGTAGAAGGTGGAATTTCTGGCTCCGACAGGCTTTGGGCCAGGCCGCTGCCCAGATTCATCACAGCGCTGGGGGTGGAATCCAGCTTGCACATGCGATTACGTCGTCGACGAACGAGCTCTTTCTCTTCCACCACCGTGACCAGGCGGCCTGGCAACTTGCGTAAGACTTTGGCGGCAGGGCCATCTGGCGTTTGACAGCTTTGCTGGATTTGCACATCGGCGCTGGTTCGACGGCGGGGAGGTTTGTTCGGTGAAAGGCTGTCATCTGAAGACAAATTTCCTTGAAGCGAGGGACTCTCCTGCGAAGAGGCAGAGCCGGGGCAGACTGCTGCAGGCCTAGTCTCCTGGGGCCCCTCCCCATGACTGTTTTTCCCTACCGCTCCTTGATTCTGAGTGGTTGTTTCATCCAGACTATTCACTTTGTAGTCAGCTGTTTGAGATATTGGCGATGTACCCCCCAAGGGCAAGATTTCAAGCTGGGGCTCAGTTAGCAAACTTGAAATACGAGAAGGGAGGTCTCCACTTCTCAGAGATTCCTTCAAGCCATTTTGTTCCTTGATACAGGGCAGGGTTTCCAGTTGAAGGAGAGAGCTCGTAGCTGGAGAGTGATCCAAGGAAGTAAAGACAGGGGTGTCCATCTTGGGGACTTCACTGTCCAGCATAAATGCTGCTGCACTGCCTGCGGTTTCCCACGTGGCGTCTTTTGTGCTTTTAGAAGAAAGAGGCTCAGGTACTACCTTAGCAGTGTCATCAGGAGGTGCTGTGGTCTCTCGAGTAGAGATCTGACTGGTTGCCTCATCCGCAGAATTGACCGATTCCCCTTCTGCAGCACTGGAGCTGGTGCTCACATCTGCTCCTTCCGTTGGCTTCTGCGCACTCATCGTTTGCTCAATCACAGGTAAATTTATTTCACCTGTAGCCTCAGACTTGCTCTCAGAAGTTAGTTTCACAGTGCCAAGAGGCACTGGAGTCGTTGCTTTCGTTTTATTGCCCGGGATATTCAGCTTCCCGGCATCAGGTAATGTCTGTGTATCCAATAATTTCCCAGTAACCGGGGTGTCTTGTTCTTGGAATGCTGGAACTTCCTTATCTGCAGCAGGCTCAACAGGGTGGAAATCCAGGGTTGGTGGACCGAACTGGGAAATTTCTTCCGTTTTCTGCTCTTCTACATCCGCTTTTAATTTAAATGCCTCTCCATCAAGTCCTTGCAAGTGAAATTCGGGAGCCTTTACCTCCGTCCTTGACGCCTCAGACTTAGGTGAGCTACATGTAAGTTTATCTGGCCCAGAAGTTTTTTCAGGCTTCTGCAGGCCTAGCCTTGGCCCTTTATCCAAGCTGGTATCTGATGCCTGTGGGACACTTCCTGGTAATCTTTCATCAACAACCAGGGTCTCGGTCTTTGATGTGGTACCTCTTGGAATTCTGTCCCCAGCAACTCCAGGATCTGATTTCTGTGGAGCAGCTTGTAGCCATTTATCCCCAGCAGATGGGGTGTCTGTTCTATGGAGATTAGCTCTCAAAAACCTGTCACCAGAAGCTTCGCTTCTGTGGGGGGGCATTTTCTGCACCTTCTCCCCACTAGTTGGCCCTTTATTCCATAGCTCTTCCCGACGGGTCAAAGTTCTGCGAGTATTCGGGACAATCTGAGCCCGCTTTTCTTCCCGCACCAGCTCTCTACGCACCGAAGCACTTCTGGTGTGCTGCGCTACTTGGGGCAGGTTGTCATCTTCCTCATCTGTCACCATTCGGGAATGCCGGAGATTGGGCAGCCTTGACTGGGAGGGTTCCACATCTCCGCCATCCCCATCCTTTGGTGGAAGACGAGTGCTACGCAGCCGTTCGCTCATGCGGGTGCCGGTCCTCTCTGAGCCTGTCCGGCTAGGAAACCTGGCCTTCTTGCTTTTCTTGCTGGAGCCTTCCTCAAGGAGGTAACTCTCATCTTCATCCTCTGGCAGTTTAAAGACCACCTCATCCTTAGCCTGGTCAATATCTTTGCGGGCGGCTTCCACCTGTTCCTGGAATAACAGAGAAATCAGATAAGAAGGAACCAAAGGGGGATCACCACTAGCTTGGCAAGGATTCTGGCCCTGTGAGCTACTCAAAGGTATCTGAAAAAATAAGACTGAGAGACTTAACCCTTTCCCCCCCCTTCTCAATAGGACCAAATGCTAAATATCCTCCACATATTTCAAAACTGGAGAAGGTCCTGCTTTTTAACATACATGATGTGCTGATTGTCCTCTCCATGAAAGGTTGAGAGACCAGAAAAATGGGACTCTCAACAGCCTAGAAGATGGTTGCTTTGCGGCTATTTTAAAGAAGTTGAATCAGACTGAGGAACTGACTCAACATTTAACGTAAGATTTAGCCAGCTTAAAAAGAAAAGTTGCATGATCCTTGATTCCCATTTTTCTGACAAGTTATTATACAAAAGAATTTCACCAACCAGGGAGCTGAAATTTACCTCGGCTTGCTTCAACTCCTCCCGACTGATGTCCTCCAGAGATGCCTCCAAAAAGTTCATGGCATAACGTTCAATAGGAGTGAGCTAGAAAATGGGGGGGGGGGGAAAATTCACAGGGGATTTTTTGAAAAGAACACATCACGTGTTTTACAATTATTTGGGGCATGGGGGTTGGAATGCAGGGCACTGTGAGATGTTCGTATTTGTGTTGAATTTTGAGTGCTTACATTTTTATTCCTACAGCCAATTACGGATTCACCAGTATGCTGCTGTTTTGATTGTATTTTTAAAGTTAGGTTTGGCCTCACAGCCATGATGAGATGGGCAGCCATATACACTTAAACAAACAAGATAAAAAAAATAAAATCATCTGCCTGAATCTAAAGCAGCGGTGTCCAACCTTGGCAACTTCAAGATCCAAAGTTGCCAAGGATGGAGTCTCCTGATCTAAAGGAAACGATATCTTCGTACGATTGCAGCAGGTGTATATTATAGCAGGGCTTTTCAACCTTTTTACCGATTGTACCACTTTTAGGATATGACAATATTCGAGTACCACCTAGCAAGGTGTCAAAAACTTGGTGACAAAAAAAAAAAACTGTTCAAAGTTGCAATTGCACTGAAATGACTTATGATCATTTTTCACACTTATGACCATTGCAGCAACAGGGTCGTGTGATTTATATTTGGATGCTTGGCAACTGATTCATATTTATGATGGTCACAGTGTCCCAGGGTCATGTGATCCCCTTCTGCAGCCTTTTGACAAGCAAAGTCAATGGCAGAGCTGCTGGTGGCCAAGTGCTAAGGCGGGACTTCCTTCCCTCCCTCCGTTCCCTGCCTCCCTTTTTCTCATTCCCATCTCCTTCTGAAGGAAGAATTTGAACCCCCCCCCCATATTTTCCCTCTTCCATATATTGATCAAACAAGGAAAAGCCTCCAGAGACAGAAAAGACAAGCTGCTGAGTGAACTAGCTTAAAAAGGCACTTCCCCCTTAAGAATTAGCTACTGGCTAGAAAGGAAAGTAAGGAGCCCAGCCGGCACTTAAGGAAGAAAAAAAAATGTAAGTACTGGCTGCCGGCTAAGGCAGCCTCCCCAAATGGCTCCATTCATAAGTAAAATCTGCAACTCCATCTTTGCCTGTGCTGGCTCTTTCCCTTCCCCACTACACTTGGCTAGGCAGGGCTGCGTACCACCTGCCACTCATTAATGTACCACAAGTGGTACACGTACCACAGGTTGAAAAGCCCTGTATTATAGAACAAAGGGGTAGCCTTCCACTTTCATCTCAGGTTAAAAGGCAGGATGTTATGTACCTGTTCTACGAGCGAAGCAATTTCCTGCTCTGCCTTAGAAATTTCTTCTTCTTCCTCTTTGCTGGACCGGTCTTCTGCATCCAAAGGAATGTTCTCATTGAATTCTGCCAGCTCCGCCACTTGCTCTGCCTTGGCCTGAGTAGCTGCCCGGATGTCTTCAGGGTCCTCAGCCTTGCACAGTGCCTGTGAGGGAAGACATTTCCAGGCAGAAATCACAACAGTCCTGGTCAAAGGGGGGCAGCTCCCTTTTACTCACCTTTATGAATAAAGTAACCTACCTGTTCTAGAATCTGTGTCTGCTTGGTGGCCATGGGATCCTCTTCCTCCTCCTGCACTGGAGCTGGGACCTCTCCTTCTTTCTTCGTGGGTTCATCTAGTGGCATGTCAAACAGCTCACGGATAGTTTGCTGAGGGCAGAGAAATTAAATTACAAATTATCTTTAAGACAAGAACTGCTGGCCTACACATCTGGTGATTTTTTTTTTGTTACCTTTCTTGTAGCAGGCTAACATAACTAAGGATGTCTCAAGAGTTAACAGGGCAGCGTTAAGATGCTTAAGAATAAAAGCACTGCCAGTCAAACCACTGGTCCCATGCACCAAGGACATCACAATTCAGCACCAAGCTCCAGGATCAATTACAGATGTTTATGGTTACCTGCTTGAAGTAGGCTGTAGTGAAGTTGCCCCCCTCAATAGCCATATCTCCTAGCATCCTTTTCTGATTAGCTTTCTTCAGAATATTTTCCTCCACAGTCCTTTCGCTGATCAACCTAAAGGCATCAGAGAATTAATCTGTAAGTTACTGCTAGCAACTGTGTCTACAGGAAAAACCTGTGAAACTTATGAAGAGTTTATTTTTCAAAAAAAAGCTATTGCTATAATGCAATTATGAAACGTCTAAATCCTTTTCTGCAGCTACCAGAGCTCCTTCTAATTGCTGGTGCTGAAAAATGGGAGTGTGGCTATCTATTATAATGACGGTGTAGGAGATGGCTAGGCTGAGACCGAGGGAGGGATCAAACGCATCATAAATCACGAGTCCTTGCGCCCCGCAAGACATCTAAGAACAGCCCATCTTGAATGCCTCTCTTATCTCCCGCTCATTTCCCTTAGCTGCTAGATGGTCAGATTCTGGTAGAGAGCTTAAGCTTGCAATAAATCTTTATACAGGTATTCCTCGGCTTATAACCACAATTGAGCCCAAAATTTCTGCTGCTAAGTGAAACAGTAGTTAACTGAATTTTGCTCCATTTCACGACCTTTCCTGCCACAGTTGTTAAGTGAATCACTACAGTTGTTAAGTAACACGGTTGTTAAGCACGGTTGTTAAGCGAATCTGGTTTCCCACACTGACTTTGCTTGTCAGAAGATTGCAGAAGCTGATACGACCCCCAAGGCACTACGAACGTCATAAATACGAGTCAGTTGCCAAGCGTCTGAATTTTGATCATGTGGCCCCAGGGATGCTCCAACGATTGTAAGTGTGAAACGGTGGTGAATGTGAAAAATGCTTGTCACTTTTTTTTAGGGCCGTTGTAACTTCAAACGGTCACTAAATGAACTGTTGTGAAGTCGAGGACTACTTGTCCTCATTTGAACTGCCTGAATCTCCTGACTTCCCCGGGGCTTGACAGATGCATAACCCCCTAGATCCATTGCTTTGTACATCTTCTCCAACCTCATTTGCCAAGTGTGCAGACTGAAACCCTGGAGAACAACATAGCTAAATCAGACTAGCCAACGCTGTCACACATGGAACAGAAAGCTTGGTTAACCTGTAGATGTGAACATCCCGTGTCTGCCCGATACGGTGGCAGCGATCTTGGGCCTGAGCATCCATGGTGGGGTTCCAGTCACTGTCATAGAACACCACAGTGTCAGCACCGGTCAGGTTCACTCCCACCCCACCACTGCGTGTTGACAAGATGAAGCAGAAGATGCGCTTGTCTGCATTGAAACGCTCCATCAATGCCTGCCAAAATCAAAGAAAGAAAGAAAATCCTGGACCGGGATTCTGCCTTTACCTCCTAGCTTCAGGAGAGGAAGGTAAGTTTATGAATTAACCATGTATGAATTACATGATTAAAAGCAGGTGATACAATTATCTTAATTTGATAACCTAGAAAATCAATTTTCTTTCAGAACTACATTGTACATTTTAAAAAAACAACAACCCTTCAATTACAGGGCATAGTCTCCAGAATTTGCAATAGTCTCATTCTGAACCCCCCCCCCCCCAGTCTTGGACTGTCCCAGTTATTCCCTTACCTATGCAGTATACTTCAATCAAAAGCCAGAAGATTTAAAAAAAATATTCTGAACGAAAGGTGTTTTTTTTCAAATATTCACACACCAATTTTCCATGACTGCCTATCTATCTAAAGGGGAGGACAGCTCCAGGTCCCTTCGATTAAACAACGTCAAATTGTTGGGATTCCAGAGTCATGCATTCTCAATGGCAGTGTTTGCCCTATGAATCTGCATCTCTCCAGAGATTTAGGATGGCCTCGATCCTTGTGAGTCTCTTGCTGTTCCCCCAGGTGTTTGGGCTGTATGGTTAATCAAGCTCTAGGCTGGTTAATGTTACTCACTGTGAATTGGACTCTGTTTATTACTCTGGACATTTTGTTTTTGTTAAAACTCTGGTTGTTCTTAATCTTTGTACGCAAGTCAGAATCACTTCTGTGAGACAGGCGGCCTTATACGTTGTTTAAATGAATAAGCCAGGTAAGAAGAAAGCAGCACGAATCACTTCTGGGAGATGGGCAGGGATTTGCTCAACATTTCAGGAAGGGCACAAACTGCCATCGCTTACCTGCCGTTGCTCTACCCGAGTGCTACCATCCAATCGCAGGTAGATATGCCCGTGATAATTGAGGAATTGTTCCAACACATCCAACATGCGGGTCATCTGGGTGAAAATCAGGACCCGGTGGGATCCGGCCTTGAGCTGCCGTAGTAGAATATCCAAAGTCTGCAATTTCCCTGAAAACAAATGAAAGAACAGAGAGCAATGGGCAATGATATATCTGCCAGCCCAAAAATAATTTGCTTGACCTTACAAGCAGGCTAACGCATTGCCCTTATTTCCGACCGGTGTCAAGTGCACCTTACTCTTCACCACATACCACAGTCGTACTGGATGAGGCGAAGGTCCGGGAACTGGGTCCTCATGTTGCAAATGATACGATGCAAACAACTTGCGTGTGGCGAGAGCTCTTGGCGCAAGGTCTCCTTGAAGACCGACTGCTGGAGCAGGAGTGTCGGGGGAGGATGAGAGGTGTGCATGGTGATAGCGGGAGCCTCCACAGGAGGCATAACGAAAATGAACCTGCCAAGATGAACAAACAGTAAAGGAGATGTAAGAATACAAATTCAACAGCCAGTCTGGTGTAGTGGTGAAGGTGCTGGCCTAGAAACCAGGAGACCGTGAGTTGTAGTCCCACCTTAGGCATCAAAAGTCCCACCTTAGGCTGGGTTACTTTGAGCCAGTCACTCTCTCTCTCAGCCCAACTCACTTCACAGAGTTGCAGTTGTGGAGAAAATAGGAAGAGGAAGGAGTATTAAGATATGTCTGCCACCTTGAGTTACTTATAAAGTAATCGATGTGGGTTAAAACTTTGATAAACACATAAATACCTCAAGAAAATAAGAGAGGAAGATTTGACTAAAGCTGGAACTCACAGGAATATTTTGAAACACTCAAAAGATATCTTGATGCTTCACCACCACTTCAAAGCAGCCAAGTATCTGCAGGAAAATCTTACCTCTCTATAATGTCTGTCAGCTCCTCAATCCGTTGCTTGGGTGTCAGGATCGCTTGGGCCAAAGTTTCTGACCGCTGCCAATAGGCCTCAAGATGCTGAGCGCTCCTTTGCACTTGGGCCGCATAGCAATGGGTGTACCCAGATCCTCTTGAGCCCTTTGGCTCCACTTTCTGGGTTGCCATGGCTCGTTCTTCACTCGCCTCCACCACCACCACCTCCTCTGTCTCCTCCTCCTTTTCCGGCAGGGGTGGCGGAGCGGGAGGAAAGAGGGTGCAAAAGCGTAGCACTTCAGTACCGTAGATGGGCACAAGGTTGCAGTGCTGTTCATTGAGACGGAAAAGCCGGTCAAGGCGCTCCTCCTTCTGCTTCTTCCTCTTCTCTTCAAGTGCTTCCTGGAGGCCAGAGCAAGCAAAGCAGGTAGAATTGTATTCAACTTATCACCTCCCTGCCACCACCTCTCAACTATCCTGTTCCTCCAGCCCCCACCCACCCACCCACCCACCACGAAAGCCACGTCCCTGAGCCAAGGAACTCACCAGAAAGAAAGGGGAGCGGGGCGGGGGAGGAGGCTGCCGTCTCGGCCTTGGGGCCAGGATGGAAAGGGGTGGTGGTGGTGTAGGTGTAGTAGAACGCAGAGTTAACATCTCCGGTTCCTCCTTGGGCATGGGGCTTGAGGCAATTTGGGACACCATTGTAGGAGAAGTGTTGGCAGAAACAGTAACAGTGGCAGCTGGGCTGATAGCAAATGAAGCAACTGTGGGAGGCGGGGAAGGAGGAACTGTGAAGGAAACAGAAGAGCAATCATGAGGATTGCCGACACATCTACAATCTCTTTCATGTTTATAGAGTGTGGTCATATGTCACTTGGCTCCCTCTCTGGATTGGAGTTTATTGCATATGTTAATTTTGTTTGGAAGACTCATTGGCTTCTGCAGATGCTCGTAATCTTTCGAAATACGTTTTGAAAATATGACGACAAAAATGAATACCGCACCCCTTTATGACTGCAAAATAGGTTGTAACACAGCTGGAAAGTTACCAGTTCTCCATCAACTACAGAACGATTTAAAGAACGCATGGGTTTTGCTATATTTGAACTATCGTTTTACCAGAGTTTAGAGGGCTATGAAGAAATCTGAATCTATGCAGAACTGTCAGCATTTTGATAATATATTTTTAGTCTAACTACTGTAATTCAAAACTGGTAGAATTTAGCAATTATTATTCTGGATACTGAGAATGCTTTTGATAAGATTTCCTGGAAATTTTTGAAACAGACACTGACTTATTATGGATTCCCTACAGTTTATAGCCTACACTGATTTAAATAAGAGTTTAATTCATTTGGGGTATTTTCAGAGGGTGATATTATGTTATGCACCTCGTCAAAGATGCCCTCTTTCATCTTTTTTAATTTAGCTTTAGAACTGTTTACATGTGCTAGTAGAAATTCTGAAATCATAGTCACATTAGGAGAGGTAAAAAAGTTACGTTTTTGCTATATGCAGGTGGCACATTTCATGAATCAGCCAAAATTTTCCATTCCGAATCCTATTTCACTTGCATCTTGTCTAACATACTAATTTATCTGTTTAGCTTTTTCTTCTTACATGAACTATCAGTCATTTATCTGCATAAAATTAGAACATGTCTACAGTTAGTCTTTGTTTACCAGATTTAACATATTCCTTGATTTTTCTTTTTTTATATAACATCCTTTAAAAAACAAAAATCAATTTGAAGCTGGCAATAGGGATCCAGCTCCCAAATTCTCTTTGATGCACGAAACCCCACCTGGTGATTTTAAGACATGCTCACCCAGCTGTTGCTCCAGGTTGGGGTTTGAGGCTTGTATCATTCGCAGCATGGGTCTCACGAGGGTCTGCAGGGGGGCTGGTGCCGGTGGCCTCACTGGGACCAGGGGCTGGTTGGACAGCCTAACCGATGAGACGGGGTTCACAGGAAGTGGGGCCCGCTGGGCCAAGAGGGCCGTTGGAAGGCCAGGTAAAGTACTGGCAGTTGTTGGCGTCACAGGGCGCATGGGTGGATGCTGTGGCCCAGGTGATGGGGACACCAAGCCATCCCGAGGAGCCTGCCGGACGACAATCTTCACTACGCCAGAACTATTCACTGCGGAGGACGGCACTGTGAGAAACAAAGGCAGAGGAGAGGCTCGATTTTGAAGCACAATCATTTCTGATGATTACTGCTTACTACAGGTAGTCCGTGACAGTTCATTTAGTGACCATTCAACATTGTAACAGCGCTGAAACAAGTGACTTATGACCCTTTTTCACACTTATGGCCACTGCAGCATCCCCCATGGTCACGTGATCAAAATTCAGACGCTTGGCAACTAACTCACATTTATGACAGCCGCAGGATCCCGGGGGTGATCACGTGATCACCTTTTGCGACTTTCTGACAAGCAAAGTCAATGGGGGAAGGCAGATTCACTTAACAGCCGGGTTACCAATTTAACAACTGCAGTCATTCCATTAACAAACGGGGCAAAACTCCCAACAAATCTGTCACCGAGCAACAGAAATTTTGGCCTCAGTTGTGGTCATTCAGTCAAGGACTACCTGTATTTACAGGTTGGAATAGGGAGAGAACTGAAACATAAATAAGGTACAGAAAAGAAGAAGACGGCCAAAAGACAACGAGAGACGATTGGCGATGTAATTCAAGAGGTAGCATGCCTCAAACAGAGCCATCAGAAAGGGAAGCTGGTGGAGGGCAACCAGTTGCAGAAAGGGGCTTCATGTCCTCAAATCCATTTCCTGAAAGACATTTCCCTCACAAGCCGGAAGGAAAATCTAGGCGACAAAAGAGATATACTGACCTTGGGTAACAGCAATAGGGACGCTGATTGTTGCTGTGGAAGCAACAGGTGGGACCGTTGTGCTGGTAGCTGGGACCGGCAGGATGGTGGGAGGCTGGTGGCCTGGAACATTCTGCACGCCGACTGGGTTCTGCCCTGCCTGCTGGGCCATAGCCTGGATCAAAGCCACCTGAGCCGGCTGGCTGATTATGTGGTGCTGCCCCCCAGCGGACACCAAGTGAACTACATTCCCTGGAGAAAGAGAAGGAAAGGAGAATTCTTGCCCATTCTGTTCCTTTTCTGCCTGCAATGTGTCAGTAACATTTTAAATGTATCTGTAAGCCCTCCTTGAGAGATCCCACTGAGAAGCAGTGGTCCTCTGAGTCAAGCGAGGCTCTAATTTTGCTCTATCCCTCTGGTCACCGGATGACTCACAAAGAGACACCAGGAGCTTAGAGGGACTGCTCCAATTTAAAAAAAAGCTACCTACTACTTCATTTCCCTTTCACAACATTATCTCCACGACAGCCTGTCACTGTTATTTTCCCTTAACGGGAGACATTGAATCTTGCAAGCATGTTATCTCGTCAGTGGATCAACTAATTCGAATGTTTTAATTCTCTTCCATAAATGGCATTAAATAATAGGAAGAAAGCATTCCTGTGTAGAGCAATTAATTTTAAGCGGCCAAGTGCGAAGTTTAAAGTTGTCTCGTGGGATTGATAAGGCACACATCACGCAGGAGTGTTTCTTATGCTGAAAAGATCTAGTCAAGCATGACTAGAAAGTACAGGTAGTCCTTGACTTACAACAGTGCATTTAATGAGCGTTCCGACGTATGGCCGTTTTTCACACTTACAACTGTTGCAGCATCCCCACAGACACGTGATCCAAACTGACTTGGCAACTGACTCACATTTATGACGGTTGTAGTGTCACGGGGGGTCACGTGATGACCTTTTGCGACCTTCTGACAAGCAAAGCTAATGGGAAAACTGGATACACTTGACAACCGGGTTACTAATCAACCAACTGCAGTGATTTGCTTAACGACTGTGGCAAGACAGGTCGTAAAAGGGAGCAAAATTCACTTAAGAAACGTCTCACTTAAGCAACAAAAATGTGGGGCTCACTTGTGCTCGTAAATCAAGGGCTACCTGTACATTAGGAGCTGATCTTCTCTTGCTAGTTTTGAACAAAACAAGCCTGCTGATTTCAAGGGACAACCAATAACCCCTTCCCCCCCCATTAGCTAAAATTAAGGTGTGCATGGCAGATGTATTAAGGCAGAAGCCATAGTTCCGAAAACAAATCCCTCAGAAGTACCTGGTTCCCAGACCACTATTTTGTATTATGGCTTGCTGAATCTCAGTCTAATCAAACATTACTAAGCTTCCCTAAGTAAAGGTTACCCAGAGCTGCCTTGTTCATGACAAGAGGACCAGGGAGTCATTGGGGCTGTTCAGGACTGGGGTTTACCTACTTGGCAGCTGTCGGGCTGGCTGAGGCATAGTGACCTGGCGGACCTGGGTCCCCGTCAAGGTAAGCTTGTTGCCTTGGATCTGGAATGTGAGGGGTTTACTGCCTGGAGCACCTTGGAGAGGCCGATTGGCCAACGAGGCAAGTTGCCCGATGCTGACTACTTCACCCGCTGCAGTGAAGAAGAAGAAAAAAACAAAAAACAAACCAGGGTTAGATTTTCAAACCACCATGGCATGGCGGCTGCCTGTTTCTTGCTGGCTCCTTCATACTTACAAGGCAACCGTGCCTGCATATCCGGGGACAGCAAAAGCCTTTGCTGCACACCTCCGGCCGCAGCAGCGAAGTTGTATCCAGGCAAGGTAGGTACGGCAGAATGGATGTTCACGGGCTTCACCAGGCCCCCAACGGCGCTGGTGGATTGTTGAGCGGTAGCTCCTGCGGGTCCTGGGCCCAAAGGGTTGGTCGGGGGAGGCTGCTGCCCCCCTATGGGGGGTACACCCAGAGTGTTAAGGGAGGATATGCTAAGCGTATTAATGGGCTGGGTGTTGGCGGGGGGTTGCTGAGCCATAGGACTAATGCCCAGGGTGCTGATGGGGGGCTGCTGTTGGACAGACGTGATACTCAAAGTATTAGTGGGTGGTTGCTGTCGCACTGTGGTGGCACTCAAGCTGCTAACTGGGGGCTGCTGCCCCATTGGGAGCGGGGCAGCCTTAAGAGAGGAGGCGGTGGTTGTGGTAGGAGAAGCAGGAGGTGGCGAGAGGAGAGGCCGGGGAGTATTTGGGACCAGCTGAGCTGCAGTCATTGCCATGGGCAGCACTGTGGGGGGGGGGGGGGAGAAGAGAGAGAGAACAAGATTAGAGACCCACAACTCCATCCTTTTAAAATATTAAGATACTAGCTTAAGCAAACCCAGTACCAAAAGAGTTCTGCAACCAAAAGGACAGTTTGCTGTTTAAAAGTCAAAAGAAGAAATCTATTGTCCGTTTCAAAATAAACTCAAGAGGTGCAGATATACTTTCACACAAAACAACTTTACAAGGAAAGGCGAAGGTAAGAAGAAACGGAGCTCAACCCCCCCCCCATCCCCAAACTTTTCCTTGCCTTCTTTCCTCCTTTCCCAAAGAATTCCGAAACCTCACCCTGAGGAAGAGAGGCCTGGCTCTGCAGCAAAGCAGCAGCTGGATTGTTCTGGCTCAACGTAGGCACTAGAGTTGGGGTCTGTGGTCTGGCAGGAGGAGGCACTGGTACCGACATGGTCACAGATGAAGGAGGCATCGGGAGAGGCACAGGGAGAGACACCGAGACGGGGAGCGGGGTGGGCTGCAAAGGCCCTGGCAATCCCAGGCCTGGGTGTGGTCCAGGAGCTAGAGCAGGTGTCAGTGAGTCCGGAAGCACAGGAGTTATCGGTCTCTGCAGAGGGGCTGTGGGTCGAGGGCTGTTCACCAGTACCACTGTTCTGTTTTCTGGCTTGGGCATTGGCTGTAACATCCTGAAAGAGATGACACAGAGCAATGGGATATTCCTTTTCTTCTGCTATACAATGAATAATAATAATAATAAAAAAAAAATAACCTTGGCTAAGAACTGTCTGATGGAGGCAGTTCCAGAGATGGAGAGATGTTAACAGTCCCCTCCAGACAGTTCTCAGCCAAGATTATTGCATATTTGTTCTAGTCAAGGTAACAGTCAGAATTCAAAGTCAGGAGAACAAATAACGCAGAGCACATTACCTAATAGCACATAATTCTTCTGCATAATTGCCATTGGAATAATCCCAATAACAACTTTTTCTTTAGGTCAGAAAACCCAAATCCTTCAGAGCTGGCAAGTTTATGTCCCAAGGGGAAAGTGTGGATATGACCCAATGAGGCCTCTTGAGCAGTGAGAAGAATTACCAATACCTGTTCACTTTCATTTTGACTGGCTTGGGTCTGGGAGGAGGGTCTGGGGACTCCGCGATCTCTTCAATCATTTTCCTTGTCACCTTCCATTTGGGCAGGAATGTGTCTGTTTCATAACGGGACACAGAGCCTTCCAAGTTGATCAGATCAAAAATGCCCAAGTCCACATTCTGCAAGAGGTTGAGATTCACATGCAACAAAACTCAGGATGCTTCGTTCTAGTTTCGCATCCCCCTTTGGCTCCAAAACAGCGGTCGCCTGTCCACCCAGATACCCCCGGAAATGGAGCAATTCCACCCTTTCAAGGAGATCAGAAGTGGAGGCACTTGCCTTGAGAGGGTCACAACCCAGAGCACGCAAGACGAGGGAAGCGGTGCGGAAGCAGATGCCCTCCGTGATGAATGGCGAGTGGATCGGCCGCGGGTCGAAAAGATTGGGGTGATTGCAGACCTTCCGGAGTTGCATCAGGATGTTGATGACACTCATGAAGTGCCCTGTTGCCAACGTCTCCTTGGTACTGGAAGGGGGGACAGCCACATGTAATCAGCTATGCCCACAGATGCCAAGGAATGCAATAATCAATTTCAAATCTCATAAAACACGGGTGTGGCGTGGAGCTGGAAAAACAAAAGCTAGAGAAACACCACGGTCTATATTCCTTTCTACGAGGCCCACACTATTAACTTAAAACTTTCCTCACAAAATCCAAGAAGCCTAGTATCCATAGACATTCCCTCTGTCACTTCTCAACTAGCCTGCGATACCAGGGGTGTCAAACTGCCGGCCCGCGGCCCAGTTGCATCATGCTGAGGCCGTGCCCACCCCAGCTCCGGCAAGGTGAAAAAAAAAGTCGCGATATGTCACGTGACGCGGCAGGTTTGATTCCCGTGATCTATACTTACGTCGCCTGGGCCATGAAGTCATCATAAAGATAACGCTGGCGCTTGGAAAGACGGCACTTGATGACGTGCTCGTATTTCTTTGGCATTTGCTTCTCTACGTCCACTTTTACCCTTCGCAAGAGGAAGGGGCGCAGCACCTGTTGGGACGATGACAAAGAAGGCACGTTTTGTTCCAGATCCTTTTCTCTGCCCACTTTCAACAGTCCCTTGCAAAGGCCTTCTCCTTCCATGATGCTCACCTTGTGCAGCCTTTTGACTAAATTCTCATTGTACTCCTGGCTGCCTTCAATCATGCCTGTCAGTGGGTTGGAAAACCACTCCTTGAACTCACGGTGTGACTGGAAGACGTGCGGCATCAGGAAATGCATGAGGGACCACAACTCCATTAAGCTGTTCTGCAGAGGCGTCCCAGTCAGCAGTAGCCGCCGCTGGCTAGAACACAAGACACAAAATTTGAAAACTTCTGAAACAAAGGTGTTTTCTATTTAACGCTGGAAAGTTGGACCATAAGAAAGGCTGAGCGCGAAAGAATTGAGGCCTTTGAACTATGGTGCTGGAGAAGACTCCTGCGAGTCCCCTGGACTGCAAGGCGATCAAACCGGTCAGTCCTAGAGGAGATCAACCCTGACTGCTCTTTAGAAGGCCAGATCCTGAAGTTGAAACTCAAGTACTTTGGCCACCTAATGAGAAGGGAGGACTCACTGGAGAAGAGCCTAATGCTGGGAAAGATTGAGGGCAATAGGAGAAGGGGACGACAGAGAATGAGGTGGCTGGATGGAGTCACTGAAGCAGTAGGCGTGAGCTTAAATGGACTCCAGAAGATGGCAGAGGACAGGAAGGCCTGGAGGAACGTTGTCCATGGGGTCGCGATGGGTCGGACACGACTTCGCAACTAACAACAACATTTAATGCGGAGGAAAACACTGTTATCGCCTCACCTGTTGAAGTTGAGCAAAGACTGCCAGCGTTGAGATTTGAAGTTCTTGATGTTCTGAGCCTCATCCAAGATCAGGTATTTCCAATTCTTGCGTCGAAAGGCCTGGTGATCCTGCAACACCAACTTATAGGAGGTGATGCAGATATGGAAGGCATTGGGCTTGGTCCAACCCTAAGTGGAGGCAATGAAGGAATTACAACAGGGCTAAGTAAAAGAGATTCCTTATTAACCGCCTGCTACCTTTCTTCTAGTAGAAGCAGTTCAAACAAAATTGCTCCTCAAGTCAATGATCTGCAAGATTTGCATTCCTAAGTCCATCACCATAACACAACTCTGTGTACCTTACCCACAAGGTCAAGCGTGCTTGCTGTTTCTAGAACCGGGATGAATGGTTCTAGGATGGCACTGAAGTCAAGTGTCCAATCCCTTGCAAATAATTTTTTTCTGCTTTAACCACTAGGGAACAGCATTAACGTGAACATTTCCTCTTTGTGCTACATTTAGTATATATATGAATACCAGATACTGGACACACAAGATGATGAAGCAGAAGGCAATCTTCTTATGCATAACTGAAGAATAGGAAAGTTCAAAACCAGCTGCAAGTGGTTGAAAACTCTCACCTGTCGCTTTAGCTTACGCTCCTTCTGTGCCCCATAATATGTTAAAATCTTGAAACTGGGGCACCAGCGCTTGATTTCCATTTCCCAGTTGAGCATTACACTGGTGGGAACGATGATCAAGTGAGGACCCCAACTGCCTGCAGGAGCAAACAAACATCGTACCCAGAAATGTTTATGTCTCTAAAGGCAAAAGTCACTTCTTCACCTTATCCCCCAGTCACACACGTCCCCTGGATACATTCCGTTCTACCACAAAGATGACAATACCATCACAAGCAGATCTTATGAGAAAAAAGTACTATCACATCTTCTTCCCAGCTGTATTTAACAAGTGGGCTCTTTCGGGCCACTGGATGAATAATCTTGTAGTGACTCTGACCAGTGCCAGGTTCCATCTGAGCAATTTTGTGGCATTTTAAGGTCACTCATGCTGGGCTTTGAGTCAATTCAAGGCATACCATACTTGGGATGACCATTAACACCACCTAGCAATGTTCTTTTGAATGAATCCCATGGATTGTCTCTTAAAGAAGTCAGTAAGGTTTTGGGAACTATTTCAACACAAGCTCGTTCCCCACTCTGGTTTTTAAGGGCTGCTAAAGACTCTGGCGTGCTACGTATCACTGAGGTCATTCACACTTTTTTGCAGAGGGAATTCCCCATCCACTGAAAAAAGAGCCAGTGAGGAGAGCCTACCTAAGAAAACACATCTGGGTTGGATCAATTCAACAATTTCTTTATTCATTAAAATTATGTGGCCATCCACCTCGCAAGAAAATGACTGTAGGTGGTATACAGCAAAAACACACAAACACACACTGTCCTCAACGTACAACCACAACTGAGCTCAAAATTTCTGTTGCTCAGTGAGACAATTGAGTTTTGCTTCATATTATGCGCTTTCGTGCCACAATTGTTAAGTTAGAATCACCGCAGTTGTACATTTAGTAACACGGTTAAGTGAAATCTGGTTTCCCCATTGCTTTCGTTGCCTGAAGGTCTCAAAAGGTTATTAAGTGATCCTGGGGCCCTGCAACCATCATAAATAAGAGTCAGTTGCCAAGGGTCTGAATTTTGATCACGTGACCGTGGGGATGCTGCAGCGGTCATGCGAAAAATAAGTCACGTAGCTTTTTTCAGTGCCACTGTAACTTCCAACAGTCACTCAACGAACTGTTGTAAGTTGAGGACCATCTGTATACCATAAATACGTCAAAACAAGTCATAGTAGAAAGATTTTAAAGAGAACACCACACTCAAGAGATGAGATCAGCAAGAGCGCCATCTCAAGATCTCACTGGACTCCTGAGAACTACAGGCCTCCCGATTACACATGCATAACCATGCTCTAAGTCACAGGTCGGCAACCTGCGGCTCCGGAGCCAAATGTGGCTCTTTGAGCCTTCCCCTGCGGCTCCCAGCCTCCTCTGCCATTTGCAGAGAGACAGACTGAGCTTTTCTGTGTCTCTGTGTATTTGTGTGTGTGTTATTATCACTCGCTCGTGTTATTAGCACGCTATATGCACATGCCATACTGTAACCGTTATATAAGTGTATGCACAGGCTCGTTATTCAGCCCTTGCTCTGATGATGTCAACAGTTTGTTGATGAAAGCTTAGCAATAAAGAAGCCATTTTTTCATATATCCCGGAGCTCATTATTTTACTTTAATGATTTTAATGTCCACACCTGGTGTGTGTGTGTACACACACACACATATATACACACACCTATAATAAAGGTAAAAAAGGATATATGCAGTGTTATCTTCATTTTAGATATCAAAAGGGTTTTGCGGCTCCCAGTGTTTTGTTTTCGATGGGAAACGGGTCCAAGTGGCGAGTGTTTTGGGTTGCCTACCCCTGCTCTACGTTATTGGATTAAACTAAATATCTTGACCTTTTCAATTTGGATTTAGTTGGATGTGGCATGGAGAACCACTCTGATCACCCTGATTGATGGGGTATACGGAGAAAGATGGGGTGTGTGCAACTCTTGTTAGTATCCTGTATCTCCTGGCAGCTTTTGGTACCATCAACCATTGTATTTGGTTGTAGTAGCTGAGGGAGTTGTAGTCTGATTTCCTTTACTGCTCTGCAGTGGTTCTGCTTTTATTTCACCAAGTGATACTGGGATACTTCTACTTGACCTACAGGAATTGTCCCACAGGAATCTACAGATCTGTCCTTGTAATGGTGTTATTTACTATATTATTATGAACCACTGGGAGGGATTAATCACAGGTACAGTGTAACTAGCTTAGTTACTCTACCAAGGGTCTCCAAGTGGACATTAGTACCCAATATCACTTAGCACAACATCAGCTGTGACTTTTTCCTTATGTGGAATCCATCTCCACTCCCTGTTTTCTCCTTCCTGCCCAAATAACCAGAGCTCTCTCCAAGCTATTTGCCCACCTTTTTCACAGGCCAGATGCGCCAACAAGGAAATTGTCTGGATTGTTTTACCAAGACCCATCTCATCAGCCAGGATACCGTTGAGTTTCTTCTCATACATGGTAACCAGCCAATCAAGGCCAATGTGTTGGTATTCTCGCAGCGTTCCACGCAACAAATAGGGAATTGGTGTCTTCACCTGCAAGGGAGAATGGTAATATAATTCGTCTGCTTTATTTCACTCCCTCCCTAATTGGTTGACCCAAGACATGACTCACTTGTGTGGTTGCCAAGGTGTAGCCTTTTGGCTGTAGGCTCTCTGCTGCTGCTGCAATGTCTGTGATCTCCTTTTTTGGCCCTGGAGCTGGAGCTGAATCATTGTCTCCCCCACCACCATTATCATCATCCTGCTTCAACAGGTACTCAACACCAAAATCTTCCTCCTGGATTACTGAAGTGTCTCTCCTTTCCTCCTCAAGGGCATCCTCTACTTCACTTTCCTCTTGCTCACTTTCTTCGATCTCTTCCGTGGAATCTGGAGGCAAAATCAGCAACCTCGAGATATCAAGCCGTACTACATAATCCCGTTAACTATTGGACCACATGTACTCCAGACCCTGGGCCCAGCAGCTGGCTGCTTTCAATCAATCATTTACAATTGCTCAGAACTATATATTGCTTTTCTACATAAGGAATCGCTCACGGCAGGCCCCCGTTTTCATTCAGAGAAATCCAACAGATTGTTTTCAGACCAGCAGTTTTGCAAGGTATCAATTTGGAGAACTAGGGCGAAAACGTCTGAACAGCTCAAAAATCCATTCAGCTTTGATACCATGCCAAAACATTCATTTACAGCAGGGATGGCAAATTATTCCCCCCCCCCCCCAAGACACTGTAAAACTTCAATTCTCAACAGTTCTAACCCAGCATAGATTACAGTAAAGTGCAATCCACATTTTCAAATGTTCAAGCCCAAAACACAGGAATCTCTCTAGCCATATGTTACAGGGGCCGCTCCCTCTTCCTTCTATACCTGAGTGACTAGTGCTATTCTCCTCCTCTGATTCCTCCTCATACTCTGAAGTGCTAGGCTCCAGGGCCTCAGATGAAGTGTCTGATGCTTCCACTTCAAAGTCTGAAGCGTAAGCCCCAGCGTATTTCTGCAGTAACTCCTCCATGGGCAGTTCACCTGTTAAAAAGTCCAAAAGAAAACTTGTGTTAAGCCAATGGAACCTAAGGAGTTTGATTTCTCCAACCCCATCTGCTGCTTTACTTATGTTGAAGGGATCTCCCCTTTCTGGAATGGTAAAGCTTTGAAATGACTTGTCAACTGTAACTAGAGGTTAAGTCTTAACCCTGACTACCAAACTCTGAACTTAAAGAGTAGTAGATTCAGATGCTTTCTGTCCCTTTGGTACTGCATCACGGGTTCAAATTAGCCAATTTTTAAACTTTAGTCAGTAAAGTCATTTTTCTCATGCTTCCGAAAAGAGATTAAAGGGGGAAAAAGAGCCAGCTCAATAAAGTTCATTAACAAAACGGTTTGTGACACACACTTTTTTGGGGGAAGGAGAAGTACTCCAAGACAAACAGTACTGTGTTGGGGCAGGTGCTTAAATTGACCCTTTGTTGCTTGAGCAAATTCTAGGAATGATGTTTCACAGATCCAGCAGACATTCAGAAGTACTATTCAAACATTATTATTGTTCGGAAGGATTATGGAACCCAACTCCCAATCCCCATTTGCTATCCCAAGTTACAATCTCTCTTCGAACCTTCCTTGGCCAGATCATCCAGTTCTTTGCCGTGATCCACATTTCCTTCCAGCTTTTCTTCAGCATCTATCGTTTCCTCTACGTCTTCAGCTGGGAGAGAAAGGATTTCCTATGTTACTGGACTACAATCCTAACCTCATCCCAATTCTCGTTACGGTCAGTCAACTCGTGACTCAAAATAGCATGCTTACCTTCTTCTTCATTGGCCGTAAACTCCTCATCCTCTTCGTCTGGTTTCCAAGGTTTCTTATTCCTCTGAGTAACAGGTTTGGGTTTCTCCTGCTAAGTAGAGGGGGAGGATAAGGCTTCCAAGAGACAAGACAGCAAAGGGAAGCTCTTTGGTGCACAGGGGCATGTAACGGTAGGACAGATTGTAATTGATGCTTCTTGGCAAATATCAATTGTGGGTACCAGTTAAATAGCAACAGCAATAGCACTTAAGACTTATATACCGCTTCAGTATTTTACAGCCCTAAGTGGCTTACAGAGTCAGCATATTGCCCCCCCCCAACACTCTGGGTTCTCATTTTACCGACCTCGGAAGGATGGAAGGCTGAGTCAACCTTGAGCCTGCTGAGAATCGAACTGCTGGCAGTCGACAGAATTGGTCTGCAAAGACTTAGAACAGTTCATTTAGACTTAGGACCGTTTTTCACCCTAACAACGGTTGCAGCATCTCTATGATCAACATGATCAAAATTCAGACGCTTGGCAACTGACTCTTATTTATGACGGTTGCAGTGTCCTGGGGTCATGTGATCACTTCTTGCAACCTTCTGACAAGCAAAGTCAGTGGGGAAGCCAGACTCACTTAACAACTAAGTTATTTAACTTAACATCTGCAGTGACTCACTTAACAAGCCTGGCAAGGTCATAAAATGGGGCAAAACTCACTTAACAACTATCTTGTTTGACAATAGAAATGTGATCGTAAGCAATAGCAATAGCACTTAGACTCATATACTGCTCCACAGTTGTTTACAGCCCTCTCTTGAGTGGTTTACAGAGTCAGCCCCCCAACAATCTGGGTCCTCATTTTACCGACCTCGGAAGGATGGAAGGCTGAGTCAACCTTGAGCCTGCTGAGAATCGAACTGCTGGCAGTCGACAGAATTGGTCTGCAATACTGCATTCTAACCACTGTGCCACCACAGCATAGTATGAGTTTGGTTGGATTCTTTTAATCCCAGCCTATAAATACAAAGCACCCTATCTTCCCAGCTCAAGATTTGACTTGAAGGATACCTTTAGCGTTTCAGAGGCCTGACTTTCCTCCTGCTCAACTTCCTCTTCACTGTCACCCTCTTCTTCATCATCGTTGTCAGAGCTGGAGGCACAAGGAGACACACTGAAGGAATTTTCTAAGATTTGGGATGGCAATGTCTGCAGCAGCTCCTCTAAGGGCAGCTCACTTTCCTGCTTTAGCAGCTCAATCTCCCGCAGCTGTGTTTCTGAATCGTTCCCTTCTTGTTGCTCCTCAGCTTCAATTGTCTCCTCGTCATCCGACTCTTCGTGTGGTTGAAAATCCCCGTCTGTCAGAGAAAAAGGATCAGCTGCAACGCCATTCAAGTCACCTAAACCAATTCTAGAATTGTGGGCCGGGAATGGACATTGAAATCCCACACACCATCCCTGGAAGACGAACACCATTTCCAACAAAGCAGATGTCTTTTAAGTGGGAAGGTGTGGTTTGCAATAGAAGCCACACTAAATGGGTAAGGAATTGGCAAGCTCAAAGAACAGAGTTGAGGAAACTGACCATCTTCGATGAGCTGAGCAGGGGGAGGTGGACTAGAAGCAGTCGAGCCGGCATGGGAGCCACTGGTCTTGCTGGGAACTGGAAGAGTCTCATTGAGGCTTTGGGTTAGCAAGTCGGAATATTTCTCTGTCTGGCCCACTATAAAATCCAGCTGCAGATCCAGTGCTTTTTTCCGTTTCTCCTCCAGACGCGACTGCTGCTTGAACTGCACAACCTGAAGAGGTTGATTGTGTTTATATGCTGCCCATCTCGCAGTTCGAGGTGACTTTTGAGTGGCTTAAGTTAAGAAATACCAAACTACAAACTACATCAAGAATCCAATCTTGAGCTAAATTCACTCAGGTCCCACAATGCACTTTCAATAGCATTATGCATAATTATAGCCATCCTTTCCTCTGTAACCAGGAGAATACAAAAACGGGCACGACTTCTTTGCCCAGTTCAAAAGCTTCTTGCTAATAAGAAGAGATTGGGACAGCCATTTGTCTGGAATGTTATAAGGTCTCCTGCTTGAGCAGGGGGTTGGACTAGAAGACCTCCAAGGTCCCCTCCAACTGTTATATAAAATAAAAACAATGAATCCAATTTCCTTAGGACAATAGCTCCAGTGCAAATTTTAAAAGGGGTAGGCCAGTGTGGGTTTTGAACTTGGACTGAGACTACAAACCTATCTGACCATGGCAACTTACTGAGTGGCTATTCCCCCTAATTCAGCCTTTCTCATGGAGTTGGTCTGTGGATAAAAATGAGGAGAAATCCCTCCATGCAAAAAGTGCCTGGAGTTTTGGAGGGATATAACTATAGTTAACAGGCAAAAGTAACACTATGGTATAAAGGACCAGCTATTTCATGCGTACGTTTTCAACACTTTTGATCAGACACATAAAATAAGAATAAACTCAGTATGACATGGAAAAGGGGCTGGCATGTACTTGCCCATATATTTAGGTTATCAAGATGCACACACACACTTTCCCTGACTCTAGACAAGGGCTTCACACACCTTCTCAACGTTGCTCCAGAACTGCTTGACCTCTTTGGCAATGGAGGAAGCAATGCGGCGCAACTTGGCTTGCTCCTCGCGTTTGGCTCGCTCTTCTTTCTGCTTCTGTTCCTCGTGGTGCCTGATCACCATGCGCACAACCTGTATGCCACAGGGGAGAAAGACGACAGGTCCAAATGACCAAAATCCATCACATGTCGCCATGTTTTCCACTTTTATCCTGGACCATATTTTAGGAAAGATTGGTTTGTTGGAAGTTTTATGGAGGGAAAGATCTTATAGCCATGTGGTGCGCTACCCAGTTGAAACAGCACCAATTACATCACTTAACTGCTAGGTTAATACAAAACTCCAGAAATCCCCCCAGGAGTCATGGAACAGTTAAGAAGCATCCCATTACATGGCATTTGCTTCTAAAAGGTATAAAGATGGGATTAGATGGACGGATGCAAACCTGCTGAAAAAGTCTGGAGACGGGACAGTTTAAAGGCGAGATAGTTTAAAGATGCCAGAACCCACCTTCCTGGCAACACCCCTCTTCCAGCGACGTTCTTGAGCAAAGTCAGCAGAGAGCCATTGCATTTCTTCACAAAGATAATCCCAGTGCACTTTGGGCCGAATTGGCTCAGGCACCTTTGAAAGCCTTTTCAAAGACCAGAATCCTTCCTTCTTCATTTCCGCAATTCGATTCTCAATCTCTGCTTCCTAAAACAGAGTATCCAGGTCAGGTAGTTTGTTCACATGCTTCCTGAAAGGCTCAGGGCTACCCTGCTAGCCTCAGGGCTACTCTACTATCTTAAAAGACTGCAAATGCTTATGCCCAACATAAAAATGGCTAAAAGGGTCCAACGGTTTGGACAAGAGCTTACATGCTTTGCCTGCTCAGCAATCTCTGCGTGTGTCTTGTCCCACATGCTCGCAGGATCAGGGGAGATGTACATCCCAGATGAGACCAGGGCTCTGTTCTGCGACTTGGGACCATCAAAACTTAGATGACTGTCCAAAGAGGAGTCGTGGGTGAGATGTGATGGCGAGATGCTCCCACTTGAGGAAGGTGAGCCTGAAGAGGCTGGTGACACTGGATTGCTCCCTGTCATTTTGTCTGATGTAGCCTGAAGCACACGATGTGATATGAAAGGCATGGAAGGAAGGAGAAATCAACAGCAAGGATTATCACAGCGCCCTTAAATCATTAAAATATAGCAACTCCAGAAATAAAGTCTCAGAGGTCTCAGAGAAGAACTTCCTTTGGCTTGCCACAAAGCTGCTTCCCTACAATGCATCTCACATTATCTTAACCATCACTGAAAATCCACAGATAGACTTGGCTAATCCAGAGGGATTTGCACACGGGTGCTTCTCACCTCCAACTCTACCTGTGCGTGCAGCATGCGGTGTTGTTGGGGAGGACTGGTCTGCATTTTAATTCGCTCTTGCTCTTTGCCTCTCGTCCCAATAGTTTCAGTTGCGGTTGTAGTGCTGGCGTCCTGTTCCAGTGCATGCTGCGAACCGGCCTCATTCTGGTCAGCCAGCCACTGGGACGAGCCGTCCAGCTCCTGGGTTCCTTGGCAGCCCAGCCTGCGCTCGGGACTGCCTGACTCAGAATTAGCTGAAGAGATTCATGAACAGAAATCAGCATTAATGACTGCAGCCAAATTGAAAATCTTTCAAAACTGATGCACATATCCAAAGAGAGTTTTTTTTTAAAAAAAAAAGTACAATTAACCAATCAAAACAAGTTGACTTCTGCCAATAGCATTTAATGTAATTGGGAAAAACTGTAGGAAAAGGTCTTGAAAAGGGGATGCACTCTTTTTGGAAGACCAACCGAGGATTATGCTAAATTTGAGGAAGTTTCTCTCTCCCAAAATATAGTTTCACTTCTCTTTCAGTTTTTATAGATGCACCCTTAAGAAATCTGTATTTCTTTCTTTAATTCATTTGGCTGCCTGTATAGCTCTCTGAACATATAACTTTAAAATAAAAGCTTTAAAAATTAATGCTTATTATTACTATGCTGTTCCATAGCTCTGAAGATGGTAACAGTTTTGTTCATAGCTCACCGCTTTCTCATCTCTATATCTTTGCAAAAAATTGCTGAATATATATAGTCCTCGACTTATGACAATTGGGACCAGAACTCCCACTGCTAAGCAATGCAGTTATTAGGTGAACCGCAGCTGATTTTACAACCTTTTTTGCCACAGTTCTTAAGCAAATCATGCAGTTGTTAAGCAAATCCAGCTTTCCTCATTGTCTTTGCTTGTTGGAAGCCCCCTGAGAAGATTGTCATAAATGACAATCACATGACCTGATTCTAGGAGAACCAGTTGTAAGTCCTTTTTTTCACCACTGCCATAATTTTGAATAGTTGTTAAGTGAATGGTCATCAGTTGAGAACTACCTATGTTATGATTTGAAATGTAACCGCAATGTAATGAAACCCAAAAAGGGAATTTTGATACCACACCATCTTTTTCCAATAGAAATTTCCTAAGAAAATTTCTGTTTCCCCATTATGAGGAAATGTGCGGTTCCAAATTTGAGGGTGCTAAGAAATATGTCAATATGTGTGTTAGTTAAGATTTATCAAATATATTTCCTGCCTTTTGACTGCAATAGTTCCCAGTTTACTCTCCTGCATATCACAGCAAGCAAAATCTAATACACATAGCCCTCAATTTACCACTGTAACAGAGCCCGGAATTTCTGTCGTATGTCGTGATGGTTGTGAGGCACCCACACGGCCCACTTCATTTCGTAACATTTTTTGCAAGATTTGTTAAGCAAATTTGATGGTTGTAAAGCAATCCCATTGGCTACGAAGGGCATTTTTTTGGTCAGAAATTAGAAGTGGTTTCCAGCAAAAATGTTGGAATTGGCAGTCGCATGACTGCAGGACAGAGCAAATGGCTGTAAATGTGGGCTGGTTACCAGGCACCCAAAATGCAATCGTGTGACAATAGGAAGGAGGGAGGGTGGCCATTAAAAATTCAAATCTGGGCCGTACTTTTGGGGGGGGGGACCGGTCATAACTCTGAATGGTCACTAAGTTATCAGTTGTAAGTTGAGGACTTACCCTATAGGTCAGGGCTTTTCAACCTTTTTACCGATTGTACCACTTTTAGGATATGGCAATATTCGAGTATCACCTAGCAAGGTGTCAAAAACTTGGTGACAAAAAAAAAAAACCTGTTCAAAGTTGCAATTGCACTGAAATGACTTATGACCATTTTTCACACTTATGACCATTGCAGCAACAGGGTCATGTGATTTATATTTGGATGCTTGGCAACTGATTCATATTTATGATGGTCACAGTGATCCCCAGGGTCATGTGATCCCCTTCTGCAGCCTTTTGACAAGCAAAGTCAATGGCAGAGCTGCTGGTGGCTAACTGCTAAGGCGGGACTTCCTTCCCTCCCTCCCTTCCCTGCCTCCCTTTTTCTCATTCCCATCTCCTTCTGAAGGAAGAATTTGAACCCCCCCATATTTTCCCTCTTCCATATATTGATCAAACAAGGAAAGGCCTCCAGAGACAGAAAAGACAAGCTGCTGAGTGAACTAGCTTAAAAAGGCACTTCCCCTTTAAAAATTAGCTACTGGCTAGAAAGGAAAGTAAGGAGCCCAGCTGGCACTTAAGGAAGAAAAAAAAGTGTAAGTACTGGCTGCTGGCTAAGGCAGCCTCCCCAAATGGCTCCATTCATAAGTAAAATCTGCAGCTCCAGAGGACTCTCTCACTGTAAGTCTTTGCCTGCGCTGGCTCTTTCCCTTCCCCACTACACTTGGCTAGGCAGGGCTGCGTACCACCTGCCACTCATTAATGTACCACAAGTGGTACGCGTACCACAGGTTGAAAAGCCCTGCTATAGGTGATACAGAAACAAACTGCATCTAATTTTACTTTAGGAAGATATGGCAATTTCTCCCTTCCTTAGCATTTTTACAAATCTTTCCATATCCACGATATTTTTAAAATTTTACAAAATTTCAAGCTGTACCTGTTTGAGCTGAGAATTCCACTTGCTTTTCAGACTGTACTTCCAGGGTTTCGCTTTCCAGGGGAAGACTACTCCTGAAAAAAAAAAGGTCAATCCAGGGCAAAGAATACCATGTTTGACAAACATTTATCCGTTTTGCTGGAGTCTTGTTCTTTCTATTATTTTTTTTTAATTCTCTTCAAAGCACTAGCAAAAAAGGCTATCCATATTTCTCCATGACTGTAATGCAGACAGCACAGGAATAGCGTGACTACAGGTTACGTTGGAGACCTTTAATGTAAGCACCAGCTACCAAATCCAAGCCTATGACAAAAGGCAAGAACCTGTTTGAGATGCTACTAAATGTTCCAGAGACAATTTTCTTCCTTTCTGAAAGATGTTAGTTATCTTTTGCTCACAGCCACAAATCCCAGATGATCAAAGTCACCAATTTTCTCAAGGTCAATTTTTATCCTCATTTCATTCCCTATGCACGCACCTTTGTCCCTGAAGTGTCAATACTCTTGTTACTTATATCATTGTCTTGGCCTTTCTTCTTTCTCTCTTCCTTTGACAAATATATAAATCCTCTCAACCTGAAGCTTTGCTCTTAAACTGTACTGTTCTCTATACATTTTCTGCTTTTCCACTAATTCTTAAAACAACCCAATATCCCTAAACTCATTACATAATTTCTTTCACCCAGTTACCTTGAAAATCTCTCACCCTTCTTGGACCTTGCTAACTCCATATCCTGCTTCAGTGCCTCAGCCAGACTTTGTCCACCCACTTCCAAACCTGGTACTCTCTCATTTGTTACCTGCTGTGCCATTGTTAACACTCTTCTTTCAACATGTCCCCAAATGGATCTCACCTTATGGGAGCTACTTGCAGGAACATATGAATCCTCAGCTAACTTCCTCCCCTTTATGTGCAAACCAACTGGGCCTTCGCCCCACATAGCCAGTCTCATTGCATTGTATCTCCTGATTGCTATTCCCATCACCCCATCCCTCCAATCTTTTAGTTCTTTTTTCCTTGTAAACAAACCAGGGCTTTGCCTTTCAGTCATCAGGCCAGGACTTCCTTCATCATGAACCTTCTGATCTGCAACACCAAACCGAGAACCTGGTGGTCTTGGCCTCAATACCTCATTCAACCAATGCACATTGGCAGACTTGCTTGTAAGCTCAAACATCCTTCTTTTCATTCCAAAATTTAATGGCTCCAGCCTCTGCGCTGCTGATTTTGTTGCACACTCACCCATCACCATCAAGTTAATTCTTTCTTTTATTCCTGCCCGAAGTGACCTTGAAATACGCCCATGTGCTGGCCCTATGCCTGCAGTCCACCCAGAACTTGCTTGTGCTGCTATATAATCTCGTGTCCATGGTCTTCCAAGCCATGCTTCTGGCAGTTCCTCTAGATGATGTCTTGCTACTTCATTGGCATTAATTTCCTGTACCTCTTCCTTCCTCACTTCCTGTTCCTGCCTGGGTACCTCTACCTGTTCTACTGCAGGCTTTTTCTTAATCTCCTCTAACTCAGGCAGCTGCTGAATTTTCACCATCCTCTTCTCTGCCTCTGACAAACAATACATTCTTTCCTGCCCAATCCGGTAACCCATGAAGACCATTGCTTTATTTGACCTCATGCTTACTCCAAAACGCCCCTGTTCAGCTGATCGGGTCTGCCTTTGTTCTAATCTCCTCTTGCCCAACTCCGTATGATCTTGTTTTGTTAGTCTCTTTTTCTCAGGCTTCCTTAAACCAGTTACAATTAATCCTGGAGCTACATGTGCCAACACTCCATTATAGCCTCCCGCTGACTGTACGGTCCTATGCGGTGTTACTTGAATTGGTCCTTGTCGTAGCCCTGCCAAGCCTAGAATTATTTTACCTTTCACTTGGCGACTTTCTTCTTCGCTAGCCAATTTACCTAATTCTTCAGTGAGCCTTATGCTCGTTTCTAATAATGCTATTTGACCTAAGCTCAAATCTCTTCTTTCTTGGCCGATTCTCACCAATTCTGCAACAAGTTCTTGGCTTAGTTTATCCTCTTGCTTATATGATCTGGATATCCCTTCTCTGGAGCCCACCCCTACTATCTCTTGAGTTCGTCCTTCCAATTCTGGACTCCAGGATAAAATCTTTTCTTGAGATGGTAATTTTTCTCCCACTGCATCTATGACAGCAATCTCTGCCTTTTCCTGAGATGGCCTCAGGCCTTTCATTATTTCATTCTGATTAATTGCTAATGCCATCTCTAATTCTCCAGTTTCCACTTTATCAATCATGCCAGCTGAAGCCAATTGTTCTTCTTCCTTCTCTTCTACTTGTTCTTCTAGCCTTTGTTCTGGTTGTGTCAAATCTCCAACTTTCTCTTCAATCATCTCTGATTCTATCTTTTCTTTACTTCTACTATCCTGAATTTGCCCAGGTATTTCCTCTATTACTATCAGAGGCATTTCTTCTTGTATTCTAGTTATACTCTCTGGTGCTTCTGTTACTTCTCCACCTACATCTTCCTCTGCAATCAACTCCTCTACAGTCTCTTCCTTTGCTTCTACACTTAGTGCCATGTCCTCCTCTCCCATCTGTATTTCATTAATGTCCATCAAATTTTCAACCTTAACTTTAGCTACTGCTAATGATACATCATCTTCTGTTGTCACCTTGTCAACAGCCTCTCTCTCTGCTTCCATGGCGGCTAAATCTTTCTCACCCCTTACTACTTCACTTGTCTCCACCAAATCCTCAATGCTATCTTCAACCGGTCTCATCACAACTTCTTCTGTAGTCACTTTCCCAATTTTCTCCTCCCCTATCTCTACGAGTGGGATATCCTCCCCTCCCATTACCATCTCACTTGACTCTTGCAAATATTCAGCTTCAGCCACCGTTAATGTCACAGCTCCCTCTGCACTTACTTTTTGTTCTCCCACTGATTCCCTACTTTCTCCCTGACTTCCCTCAACTAACTTCTCAGTCTCTCCTTGATGCAGTGTTGTTGCTGCATCTTTCTTGTCAGTTCCAATCTCTGCCTCCACCTGATCAACTTCTGTTTCCGGTGCTTTCCCAGCCTCTTCAACCTGTATTTGATTTGCTTCCCAAAGTCTGGCTTCCTCCTCAGTCATTGTTGCATCCCTCACTGCAGTCATCTCTCCAGCTTCCCTGAGATTTTCCAACACCTCCTCAGGTTTTCCTTGGGTTTCTACTGATGTCTCGGTTTCGCGTGCAATTAAACTCTCTCTCTGATCTACTCCAGCTATTTCCTCATCCCCAGCTTTGGTGTCCACCTTATTTTGCTCCATACCTAATCCTACAGATTCTTCAGTCTCTCTCTGATATACTGATGTTGCATCTGCTGCTACCTCCTTTCCTTCTTTAGTGATCTCTAAATTGCTGCCCTGACCCAATCTCGACAGGTCATTATCTTTCTGAATCTCTGTGGTTTCAACAACTTCCTCTTCAGTCCCTCCCTCTGAATCTTTCTGGTCTAAAGCTAATACTTCAGCCTTCTCCAATGCCATGCCTTCCCTATCAGCTGTCTCTTTCTCCTTTTCTTCAGTGTCTGCATGAACTTCTTCCTTCCTCTGATCCTGATTTGCCAAAACAACTTTTTCATCCTTTTCTAGAAAAAATCTACTCTCTTCAACAATCCCTTCTTCTTCTTCTTCTTCTTCTTCGTGCTCCTTTATCTTCCACTGATCTATCCCCCTTGGAGTTTTTTCCTCTTCTCCTGCAGACGGGCTCACAAATAAATCAGTATCTTTCTGATCTGCTCCTCCCAATTCCTCAGATTCCTCTTCCTCTGCATTACTTTTCAGCTCCCCAAGACTTGATTTCCTCCCCGTGTTTACTTTCTCAGGATCTGGTTCTGTCATATCCTCAGTATAATTTCCGTCCTCACCTAACACTGCTTCTCCTTCAGACATATCAACTCTTCCTTGATTTAATTCACCCATGTCCCCCAAAACGTCCTGATCTTGCCCCTCTAACTCAGCTGCCCCCTTGTTATTTTTTCCCACCGTAGTCTCTTGATTTAGCCCCTCATTTCCAGCACTACCCGCTTGATCTTCTTTATGTCCCTCCTCAGGCTCCATGTTCCTACGACTCCTTCCTTCCCTTTAGTTACTCTGCTTCTCGCAAGCCTTTCCACACGATTTGATGACATGCAATAAATAGTTTTCTCCACTCCAGTCCCAGCTTTATTCAACTATTTATCCCAAGCTCCCTCACACGCCTGTACCCTTAACCACCCAACGCCTTGAGACCCTTGCAAATCACTCTGGCCGTCAACCCTAAAGCTCTCCAAACTTGCGACCCTTATCCTCTTCGACCCGATTCCCTGAACGCCCAGATTGTACCGTAATCGCGTTTTCTAAACATGGCCCGCGGACACTTTCTTTCTTCAGCCTAAGTTCGCCACCGTTCGCGCCCTCCCCCCTCACTTTAACCCTTTGTCCCCCCTATCCCCGCCCACTTTCCCCCCCTCGCCCCCTCCCGACGCCTCAAACCCCTCCCACCCACGCGCCCGACCCTCCCGAGCCCCGTCTCCTCAAGATCCCCACCCGCCCCTCCCCCCACGCACGGAGGAAGCTGCGGCCGTTGGTTGGTCGGCCGGGTCCGCGGCGCGCGCGAAGACGACGAGCTGCCGGGGGGGGGGGGGGGGAAGCGAAAGAGAACGGCGACGGGCTGAAGTAATAATAGGCCGGCAGCGGCCGTTGGCTGAAAAAGCGCGTGCGCTCTCTCATTGGCCTCCCGCTACTTCCCGCCCCACTACGCTCCGAGAGCGCGCCCTCTAGAGGTAGGGGGAAAATAGCCAGTGGGGATGGGGAAAAGGGGCACGCGGACGCTCTTGTTTGTTTCCTCACTTTTCCCTCCCGACTCGACGCACAGGCTCGCACCGCTCCACAGAGGTGGGTGTGAGCGAGAGGAGTAGAGACCCGGCCGGTCCGCCATCTTACCTGGGTGGGAGGGGGGAGGAGTGAGGAGGGAGGGGAGGTGCCTCCTGCCCCGCCTCCTCCTGCCGCCACCTCAGCCCCAGCGCCGCCGCCTCGGTTGGATAGAATCTGCCGCCATCCGTGGCTCCTAAGCCGCTCCCGGTCGGCTTTTTCCTGTGCGTGGCCCCCGCCGGTATTGCTCGGCACGTCGCTGACCCCTCCCACTCGGCTGTTAATCCCTAACCAGGCCCCGCCGAGGCAGACCCGACCCGCCGTGGCAAAATGGCGGCCGCCACCACCAAGCGCCAGGGCCAACCCCCTCCCTCCTCCCACTGCTCCCTCCGCCCGCCGGCCTCGGCATTGAAGTCTCGCGAGAATTAAAGCTACGCGAGGGGGAGACGCGCGGTACGGGGGTGGGAAAGGATTCAACCGGAAGTTGATTCATACAGAGATTATTGAGGACTGATAAGAGACCTCACGAAAGGCTGCGGCGAACGCTTTGGGAAAGGCGAAGCTTTTTGTAACAAATCAGGCCAAGAACAGGGAGCGGGTCTCTCAACCCACGGGGAAAGGGCAAGGCCATTGTGAGTGAAGGGCATGCTGGGAAACGAAGTCCTCAGGAATGCTGGGAATTGCAGTCTCGGTCCCCCCTCTGGAAGCATGAAAACAGGAGCCAAGGGCGCCTTGTTCTAGTCAGGGGTAGGCAACCTTGGCTCTTTTATGACTCGTGGACTTCAACTCCCAGAATTCCTGAGCCAGCATGGCTGGCTCAGGAATTCTGGGAGTTGAAGTCCACGAGTCATAAAAGAGCCAAGGTTGCCTACCCCTGTATCTAGCTATTCGCTGAGCGGGCTGGCGCGACCATTCAAATTTCCCCGATGTATGTGCTTGTATGAGGTTTTAGGTTTACACACATGTACCCATGGCCTTTACTGTACGATTGTCGGGGGGGGGGAACCCTATTTACATGTATTTAAAACATATTTTACGGCCAGCTGGCAAAAATTGACCAAGTATCTCAATGTTGCAAAACGTTAGAGCGCATCGTTTTGACAGGAACTGTTAATTTAGATTGTGAAAAGCAGGGTACAAAATGTTACAACGCCTCAGGCTCCTATCAACCCGGAACAGGTTTTGATTAGGACAAATTTCTACCGCACTGAAATTTTTTAAAGCAATAAAAAGTGGGGCTGGCTATCAGCATGAAGGACTATAAAACTGCCAATACTTGAAATATTTATTGACAACAAATTCACAGTGTGGACTTTGAATATATATATTCTGCAAAAACAGATGCATGTTTTATCAAGAAAATATATTGTTTCCACCTTATAGATTGAGTGCCATTTTAATATTTTAAATTCCAGGCAATGTTACATGATTCAAAAAGGACTTACATTTAGGTAAAAAATAGTGTGCAGCTAAGTTGTTTGTTTTTATGGTGTTATATACAGTTATAAAAAAAACTACTGTACATTCTAATGTGCTTGATACTTAAAGACATTTCCAATTTATTGGAATATTATTTTATAAAATATGTTATACATGGGAAATATGGTAGTTTTAGTCATTCAATTTTGGGTAAGTAATTTCTTGGACATGTCCAACACACAATGAATATTTTTGCTCTGTTTTTCAGGCTTATATCTTTGGCCATTTTCTGAATTGGAAAAGTGGCATTGTGGCTAGCACTGCCTGAGGTTTCTTGAGGATGACTGCATATGCATTCCATTCCTTTCCCTGATAACCCATCTTTTTATCCAAAGGATATTTAAGTTGCTTAATTCAGCTCCCCTAAACATATTCCAAGGGGAAAAAATTATTTAATACAATGTTATTCCAACAGAATGTTTGAGTTCAGTATCTATCCTAAATAGTAATACAGATAGTCCTCAACTTATAATCATTCATTTAGCAAACCATTCAAAGTTACAGCGGCGCTGGAAAAAGTGACTTACAACCAGTCCTCACACTTATAACTATTGCAGCATTCCTCATGGTCACAGGATCAAAAGTCAGGTGCTTGGCAACTGGCATGTACTTACACCAGTTGCAGTGTCCCAGGGTCATGTGACCACCGTTTGTGATCTTCCCAGTCAGCTTCCCACATGCAAGGACGGATTATCTTAACAACTGCAGTTAACACTGTAGTAAAAAAAGGTTGTAAAATCAGAGGTGACTCACTTAACCACCTTAACAATGGAAATTCTGGTCCCAATTATGGTCATAAGTCAAGGACTACCCATATTTTTATTGTGAACTTAGTCAATGCTTGTGAAAACATTTTCTACAGATACACAATAGCTGAGCAGCTAAGTCTGCCCAGTGCAAAAGCTATGGCAGGAAAAATTGATACAACAGAAAAGGACAACCTAACTGCTTTGCTGGGTTCTTCGATCAAAGCATATGCAGAAACAAATTCCTTCAATTTTGAAGTACCTAATTTTCTTTGATGAATATTTTAGCATGATTTTGAATATTAGAATATATTATCTAAAAGTCTGTTAGATACATGAGTCACTTTGAAACCAGTGGATGTAATCATGGCTCTAAATGGGACCACCTCATCCATGTACATATTTATTTGAAAATGTATAATTGTCTATCAAAACTACATTTTCTCCTGCTGAAACATGTTTTTCTCCGTTAAAAACCCTACTATTCCATTCACTTTCTGAGTATATTCTTGACAACAAAAATGTAGTGGTTAAGTCACCAGGCTAGAAAGTGGGAGACTGTGAGTTCTAGTCCTGCCTTAGCCATGAAAACCGGCTGGGTGACCTTGGGCCAGTCACACACACACTCAGTCCAAGTGAGTTGCGGGGAAAATAGCAAGGTTATTGTAGGGAAAATAGGAAGAAAATGCATTGGATGTTTGCTGCCTTGAGTTATTTGTAAAAATAATACAGGCGGGATATAAATAAATGAAATGAACCCTTAATCCTATGTTTAATATATAATTATTTAAATACTTCAAAGTGACTGTTTATTAGGACATGTTTATCTATTTTAATTCCAATCTCAAAAAGGTACAACTATTTTTTGAGTAATATTTTGGATCTGTAAGATGCTACACCAAATGGATAGTGGTTTTATTTAATGAGAATTCTGTGTAGCGGTTCTTCATATTAAATATTCCTGCATTTTTAAATATACTTGAGTTAAATCTATTAACCTTAATGGCACTTTGAAATGGAAATGCATTGGACTATACTTGATATTTTGGGTGTTTTGATTCAGAAAGGTACAAAATATGGTTTTCGGTGATATTTGACTGAGATCTGATTTTCTAGAAGCTTTTAGATAAGAAATGTATTATAGCTTGTATTTGTACTTGCACCAATTTACCCACTTAAGACTGACTGCAAAACATTTGGTAAACAATGCATAAAAATTATGAAAATTATAGGAAAATAAGGATTAAATTGTGCGTTGAGTATTTTTATCTACTACTGGAACTATCAGCTCAGAATATTAAATGTTGCAGTTTATTTTGATGTTTTAATCCAAGTAATTTTGTATGATAGTAGGAATGTGTGAATTTGTTTTCCATTTCATGTTTTTAAAGTAAATTTATAAATTGTGTACGTGTGTGTGTGTATGTGTGTGTGTGCGCTTAAAAACGGAGATTTAGAAAAATAGGAAAAAATGGATGCTGAGGTCCCAGACATTTCAGGATTTAAAGATGTGTTTAAAGTTTATAGATTGCCTCCATTCATGACAACATTAGTTAAGCCTATTCTAGATATTTAAGATCTTTTGATTTCTAGATTGGCAGAGGTAGAAGGGGAAAATTAGTATTTTTACTGTGCTTTACCCCTCTATTTTTTCCTGCTCCTGTGAGTTAGATTAGATTGCATCTAATACATGGGATATTGGACAAAAGAGTGCTTTGAATTAATCCCAGTGAGGCCGATTCTGGATTGAGCATAATTTCATTGCTGATCAGCACGTTGCTGTGCTGATCTCAGATTAGGCTGCTATACTATTAAATAGACAACAGAGGATTTAGTGGGATATGGTGTACATCACGATGCACATACATACCAAATGTATTTGGAGCTAAAGAAAGTTGAAAGATATGCCTGATGAATAATTCCACACTGGCTGCTTTGCTTTACAATTCAATATAACATTATGAGCCGTCTGGGGAGCAATTTGCCTTTATGAATGCCATAATTCCAATTATGAATATTAGAATGCCTTCCAATATTAGGAGTATTTGTGCTAAGTCTGAAAGCTCAGGTGCGGCATCTAGTTGGCCTTGGCTCACCTCAGAAAAACTAAGGAGGGTTGGATAGCCTTAGAACATTAGGAAGCTTAAGCTAGACTGAAAAGATTAAAAATATGGAAAGCAGCAATAAAAAAAAAATTCAGTATTATTCCCAATGAAATTACAGAGGTGTGCTCACTTAATATCCAGAAGTTGAACTGAACTTTACCTTGAACTACTTACTATCAAGGTTCCCTGTGGATAAGCAGACTAGATCACAAAGGAACATTCTGGGCATGGTTCTCTCCCAGTTCATAATTCAACATCAGAAAAATGACAAATGATTTAATAGAAGCAGAAGCACTCATTGAAAACCAGAGATGGAACTATGGAACACTGCATTCCATAGTATTCAAGGAAGGGGCAGAGATGCCAAAGTGTCTGAACATTTTTATCTAACCCACTTGGGCTCTCACCTAGCAAATATTTATTCTGGATGATTATATCTTCACTCTACTTGGCTTTTTGAATGTAGTGATGTTTTATGACAGGAAACCTCTACTTTGCAGCCAAGATTTTATTAGGCAAAACTTGTGGGCGTATTCTGTGCTACTACAAAAAGAGGAGGGTGGAGGAGACAAAATGCAAACCCCCATTTTTAATTGCAATTATATGCAGAATCATATGCAGGACTTCATTTATTCCTCAAGATGTGAGCAAAGTTTATAGATTAAGGGGCCCAATCTGTGCAGATGGGGAACACTTCAAACAGTGGGCTAAGCCATAACAAAGCAGGTACTGCAGGAAAAACCTTTTTTTTTAAACAAAACAAAACAAAACACAATAATAGTATATGATTATTCCCCGTGTATTTAATAACTCTGCCCCTTTGCCATAGTAACAAATATAATCCAGGGCAACTTTTACTGATACTTTGGGACTGCGGACAGTACCTGAAGGAATTGCATGTTGAACAGCTCTGCCTTACTTAAAACAGTAGAAGGAAGGGGAAAAGGTTTTGATTCTTTCCCCAAAGCACTGCTGATTCTTCCAGTTTCTGCCTCCTCCAAACAGCAGCTCTACTGTTTATATTATAACTGTGCTCTGTGAATACTTTCAGGACCACAAGGGCGCTTGCATTAAAACACTCTCTAGAGGATTCTGTATCTAGCTCCATTTACGCTTTTCAGAGACTGCAAAAATTAAAGAGTTTTCCAAGAGAGCAGTTTCCCCCTCCAAGAATTTCACCTTGTGCTCCACACGCTCTCTCCTTTGTTCTCTACTGTCCTGGAAGAAGGTGAGAACCTGTATCCTCCCCTCCCCTTTTCCTCATCTAACACACACACAGCAAGGAATCGAGAAGCACCAGTTTGGAGTTTAATTAACCAGCCTGGGGAAGAAAAAGGCATTGGACAAGTGTGTTGCACCATCCCCATTAATTACAGGAGGAGGAAAGGGATCAGGAAATTGGGCAGGAGCGAATACAGGTATAGAAAAGAGCAGTACAAGTAAAAACAAGGGGGAACAAAAGAGGGCAGGAGGGGGGGGGAAGGAGAGAGAGAAGTCACTTTTAAAATCACAATCTCAAAACCTTTTATAAATGTACAAAAACCTTTTCCCCATCTGCCTAGGGGAGAATATATAAATATTTACACTGCCTCATGGGGGAGGTACCCCAAGATTCAAGCCCTCCCCCTTCCCCTGAAAGCAGCCTTCCCATCAGTCCACTGAGGAGAAAGAACACACCAAGTCTGTTTTTAGCCCAGCAGGGAATGCTGGAAGCAGGACAGAAATCCCGATGTCTTCAGAGGCCGGAAGAGGCGGCCTTTGCAGAAATCAGGAACGACGACGACGACCAAGGGCACTCTGGCACCTGCATTCCTCACCTCTTCCCCCAAATGCGCCCTGTTAATTCAACTCCAAGGTCGAAGTCCTTCTGGGTGATGATGACAGCAGCACATCCCTAACTCAGGCTACGGTGGCCAAAAAGCCACTTTCCTCTCCCCGCTAACTTGGACGGGCGTCCTGGAGGCTGCTCGGTAAGAGGTGTTCACGTTCCAGAGCGCCACCAGAGCACCATTATCTGGAGTCCCGGTCTTTGTAGGAGGCCGCCAGTTCTCGGATATCGGGGGCTCGCCGAGGAGAGCAGGGCCGAGCACTGGAAGCAGGGATGAGGGGCGGTGGGGCGCTCAGCAGTCCCACAGCTGCCACAGCGGCCGAGGGCGGGGCTTTTGCCAGCAGTCCGTTTTGATGGCGGGGATAAGCCATGAGGCTGGGGTGCGGCGGGGGAGCCAAGCCATACAACCGGGCTCTTTCGTAGTCCTCGGCGGCGGCGGCAGCAGCAGGCGATGGGGTCTCCAGGTAGCGGGGCAGGCGCTGTAGCGGGTGCAACTCCAGGCCCCGGTGGTGGTAGGGCTCTCGCCAGGCCTCAAGCGCAGCATAGGAGGCGGCTGAGGGCGGGGCGGCCACCAGGTAGGGAGAGACGCTTCCTCCAGTCCCAGCTTGGGGTCTCTCAAACACAGCCAGCGTCCCGAGGGGGTGGGAGACATGCAAGGTGCTGTGATAGGAAGCACCCGTGCGCAGAGCTCCCTCGAAGCCAGGCAACTCTGGCTCTTCCTTGACCTTCACTTCTTTCTTGAGAGGCAACTCTGGGTAAGGGGAGCGGGAGGAATGCCCTGAACTTGCCGGGCTGCCATAGCGGTGTTCTCGTTCTGCTTGCACGTGGGGTCGGCTTGGAGGCTCCTCGTGGATCAGCGATGGGTTCTTTGAGGTGGGAGTAGCTGGAGAGGAGCGCAGCGAATGGCGGGAGAAGAAGCCAGAATCTCTGAATCACAGAGAGACATAAAATGGAAGGGTCAAGACTTCCGGTGGAACCTGGCCCTGAATCACTGACTAGTAAGTCACCCACTGCACGCGGCTGCTTGGTCCCACTGTGGACCTAAATAATCAAAGAGACCTTCTCCACCCTTTCAGAAAAGTCATCTGTATTTCCTTTTTTTTTTTTTTTTTTTGCCAGACCTATCCCTGAAAAAAGTGTTAAGGTGTTCAGCGATTCCCAACCCAACAGCAGCAGGCAGTTTTAGAGGGCTGGTGGACACATGGAAGTGAAGAGACCCTAGTGTTGACAGCCCTTACAAAATGGCTGGAGCTGAGAGGTTTGCCAGTTTACAAAATGGCTGCTCGGGGGAATGTGACCGTCGTCATCCACCTCTAATCCCTCAGGATGCCCTTACAAAATGGCTGGAGCCGAGAGGTTTGCCAGTTTACAAAATGGCTGCTCGGGGGAATGTGACCGTCGTCATCCACCTCTAATCCCTCAGGATGCTTCCTACTGATTCAGTTTCTTTCTTTCTTTCTTTCTTTTGGAATACTCTTCATATTTAGCTGCGATGGCCTATGATTTTTTTTTCTTTCTGAGAATGGAGCCCAGGATTTTTGTGTGCTTGTACTGCACGGTAGCTTCCCATTATATAAGGCACTCTCGGAAACCTGTTTCTGAATGGCAGCACATAATTTTTTGATATGTAGGTACCTATCATCACCTATCTCTGCAATGGCGGATGGGACACTTCTACATATCGAGTCTCTGCCATTAATCCGTGTCCCCTTTTCCCCTTTTATCTCTTACCGGTCCTTCTCATCCTTGATCACCGGCCCTTCAGACTTCTCACTCTCCTTCTCAAGTTGGCTGCTTCCACGCTCAGTCCCGTCACTGCCACCACCTTTGGGCCAGGCTGGGGCCGTAGGGAAGGAAGGAGGTGTACGGTGTAAGCGGTTCCATGCCTCATGTGGATTAGGGAAGGCAGGAGCTCCAGGGCTGTCCTTCTGCCCAAAGACTGCACTTGAGTCTGGGAAGGAGAGAAGAAAGATCAGACGGCCACGCTGGATGCAATGTTGCCCCTACAGCCCAGACCAACGACAAATAATATGGAAGGAACTGAATTATCTCATTAAAAGATTCAGAGTAGTTATCACACCAGCGCACAGAGCAATCCACACGCGGGAGAAGCACACGGTGCAGCATGATCAAATCATTCTGCTTCTAAATGCTGGGGGAAGGATTCACTAAATGCTCACTCACAAAAGAATTGTCAACACATTGGGAGTTATTAGACGACAGAGAAAACCTCTAGCCTAAGTTTCTCTCTTACATGTTTGATAAAGGCAGAGCGCTATCTGACTTTCCTGCCTGTCTCTGCCTTTTCTAAAGGGTAGAGATTTGAGTGAAGTTTACCATACGCTGTTTGCAACAGAAAAATTCAAAGCCTTACTTACATAAACCTTGCAAAAATTATCAAATGGGCAGGAGGAGAAGAGGGAGATAAATCATGGAATTCTATGAATTGAGCAAACAAATCCAAAACCAGCGGTGAGGGAAAAAGTTAAAACTTCTGAAATTTTTCCTCTTGATAATGTGCTGTGGAGGAGACAATTATTAGCTCTGTGTTACTTGTGAGCTATTAACAGAAAGGTGTTTAGCGTGTGATGCTTCATTATGCACTCGTTTGACGGGTAAAAAAAAATTGTTCAACCTGTAGCCTTCTCAGTCTTTCATGTGGCCTCAGAAATCAACTGCTAAATTCCAAGGTTCAACAATAGCCGACTAGGGCAGGGGTAGGCAACCTTGGCTCTTTTATGACTCGTGGACTTCAACTCCCAGAATTCCTGAGCCAGCCAAGCTGGCTCAGGAATTCTGGGAGTTGAAGTCCACGAGTCATAAAAGAGCCAAGGTTGCCTACCCCTGGACTAGGGTATCACCAAGACATGATTTCCTAATGCTTGATAGAAAGAAAGGAAAATGAAGGATGCTATAATCTCAAAAGAGATTTAACCTAAATCTTCAGGACATTGTGGCCTTGGAGGTGTTCATACAGCATGATTGACCTAGGCCAGGGCTTTTCAACCTTTTCAGAGATTGTACCGCTTTTAGGACATGACAATATTCGAGTACCACCAGTGCTTAGCAAGGGGTCAAAAACTTGATGACCCCCCCAAAAAAGGGATTTGGGGTTTTACTGATTAGATTGATTTGTTGTTATAGAAATGGCTAGTTTATGCTATTATGGAAAAGTAAAAAGTTGAGGTTCAGTATTAATGCTTCCTTCTACTGCAACAGAGGTAGTCGGAAGTCAGTGCCTTTTCTTTTTCCCTTCTCCCCCTGACTTTTCTTTCCCTTTTTCCTCCCCACTGTGTCCTTCTATTTGCTTTCGTATTTTTGTATTTTATACTGTAATAAAATGTTACAAACCGTAAAAAAAGGAAAAAAGTACCGGTTTTAATTTCTTCGGTGGCGGTTCCTTTGCTGAATCACTTTCCCTTTGCACTGACGAATGTATTACGAATTTATCCATATTTATTAATATGCACCACTTCCTTGGTGGTCAGCTGACTGGTCGGCCCTTCTGCTTCTTTCCTTCTCCTCCTCTTCCTCCCTGCCTGCTGGGCTCTCCTTCCACAGCCTCTACTCCCTCTCTCTTTTTCCATCCCCTTCTCTTTCCCCGTCGTCTTTTTTTCCCTCCCCTGCCAAAACCTCTTCCTTTAATCTCCTCTCCTCTCTCCCCCCTCCTCCTCTTCTTCTCTTCCGTGTGTGCTGGAAGCGCCGATCAACATGTGGCCACCCATGCCAAACCTGGGGCCTCTGCCTTGCCCTGGCAGCTCCAGCTGACTCTCTCACCCCAAGGCCCTTCTGCTGCTCCTGGGCTCTCAGTAGAGCCCCTGCAACACCCCAGCTCCAGCTGACTCTCCGCCCGAAGACTGCATGCAGCTGCCGGTCACCACCGAGGCCTCCGGAAGCGCCAATCATCTGGAGCCATGAGCGGCAATCCTGGGCCCTTAGCAGAGCTCCAGCTGACTCTCCCCCAGGCCTATGCGGTGCTGCCGCCACTTCAACTCAGCGGCACTGCCGCTGCTTCAGCTCATCCGCCCCACTACCCTTCTCTAGGTCGTGTACCACCTGCCAGGTGCCAAAGTACCATCACTGGTACATGTAGCACTGGTTGGAAAGCTAAATAACCCTACAACAGCTGTTCCACTGAGCTGCAGTGTCTGCCAGTCATCCTGGCTGCCATTTTTCAAGTCATCCTTAGCTTGCAGAGACTAGGAAGCTTTTGTTGCCCCTTTTAATATTTTTTTTAACTACAGCTGAAACAATCATAGTAATATGATATGAGTCAGTGTTACTGTGGATGCAGTCAAGGACTCTTATCTTATTTCTGTCCAATTTTCACACATACCCATTGTAGAACAGGGAAAGATGACAACAGAGCTTATAGCTCTCTAAGGGTTCACCAGAACCTCAGTGGTTGGAATGAATATCTAATGTTCAAGTAAGTAGTGGGGGAGTTCGTAGTCCTTGGTTGCTTCCCCCCCCCCCCCCGGTATCAAAATAAGGCCCATTCTTGCCTAGCCATTTTGATAACCCACAGAAAACTGCCTTAAATACTTGTGCCCCTTCTCTTAAAAATACTCACTGAAGGATGGGTTGCCCAGACCGCCAAATGCCCCATTGGAGAGCGCACCCAGAGAGGCAAAGCTAGGAGGCCTGCCAAAAGGATCTGGAAAAGAAGTCAGTGGAGGAGTCAGCAATCATACAGGAGCTACTGGTTCCCGTTCTCTTGGCTGCGTTACTCTGGGACATCAGGTCTTACCAATGTGGGGGCTGGGGTTGAGGAAAGAGCCATGGGGAGTGGTGGCAGGACCAAAGGGGGGGGCATTGCCTGGATGGACGACACCTGCAAGAAAGAGGAAGTGAGCACAGGATAATAGATTAAAATAAAAAGAGTATATTTCACATCAAAAGAATGATGACTCCCAAAACAAAAATATTCCCAGGGTAAAATGTAATTTAGCCACAACATGTTTTTAGGTGCCTTGATTAGTTTTCTCTCATAACCCCTGTATTAAGGTAAGGCCTCCCTGTTCAGGTTTCCAGACAGAAAACTGAGGAAAGCATAAAGACTAACATTATGGGTCTTATTATCAAAACACCAAGTGCCCAGCAGGTAGGCAAGGCCACACTTGGAATACTGCATCCAGTTTTGGTCACCACAATGTAAAAAAGATGTTGAGACTCTAGAAAGAGTGCAGAGAAGAGCAACAAAGATGATCAGGGGACTGGAGGCTAAAACATATAAGGAACGGCTGCTGGAATTGGGTATATCTAGTCCAGTGATGGCAAACCTTTTAGAGACTGAGTGCCCAAACTGCAACCCAAAACCCACTTATGCATCGTCGAGTGCCTGGCTGGGTGTGGCCCATTGGGTGGGCGTGGCTGCGGTGGTAACGGCAGACTGGGTGGGACTAAAAAGTTCAATCAATCAATTCCAACTTTGCAAGATCTTTTTTTTTTCCCGCAAGAAGTTGAAATTGACTGACTGAACCTTTTTTTTTTTTTTTGCACACGGCGGTGGAGGCCTAAAGCGAAAAGGTTTTATAAAACCCAGCTAAAAGCCTAGGACTGGGGCGAGGGCGCGCGTGCCCACAGAGAGGGCTCTGAGTGCCGCCTCTGGCACCCGTGCCATAGGTTCACCACCACTGGTCTAGTCTAATGAAGAGAAGGATGAGGGGTGACATGATAGCCAGTGTTCCAATATCTCAGGAGTTGCCACAAAGAAGAGGGAGTCAAGCTATTCTCCAAAGCACCTGAGGGAAGGACAAGAAGCAACGGATGGAAACTAACCAAGGAGAGAAGCAACCTAGAACTAAGGAGAAATTTCCCGACAGTGAGAGCAATTAACCAGTGGAATAACTTGCCTCCAGAAGTTGTGAATGCTCCAACACTGGAAGTTTTCAAGAAGAGACTGGACAGCCATTTGTCCGAAATGGTATAGGGTTTCCTGCCTGAGCAGGGGGTTGGACTAGAAGACCTCCAAGGTCCCTTCCAACTATTATTATTATTGTTGTTGTTGTTGTTATTAAATGGCACAATTAGTTGTAGTGGCAAAAAGTGGGCAGGGTGAGCTTTAAGAAGTCTGAGTTATTTAACCGTCAGGGAAAAGCCTTCCAGTATTTGCAAGAAGCGCACTGACCAGCGGCTGTGAAGAGGGTGGCAGGGCGTGCCAGCTCCTGGCTATGGGGCAGACTGCCAAAGGCTCCGGTCTCAGGCAAGCCGGTGAGGAGGTCATTCCGGAAATCCAATTTGTGGGGATCTCCCTGCATCAGCTGTGAGAAAACAAGAAGAGCGAGAAGCCCTGGTAAGCAGCGAGCCACGCCCACGTCAGTCCAACTGGCCTCACGCTATACTTTGGCAGAGATTCTCTCCTATTCTGCCTCACCAGACTCTCGTGGTTCTGCTCTCTCCAACCTCTAACCCAGCACCACGAGCCCCAATTTGGATCCAGCAGGGGAGACACCGGAAGGGCAAGGTTTCCTCTCCGTCTGGTTGCAGGGACCTCCTGTGCCACACCCCAACACTGTACACAGCAGGTGGAGGGGGAAGGTGGCCCAGGCTCACCCTACCTTTATTTTCTCCTGGTGCCGCAGGATCATATATGCCACACGGACGTGCATGGCGCACCACTTCCCCGGCTTCTGCGAGAGAGGGGGGAACCATCAGCTCTGCACATTATGTCCCTGAGGGCCAGGCACATGTTGCCCTATACCCTGACTTCTTCACTCTCCCCACTCCGGGGTGTAGCTCCCCCCTCCCACCACTTCTAGTCCTTTCACCTCACAGTATCCACCCTTTTGCAGGGGGATCAAAGAGCGTCCTAATGCTACTCACTCTCAATGTCGGCCTGAAAGGATCGGTGATCTGCAAGGAGACAGAAAAAAAAGAAAACACATGAGGGAGTGGACAATCCTCTCCCCACTGTCCCTGCCATTCCCCCGAATAGAGGGTAAACTCACCTGGCTGCCTTTCTGGGACATGCTGGGTGGGACAGCACCCAGCCGGGAAGGCAGGTCAGGATTAGTGCTCTGAGGAACAAAGAAGCAAAACAGACCGTTAAATATAAGCATAATCCGTTGACTAGCATTTCCCTAGAGTAGACCGTCTTGAAATCGTCCCCCTCCAACTGCAGAGTTCAGGAACGATGAGCTTCCGTTGGAATATTCTAGTTTCACATGCAGTTGCCAAGGAACTGTTCATTCCTTTTCTTAACTACCAAATTATTGGCAGACACGAAATGGCACCACTCTTATGGAACCATATACAACCCCACAGCTTTTTTCAAAAACATGAGTTCTCTCTTAAAAGTTCATGGCTGAACGGGCACATCGAATACTGGCCCTCTCGCGCTCAGACGCATTGATCTGCATTCTTTTTTGATTGCCATGATTCCCGCAGCCCTAATCTATCCCACCACACTCACTGCGTGCGGAAAACACAAGCATCACAGTCCTTGATCCCCCCCCACCCCCCCACTACAACATGCAAAAGGCCTCTTATCACCAGAAAATGAGCAGAAAAGCCAGAAGCTCTGAATTCCAAAGCTTTCCCTCCACTCAAACTTCCACAAAACCCCATTTTGTCTACTGTGTCTGGAGGGTTCACCTTAGGTTGGAATGCCCCCTGCAGGGAGCCAAAATTCACAGCAGGAGGCAGGACCGGGGAGATCCCCGACACGGTTGGGGGGTAGGCAGGATAAAACTGGAAGAAGAAGAAGAAGAAGAGAAAGCAATGGAAGCGCCACCCAGAGAACTGAGGCAGGGGAGGGTTCTGCTCCTTTCTCAGGATGCAAGTTTGGTAAATGTCATCGGGGTCCCTTTAAAAGGCCAGCCCCCTCCTCCACAATGAATGCACTTACATTATGTCTCAGAAGCCCATCCATTTTCCCAGGGTACTTCTCATACTGCAGAAAAAGAAAAGAAAAGAAATCAGAAAAGACCTGTTTAAATGGGTCAGGCAGGTCCCAGGAGGAAAGAAAAGAGAATTGTCAGGCCCCAAAAAACCAGGAAAGACACACGGTGATTCTCCCAAGCAAAAAGTTCTTTATTATTCCATGCCTATAGACAGAATCTTGCCAAACTAAAGCCCTCTATTCTGTACATCGAGCATACATACTGAGAACCATTAGGGAGGGGCTGTCTTCACCCCCTTTCTCTCACACAAAATATCTGGACTGAGCTGCCTCTTATTCCTCTGGGATGCGCCCCGCCCCCCCCACCTGGAACTCCATCTCACTACACTGCCTCTCAAAAATCCTTTTAAACTAACCCAGGGGTAGGCAACCTTGGCTCTTTTATGACTCGTGGACTACAACTCCCAGAATTCCTGAGCCAGCCACGCTGAGGGGAAAGGGAGAGGTTTCCAAGCTGAGCCGTGCTGGCTCAGGAATTCTGGGAGTTGAAGTCCAACCTTGGCTCTTTTATGACTCGTGGACGTCAACTCCCAGAATTCCTGAGCCAGCCATGCTGAGGGGAAAGGGAGAGGTTTCCAAGCTGAGCCGTGCTGGCTCAGGAATTCTGGGAGTTGAAGTCCACGAGTCATAAAAGAGCCAAGGTTGCCCACCCCTGAACTAACCTCTAAATTCTGATAGACCAAGCTCATCCTACTAGATGCTGTAAGACCCATGAGCCGTGAAGCCTTGCTTGCCACCTCGCTTAAGTCTATACTGCACTTACCATGGCTGGGCTGGGTGTGGGCACCATGCTTGATGGGAAAGGAGTGAAGTGCTGGTGGGTGTGCTGGTGGGTGTGCTGGTGCTGGTGGTTGTGTTGGTGGAACTGGAAAGCCAGAGGGCGAATGGCAGCAGCTCCCATGTCGGCCCCGCCTTGCGTCGTGAGGAATCGGGAACTCAAGTCCTGGCGGATTAATTCTTGTTCTGAGGAGACAAGAAGAACAACCCGCAATTGCCAATTGTCAGGAGAAAAGAAACCGATGCTGAAAAAAAGAGAGGAAAGACTTGACTCAACCCCTCCCCACCACTCTCCACCTCTCCATGTACAGGAAGTCCTCGACTTATGACCGGCCGCTTAATGGCCAAGTTGTGACAGACCACCCCAGAGCTACGTAAGAACCATTTTCAAAATTATAGGGCTGCATACTACCACCCCAGGGTCATGTGATCACATTTTCAGCACATTTTATTGATCTCTTTTAGAACATTTATATAGCTGCCTACTCGCTCACAGTGACTCTAGGCATCCAAACAGTAAAAATACAAAATAGAAAATAAAGTAAAAAAATAAAAGAGATAGAAATAACAAAGATAAAACATAATAGTCCCCACTCACCCACCCCGGCAACAGCACACAATTAAATAAGCCATTTGATGGGGTCAATTGCACTCTGGGTTCCCTGGGCCTGCTGGCAAAACCACGTCTTCAGGGCCTTCTGAAAGACTGCCAAAGTGGGGGCCAGTGTAATTTCTGCAGGGATGATGTTCCAAAGGGAGGGAGCCACCACGGAGAAGGTCCTTCTTCTGGGTCCCCAAACATTCTTTGCCTCCCCTCTCTTTCACCTCTACAGCTGTTTGCAGTGTTCCGTGGTGACGTGACCATGATTTGCAATTGCTTTTTTGCCATTTTCTGGCATTCACTTCTGGTTTGTGGCAAAAATGGCCACTGGGGGTGGGGGGAAGGTTTCACTTAACAACCCTTGTAAAAAAAGTCATAATTTCAAATCTATAGTCACCTGATACCTAGACTTATAACTGTAATGACTTACAACAGTAATTCCAGGTTCAATCACAGTTGTTAGTTGAGGACTATTGGTATCTCTGCCCTGTACAGTGGCTCCTAATTTTTCTACAAGTATTCAACTAGTCCAGATTTTGTATCTTGCCAGAGTCTTTCTCCGATGATTCATCATAATTTTCCAAAGCGGTAGAGTCCTATTAGTTTACAGCCTCCACATATCCTCTGATAACCTTATTTCTTTTTAGTTTCCCTTTGAAAGTAGTTTCCCCCCCCCCTTCTTCTTGTTTCACGTTGCCAGTTTGTATTCAAACTGTTCCTTCAAAATTAGGACTAGAAATTCCTCTTAAGCTTCCTTAAAATACTCTTATGACACCCACTACATAGGAGTCTTAAAGCCAGGTTGTACAACTTCTGGTTCTTAGAGCAAATCTCAAACTTGCCACTAAATTGTAATGTTTAATATAGTAAAAGAGTGAAATTATTAAATTGAAACATTTATCTTAACTACCTTTAAATTTGACTGTCATTAAAGTGATATCAAAACAAAGTTAAGTTTTTGTCCCAGTCCTGTCATGCTTATTTCATGAATTCAATCTCCAGCGTGCAATTCAAAGACCAAATGTAGCTCTGTGTCCCCAAAGTGCTTGTACCCCACTGCTCTAAACCATTATGTACAATTCGGCCAAGAATACTTTATGAGAGTAGAATATTCTACATCCATACATGTAGTCCTCAATGTACGACCATAACTGAGCACAAAATTTTCATCACTGGGGAAGACAGTTGAAGCGAGTTTTGACCCATTTTTTTGACCTTTTGACGGTTGTTAAGTGAATCAACTGCAGTTGTTAAATTAGTAACACGGTTGTTAAGTGAATCTGGCTTCCCGATTGACTTTGCTTGTCAGAAGATTGCAAAAGGTGATCACATGGCCCCGGGACACTGCAACGGTCATAAATATGAACCAGTTGCCAAGCACCCGAATGTCGGTCATGTGACCATGGGGATGCTGTAACGGTCGTGTAAAAAACAGTCATAAATTACTTTTTTCAGTGCTGTTCTAACTTTGAACATTCACTAAATGAGTGGTTGTAAGTTGAGACTACCTTTACAGTGTACATTTTTATGTTGATTTTTTTACAAACAGTTTGCATCTAAATGCATGTCCTGGGTCCTGAAATATATACACGACGTAGGCTAAACCAGGCGTGTCCCTCCAGCAGCCTGCGGGCCACATGGACAGCTAGTGAGGCAGCCCCACAAGATAGTAAACTTTTAACATTATTATGTTATTTATATACATGATGTACTTTATATGCGTGCCAAGACAATTCCTCTTCACTCAGTGCAGCCCAGGCAAGCCAAAAGGTTGGACACCCACGGGCTAAACCGTTCAATCTTGTTTTATTCCTTCTTCTCTTCAATTTAGGCCCCGCCCATCTTCCCAAAGCCCTTGTCACACCCTATCGTTCCCCTCCATTGAATTCTCTCTTACCAGATATGGCAGCGGCTGCAGCTGGGTGCCCAGCAACTTGAAGCAACGGGGGTGGCGGTGGGAGGCCAGGCGAGGGGGTGAACATGCCTGGGGGGTGGTGGTGGGAAGGGGGCCGAAGGGTGGAGGAAAAGGCGTGGGGGGGCAGGGCCAGCGAGGGGGTGGAGGGCCGGTGAGGGAGTTGAGAAGAAGGGGAGCAGGGCGGAAGGATGGGCTTGGGGTGAGCTGCGCCGCGGCTGCACCTGAAAAAGGGAGAAAAAATCAATACATACTTGGAGAGCCTAGGTCAGGAAGAGACAATGCTGATGGAAACACAGAGACACTCAAGGAAGCCATTCATTGGGCTCTGAGAGACTTGGGTTTCCATCTCAGTTCAGTAATGATGAACTCAGCTGGGATGTCTTGGATTAGAAGCTTCATCCAGCATCGTATCCTTAGTAATAGCATACAGGGAACCACGGTGAACAGGTCTCAAGGAACTGTTATCAGGACAAGAAGCCAGGCTACTATCTACTCAGAATAAACTTTTTTTTTTTTTTTAAAAGACACCTCTTTCTAAAGAAAGAAATGAGAAAAACACTGAGAGAACGAGAGAAAGCGCAGCCCAAATACACGAGGTGGTCACTTCAACTGGGGGCCATTGAAAGCCCCAGTCCAATCTCATCCTTATCATAACCTCACTATATCTAGGGAGCAAGCTAGGCTATTCTCTCCCTTTTAAGTAGTGAGCTCATCGTCAGTGTAGCTATAACAATATACAAACTATCTACAGGATAGCCCTGTAAGGATACACAAAGAGCTCTCCAGAGTTACTCATAAGACATAAAGAAGGGGAGGGAAATGTCTCGAAGAGGACAGAAGCAACAGCAGATTAAAGGAAATAAAAACGATGGAAGTGTAGAAGGAAGAAGAACGAAAGGACAGAAAACTAACACGAAAGAAAGAGATGAACAGGTAAAGAGAGCGAGGGGGGGGGGAGAAACCAGAGAGACGGCATCAGGACTCACCCTCCAGTGCTGAGGTCCAGCCCTACAGAGTACGGGGCCTGCGTCTGGCTGGCAAAGGGTGGCACCTTCATGTGCAGTTGGCTCTGGGCAAGGCTGTGGGTAACTGCTCCACCCTGAGGCATTGGAGGCAGCTGGCCTTTGGGCTGGGGCGCCCCACGAACAGTGTTAGGTGTCTGAGCCCGAGTCTTGACAGGAGGTGGGGCAGGAGGACTTGGAGGCAAGGCCTGAGCCAGAATAGGGGCAGTGGCTGCCTGAGAAGGGGGTTCCTTAGGCAGGAAAGGCACTAGCAGGGAGTCCCGGTCAGCCTCATAGTTACGCTCCTGGCTCCGTTCCAGGCCGGAGACTTTAGGGATCACAGAGAGTTTGGCTTCACAGCTCCCGTTTAATGCACCAATGGGTCCCGAGGCTGCCAGAAAAAAATGCAAACAGAGAAAACAGGAATCAGGCTGTTGGAAAAGGCTCGACAGATTGTGTTGGATTTTAAAACTTTTGGGGGTGGATCCCCATTTCACTGGCTAGGCCAGGGGTAGGCAACCTTGGCTCTTTTATGACTCGTGGACTTCAACTCCCAGAATTCCTGAGCCAGCATGGCTCAGCTTGGAAACCTCTCCCTTTCCCCTCAGCATGGCTGGCTCAGGAATTCTGGGAGTTGAAGTCCACGAGTCATAAAAGAGCCAAGGTTGCCTACCCCTGGGATAGTGGGTGTGGGAAAAGATAGAGGAGGGAGCATTATATATGTTGCCTTGAGCTCCTGAATGAAAGATTAAATAAGGGGAGATGCTGACCACTCCGTGGAGAGCTGGGCTGGAGAGAGTGGCTCAAACACTTTCTCCCTCGTCTCCCCTCTCAAATCCGAGGTCCCATGCTGGCTCAGGAATTCTGGGAGTTGAAGTCGCCGAGTCATAAAAGAGCCAAGGTTGCCTACCCCTGGGCTAGTCAAATCTGTTGGCTACAAATGCTGATGTACACAACAACAGTACATGATAGTAAGTAACTAAGGGGAGGGGGTAAGTATCCACTGACATTGCATGTTTTTAAAAAAATTCCCTGAAAATAGCAGAGGCACAATGAATCAAAACCTTCCAGCCACAGAGGGGGCAACTGTCACAAAACCCAGCAACAATATCACGGTTGATACTTTGGACCCCCAGTTAGGAGCAGGGCGTCTTAGCACCTGAGTAAAATGTTCCGAGGGACACTTTTTGCAGTAACCTTCAAGCAAAGTACTCCCTTTAGCCACCAGCGTGGCCACCCCAGGAAGCACTTTGCTTTGAAGGTTCATGCAAATGCTCCTTCACAGCACTTTATGGAGGTACCAAGAGCGGGTGCTTCTCATTGGAGGGATAACACCTTGCTTAGCAAAAGTTAGGTCTGTGCACGTGGAGCAGCATTTTTTTGCAATCAAGAGTCACCAAACAAAGCACATCGGCCTCCCCGATCCTGGCTAAGCTTTTTGCAGAGGCACAAGTGATTCCAGTCTACGAAGTTCTTTGCTTGTGTTGAAACAGTGGTGACCCGCACAGGGCTACTTAATACTACTACTTTTATGAAAGCAAACTCTTTTGAAACTCAGAACTGCTTACTTCCCTCTTTTTGATAAAATCCCAATAAACATATTCTCTTTTCTGTTCAGCTGTTCCTCCTAAACCTAAGATCTGGTTGGCTCCCATCCTGATAATGTTCAGGAACCTTTTAAAACCCTAGTTTCCCCTTTAAGCTTTGGGGCAGAGTGCAGGATGAGACCCCGCTAGATGTATTTTAGGGGATTCTTCGTATTTTTTTTTGTCTTTTATCTTTTTTACTTTTTAAGTGTAGGCTGCCCAAACACATAGGGAGTTGGACAACCTATGAATTGTATAAATAAATAATTACAACCTATGAATTGTATAAATAAATAATTACAAGCATCAGGAGACAGAGGACCTAGTATAGGCTGTGAAATGAGACAGTTTTTTTTCCGATTCCTTGTTGGTGGATAATGCTCATTATTATAAATCTGGTTAGAATTATGTTCAAAACTGAACAGAGAACACTTATTTTGTTTTAAACCGTACAAACCCAGTTTCTCCAAACTGCCCTGAAGACAGCAAAACGGGACGTTCAGCTGGCATGATAACCAGGTAGGCTGGGAATTCTAGAAGCTGCCATTCCTACCCAGATGGGGCTACTTTTGCCAACTGCAGCTCTCTCTCACAGTAGTTTCCACCATCTAAGGCAGAGGAAGATATTCCACCCCACTTGCTAGCCATTTTTTTTAAAAAATCAGATGGACTGAGTACTTGGTATAGGTAAAACAGAACCAGAGTGCACCAATCTCTCCTCAGAAGCAAACATCGTGCTCATTCAAGTCACACTGAGAAATGCTGCAATGTTTTCTTTAGTGCACAGAACCACAAGCAGACCCCACCCCCCTTGCTATTTGTCCACACCCAACCTTTGCTGGTTGAGACAGTGAATGACTGTTCGAGGTCATCAATGGAGGCCTGCAGAAAGACAAGAAACACAGGGGGTTCATTATATTCCCCAAATACATTTAAAAAAACAAAAACAAAACCCTACTTCTAAATGTATTTGGAACAGGCAGAAAAGCTACCTGAGAGCTTTTCAAGGACCCAGGTACTTTTCCTTTGAAAGTAGAAGCACGCTAAGTTTTTTTCTACCGTACAAGGTAAGATGGATTCATGAGTATCTTTAATGTACGGTTGGACTGCTTTCCATGACAGGTAATTAGGCTAGGAATGGTTGTTAACCAAGTCAAACTACTCTTAACTCATCACAATTCTCTCTTTTGCATTTCAAAACAAATACTCAAGTGTTTTTTTTTTACGCAGGCCATCGTTCACCTTCTATAAACTTCCAGATGCCTATTAAAGCCCTTGTATTTTTATCTTCTACAAATTTCTCAATGGCTTATGTTGCACAATTGGGATTAGGTGAGAGAGACCAAGAGTTTTTTTTTACTACTATTGTATATAAATAAGTCCGTGTCCATATGCATACACAGATAATTGTTTCCAGACTCTTGGCTCTCTCATCCATCCTAAGATCACTAAAGCACATGGGGTGCATTTCATACTTGGTACTATCAACCACCCAACTTACAGAAAAATCAGCCACAAATCTTTTCTGAAAACATTTGCAACAGACTGCAAAAAATATGGTTATTTCTACTCACCTACATTTTCTTAAAAAAAAAAACCACCATCTCCCTGACCAATTTGGCCAATTGATCTACCACCCAATTATTTCTTTGACCCTAAGGTAAAAGTGCTCCACGCTATAAAACACTGAAAATAAAGCCCTCCATTTTGTCCCCAGCTCAGCACAAAACCTCAAAATATGGAGTGTTTTGTTTGGAGCTGTGAACACTAACAAAAGCCATTTCAAGTTTTAACAATTTTGTGCGTGCCTGGAATTTTGGTGTACTTCTGGAAAGATGTACAAGGTTGAAGTATTCACACACTAATCGTTTGTGCAGAACGAAACCATCGAAAGCAGCATCCCATACAGAGAAACAACCTTAATATGTTTTCATAAAATAGAATTTCTCGCAACATTGCCCTTAAATCATTTCTAGAAAAGCATGCAACTATTGCTAAGTACTGAGAAACATGTCATAAATTAGGCCCAGAAAATTATAGTTGCCTACCTGCTCCTCTGGGTCGCTTTCTGTATCACACTGTCAAAGAACAATGGAGAAAAAGAAACAGATGTCAAATGGAGCAATATAATGGAAAATATCCCTCTCCAGATCTTTGCTATTCTATACATATCTACTGCAAACCATAGATTTTACAGTATGACAGCAAGCTAGGTCTTACTGTATCCAATATAAAATATTGTATTTTAAAGAGTATTAAGAGCACAAAAACATTTCTGAAAATTGTAGAACACAGGAAGAATGATCTGCTATTACTGTACATAGAATCCAGGAAATTAATCAGGATACCCCAAGAGACCCTTAAATGCATTGGAATCTATTATTTAAAAAAATCAAAGCATGCAAATTGGCATCATTGCAAGAATTAACCATAACTAAGGGAGTGAATGGGCATTTTTAGCACCTTCTAGCTGTCCTATACACAATCCATCACTTGCTCTAGTATTAAGTATTAGTATTAAGAGGAGTTGGTTTCTCTGCTCTTCTGGGAAAGCCATTTGTAACACAATTAAAGCCTGCTTTAATCTGAGGGACAGATGGAATGCTTGGGCAATTAAAATTCAGTCTTGCAGAACCATGTTTTGAAGGGATTGAGGAAAGGACATTCATGCACTACCCACTTACTATATATCCAGTTTCCAGGTAAGATTGGAGAGAAGGCTGAATTTGATTTTAAAAAGAGACAAAAGAGAGAGAGAGAAAATGATTAGACTCACAATAATGAGGTTTGCAACTCCACAGCAAACAGGCCAGAACTCTATATATACCAAGTTTTGTTTGGTTGAGAGGGTAATGAAATTAGAACTATACTGAAAATAAAGCCATGCCTACTTTCAAAACATGTGATCTGGATTTCTAAAATAGGTCAACCTTGAATTGTAGCTGGCTGTAAACATTATACAGGTCAATAGAGCACGTTTGGGAAATAATTGCTCCTCTTTGCTCTATTTGCTGGGCATATGACAACATACTGATGATTGTGCTAAGATTATTCCTGTATAAAAAAATTAGCAGATTCAGTTACAAAGAAGAAAACACTGCATTTGTGAATCTCTCAATAGTAATAACAAATCTTCCATGAAGGGAAACCCAATTGTCTGTATTTGAGAAACATAATCCGAGGACCCAGCAAACCACCTTCAAAACTAATGTGCTAATGTTGCTAATGTGAAAGAAGGAAATGGTTATTAAATACATGGAAAATAATTATGTTAATAAATATAATTTAAATTAAAATATTTAAAATTAAATGTCAATTAAAGTTTATTTTCTTTCTACCCACATTTGAAGAATGTGTCTGGCATGCCATTCAAACAGCTAATGCAGCCTCTGGCTGAAAAATATGTCCATCCTAGTATAGGTACTGTGGACCTTATGCCTTTTATTATATAGGAGTCCACTGTTTCAGGAAGCTGTCCTTTAGATTTATTTAATTATATACTTGCTTGGTTTTGCTCTTCAATTTTCCTTTGTAAAGTGAAGATATAAAACATTTTTTTAATCCTTACATATCTGATTCGTCCTTTATTTTTTCCAAGAAAATATGAACACTCTTAAGTATAGGTCAGCTTTGTTCCCACTTTATTGCTGTCAGTTTTACTTCAGCTACATAATGAAAAAAGCTGGGATTTCAACTAATTTTAGGATGATAAGATTCAACTAGCTAGCCGTTTTGGATATGGTATTAAACAAAAACCATTCAAAGGAACAGAAAATTCAAGAGCACTACAGGCTGAGTTGTCCTGACTGCTTTTTTGTCTTATTTCCAATAAAAGGTTTCGTAAATTTTATCCATGTATATTAAGACAGAGGGGTTTTTTTAATGGCACAGTTATGTAAATATTGCAACTGTATAACATTCCCTTCCACCGAGTCTACGAGTTACATGCTTCGCTGCTCATGATCCTGCTCTGATTCTGCATAGAGCAGAATGACAGTTTCCTGTTGCCAACGTTGCACTTTTGTGCTTTTCCCCTATTGAATATTAATGCTTACATCCCTTGTGTGGCAAATTATAATAGATGAGCAAGCCACTGTTTACCCCAATGGAACACCATTTCGGGTACAAAGCTGCACTGGCTCTATGCAAGCACTGCCAGCATGTGGTTCTCTTGCTTGGATGCAGGCGGCTACGCATCACTCCTCACCCTTAGTACTTGCAAGGCCCCTTGCTTCACCTGGACCTAATCTTTTTAATTCTATTATTTCTAAAAACAGATGGGAAGCTGCAAAACAAAGCGTCAGCTGCCAAAGCTCATTTGATTTTCAAATATGCATCTGGATCCACATTGGCACTATACGTACGCTCAGAAATAATATTGAGGGATTTCCGAATATTGATTAATAAAGTCTGGGCTCATAATACACTAGATTTAACTTTGATTGAAAAGAAGGCGTGGGTAATTGATGTGGCAATACCAGGGGATAGCAAAATATACACAAAGAATTTGGAGAAAATCCCTATCAAGATCTCAGAATCGAAACTGAAATATTATGGCATAAACCAGCCATGATGGTCCCAGTAGTTATCAGCGCACTGTGTGCCATTACCCAAAAAATCTTGGGATGGCACTTGGAAAATCTGTAGATTGACAAGTTACCCTCTGACAATTGCAAAAGGCCACGCTGCTCGCATCTGCGCATACACTACGCTGATATGGCATCCTACGAAGAACCTGATGCGTGTGCAGGCTAACACTAGCCAAAGAATTGGTAGCGGTGGCTTAACATTGTTGTGAATAGAAAATAATAATGCAAACTCGTATGTTTCACACATTTAATACTTTGGAAATGGAAATTGCTTGGCTGCTCAGCAAAGAAAATCCACCCGGTGATTTGTTACAGGCCATAATAACCACAATGGCAACGTTACGAACAAACCGGGCTCCATTCCCATGATGGCTGCTGTGACGACTGGCTACTCAGGATCTTCCAAATACCCTGAAGTAGCGTTTCCCAAAGCTTCTTCCCACTCATCCGGCCCACTAAAAATGGCAAAGTGGAGCCTTCAGGAAACACCCTTTCAATGCAGCGAGTGATACTGGCGCCCGCTGTCCCATCCTGCAATTTCCCACGTGACGGTGTTGAGAAACTGAGGTGTTCTCCGGCAGCAGATTTCTAGGAAAAATCTCTGTAAGCTGAATCCGGCCCGCATGTTTCCCCAGTTCAATTTCCCCAGTTTTCAAACTTTATCACACATCCAACCCTCCTGCCTGCTTCGGTTTCCTCCCCTTCGCCCCACTCCCTGAGCCCAAGACCTCACCTCTTTGTGCCGTCTCTTGTTCCGTTTCCTCAGTGCTCTCTCCCCTCCACAGCCCTGGCTGTGATCCTTTTCTGAGCCTTCGTCTTCATCCTCAGGCTCATCAGAATTGTTTCCCTCACCCCGTTTCCGCTTTCCTGAATGTTTCAGCCGAAGCTCCAACCGCTCTGGAGTCTTCAAGGTTGCATCCTTCTGCAGGAGTGACAAGGTGGGCATTATAATGGCTGCAGACAATCTACCCTCTGAATAAAAGCTGTGAATATAGCAGCTGCTGCTGTGGGATATAGAAAGGTTGCGTTTAAATATAAAAACTGGGAAACACCTTACAAAATGGGAAACACCTTACAAAATGCGTGTGCTGCAGCTGCCAAAAAAGCCAACACAGTGCTGGGCTGCATTAACAGAGGGATAGAATCAAGATCACGTGAAGTATTAATACCACTTTACAATGCCTTGGTAAGGCCACACTTGGAATACTGCATCCAGTTTTGGTCACCACGATGTAAAAAAGATGTTGAGACTCTGGAAAGAGTGCAGAGAAGGGCAACAAAGATGATTAGGGGACTGGAGGCTAAAGCATATCAGGAACGTTTGCTGGAATTGGGTATGTCTACTCTAGTCTAATGAAGAGAAGGACGAGGGGTGACATGATAGCAGTATTCCAATATCTCAGGGGTTTCCACAAAGAAGAGGGAGTCAAGCTATTCTCCAAGGCGCCTGAGGGCAGGACAAGAAGTAATGGATGGAAACTATTCAAGGAGAGAAGCAACCTGGAACTGAGGAGAAACTTCCTGACAGTTAGAACAATTAACCAGTGGAACAGCCTGCCTCCAGAAGCGGTGAATGCTCCAACACTGGAAGTTTTTAAGAAGAGACTGGACAGCCATTTGTCCGAAATTGTATAGGGTTTCCTGCCTGAGCAGGGGGTTGGACTCGATGACCTCCAAGGTCCCTTCCAACTTTATTATTATTATTATAATGCGATGCAAAACTTTGGGACAAAATGGAAATATCTAGCCAACTACCAGTACAAACAACTATTTATTTTAGATCCAGAAATAATATTTACATCTTGTTTTGCACTGCATTGCAGATACTGCACAAATGAACTATCCTGACATCTCAGGGAGAAAGAAGTTGGAATCCCAATATAATGATTGGTATAATAATATCCTAGATATTATAATAAAAACACTTTCATATCGAAAGCCAGCAAAAAGTAGTTGTTGAAAGGTAAGAACTAGGACACCTGGTTTAAATCAATAGGTCCACAGACTAAATTGAGGCTCACTGTTCTTTCAGTCTAACATTCTAGTAGGGTAAAAGAGAAGCAAGAAGGGGGAAAAGCTTTTTTACATTGCTCTAAACTCTTTTTTAAGAAAAGGACAAAAAATAAATAAATAAATCTGGTCAGTTATGTCCCAAATGCCACAATCAGACCTTGTAGATCAAGAAGCTAGCTTGCCAATAATTATTCAACAGACTCATAATACAACATAAGGCAACACTTAATTTAAGGCTACTGATTTACAACAAATGCTGTCCTAAACCAAACTGATCCAACACTGCTCGGGGAGAGGGCGTCATTTTTATGAAAGACCTCTTTGGTTCAAGGAAAATACCGACTGTTTGAAGGATACCAGAGGAGGACAAGAGCGCTAGAAAAGATAAATCATAGAAGGGATGGTATATTTCTGGATGGCAGGGTATTGCATTAAAGGTTATTGCATACTTTTCTCTGGTATGCTTGATTGTGTATGGTGTCGTAACGTTTCTTAGCAGTGTACTGCACTACTTCAGAGTTTGGTAACGACACCTGCATTCACACCCTGCTCCTCACCCAATCCTGCCTAGCCAGAAAGACTGGCGAATCCAGTCTGAAACTAGTCTACATGCTCAGCCTTGAACATTCCTGAGTGAAGCAGGAATGCTTTCGCTCTGCTTCAGCAGGTAAAACAGCTGGGCCTTACATATTGTCCAATAGCTGCACTGCTTATTGAAATCCTCTGATTTTCCCCTCCCAAGAAATATGTAGTTTACAGGGACAGATCCCAGCCGTACAAAAATGCCTAGGAGGGGTAAGCTGAAACTCAACACCTAAAAATACATCTCTTCCACCAAGCATAATAAATAAGCAGTTCCTCATACCCAATCAAGGAGGAAATAAGATGATCTGAAATAATTTAGCAGCTCACTCAGTATTTTCAGGCTTTTAAGTTCATCATACACTTTTGTGTCCTGTGGCACAGAATATGCTCACTATGCAAATTCAGAAACACTAAGATACATCCTTACTGTGAGATGGGCCTTGTCAAGAAAATTAACAAGGATTTTGTAGTCTTTATATAAACAAGTAAGTGGTTCTGATAGCGTGTTAAGTGTACACGGTCAGCCAAGACCATTTTACAACTTTGATTATGGAAACTGACTGCACCTGAACTGCCTAGATATAGCCTCATTCCATCTCACCTTAAGAATCTTACTGTTTCTCTACTTAGGCAGAATCATAGTAAATAAAAAGTATTACTCTTTGGTCACCGTAACTCAGGATGTAGAAACCAAAGACTATAATGCCATTGTTTTCTTTTTATATCTTCCCTTGATCCTCTGGGTATCAAAAACAATTTCAAATTTCTGAATTTCACCAATCACAGCTGGAAATCCCCCTTTGCCTTCTTCTTACACAGAGTTTCCACTGGCAATCTTTTTAAGGAGTATAAGTCTACCCCTACGTAGCAACAATTCAGTTTCATCTGGTATTTCTTACCAGCAACTGAGGTCATCACTGTTAAGTTTCCTTTAATTAGAAGATCCATGGTAACAAAATATGACATTAAAAATTACTTGCTACTAAGAAGAAAGAAATCATCATTTCCAAAATGACCCACCCTAGCAGACATCATTCTGCAAAATCTATTATAACTATTATTTATCTGCACAGTTCCACAAAAGTAGGTGGATTTCCAGTTTACTTCCTCTTTCTTTCCTATATCATATTACGGACCAGGCCCAAAGTCAAGGGCAAGAACCAATCTATTTTTTTAGTCTTATAATGCATTAAAGGACATGACGACCCTCTGTTGAAACAGGCTGGGACCACCTCACCTCAAGTGCCTCTAAACTGACAAAGCTTGCAATGGCAAAGCCATCAATGAGGTCCTCCTCCTCCTCCTCTTCCTCTTCCTCCTCGCGACTGCAAGACGATCCAGAAACTCTCTTTCGCCGTCGGAGGGGCCGTCGCCGTCGCCGCTGCTGTTGCAGGGGGCGTCCTTTGCTAGGAGCCACAGGGGCAGGTGGAGAGGGGCCTTCACTGTCTGAGGCTGAAGATGAGGAAGAGGACAAGCCCCGATGGGGAGGGTCTCCAAGACGGCTTCCTCTACGGCGTGTACAACGACTCTCACGGTCCCGCCGTGAGCAACGTCGCTGTCTCCGTGCTCGGCTACTGCTGCCTCCTCCTCCACTCCAACATGGGGTAGGAGCTGCTGTTGTTCCTTCCATTATGCTCCCTTCTGAGGTACAGAAAATAAATTGCGTTGTGTCCAATGGCTGTTGCAGGCACGTGAAAAAAAGGGAGACACCCTTCACCCCTCACCAGCCAAAAGCATTGCAGCTGTCCCTGCTGGGTTTCTGCTCTTCTGTGGAAGCCACGAAGAAAAGTACCACACTCGTGAAAAAGAGGTTCTCCTTTATATTGCTTTTTTTGGGGGGGGAAGTGAATTTTGTATTCCTTTACAAGAAGTCCTTGGCTCCTATAGCTTAACTGTCAACAACTTTCCTTGATTTACATTTGAAAACCCATTCAAGATTCAAAAAGTTCCTTTTTCTGCTCTGGAAAGTCAAAGGAACTTTTGCTCAGGTTTCATTCCCTCTTAAGGAAAATACAAATGGCAACTTCTTCTTTTTTGACTTCCTCCTAAAGGCCAGGCCAGTCAAAATTAAAAAATAATTAAATACTTTTGAAATAAAATTCTAAGGTATCTAAACCGATCTAATAACCATTTAACAGCAGGAAACTAGCCTGTGCCAGTGAACAGAACTCTCTTTTAAGGTACAACTTCACCTTTGGGTCCAGAAGGAAAAAAAAACAAAAAAACAAAAAGCAAACACCAAAAAAACCCCTTGCTTTAATCGGAATTTTACATCCCTCCCATAGCGAGAATCAGTATGGAGAGATGGGGTCCTTTGAAAGCGACAAAACTGACAATCCCTTTGAATCAACTTTTAATACTTGCCCGTTGGCTGCTTCTCCCTTGAAGCTTCTGGTTTAAGTGCCGATCTTTTGTTTAAAAGAGAGCTATTGTTTATGTTTAGGTGTTTCTAAAAAGCATACTCGAGCCTTAGGGCTTCTGCCTGGAAGGGGGGCTTTTTTACATTTACCCAGAGAGGGCTAAGCGCTTCAAAGAGCCTCCCCTTTAAGACTGCAGATGCGGCTTTTCTGCCAACAATGGCAAATGGCTTCCTCTCAGACAGCATTGGCTTCCTCCCTCCCTCCCCCCCCCCTTTGAGGACGAGGGCTCCCAGAATTATTCCCGTGGCAGCATTTCCTCTGAAGCCACGTTTCCTTTGCAAACCTTACGTGCTTTTATTAGTGTTATTATTATTATTATTAAGATCTCCCGGATGGATTCCTCCTAAAAGGTATGACCTTGCCCTTTAAAAGTCCAGGCTTGAGAATCTGCTTCCTTTCATTCCATCCCCTTTAAGAACGTCCGATTAAAAGTCCGCCACACGTTTCCTGTCGAAGCGTGGCCTCGCCTTTAAAGAGCACCTTGATTTCTTTCTCTCTCTTTTTTTTTTTTTTAAGTTCTCCTCGTCAGACAGCCACTTTTTTCCACCATCGGCATTAAGGCGCCTCCCAGCGCTTCCTTCGGCTCCGCTCGCACTCCCCTTTAAGCGTCCAGCGTTCCAAGTCCTCCAGCGGAAGCCCCGACGGCCCCTTTAAGAGCCGGCCCTCCCCTCTTAAGTCACAATGAGGCCTGAAGACAACTCCCCTTTAAGAGGGCCGAGTTCCCTTTAAATCCATTGACAGGAGCTTGGAGGCTTGAGGGGTTTTCTTGTCCTCCGGCGGAAAGTGTCCCCTCTTCTCGCTGCCCCCCAAGGCTGTACCTTTAAGAGCGCCGGCTGTGGAGGGTAATTTCCAGTCGCCGCCGCCGCTCGGGCGCGCGACGGGGTGTCCGGCGAGCCTCTACGCCTGACGGGCAGCGAGGCCGGTTTCCTGGGCTCGCCTGGCGGCCCCCCCCAACTGATTGGCCGAAGCGGAGCAGTGAGTAAGGATGGGGGAGGGGCGGCGGCGGCCTGCAGGGTCAGCGGCGCGGAAGGAGAGCAGCTGCCGTGGTCGCGTTGCATCCCCTTCCCCCGCGGCTGGGGGGGGGGAGGTCCCTTCGCCCTTTTTCCTCGCTTCGTCTCAGCTGCTGCCCCCCAACTCCCTAGCTGTCTCTGCCGGATCTCCTTCCTCTCTGCGCACGGCACGCAACTCCGCCCACAGCGTCATATCCTTCCGCCTCCCGAGTGGATGGAAGCTGTTGCAAAATCCCTCCGCCGGAAGAGAGCCGAGGGATAGTTCCTCCTATTAAACTCCATTTCGGAGAGGGCGGAGGAGGGACGTCGTTCCCTCAACGCCTCAACCCCCGCGGAGTCACTTCCGTCCTGTGCGGGGTGGTGGTGACGTCACAGCCTTACGGCGGCGAACGTAAGGCGAGGAAGTCAGAGTTTCCTCTCCGCAATCTCGCGCACAATGACGTCATAGCCGCCTCAAGTGGGATCACGCCTCGTTGACGGGGAAGGCCCATTGACGCCCCGCGGAGCGGCAGCCGGCTGATGACAAAAACCCCGCTGACGTCATAAAGCGGTCATGTGACACCATATTCCAACAAGGGAATGATTCTAATCTAGGCAATTCTTCTAAGTAGAGGAGGACATCAGGACCTGACCCATTTAACTGATTCTTGGCTGTTGTGCCTTAGAGCAGTGCTTTTCAAACTTGGCATCTTGGAAGGTGGGTGGACTACAACTCCCAGAATGCCCCAGCTGGCTGGGGGCTTCTGGGAGATGCAGTCCACCCTTCTTAAAACGTTCTGAGGTTGCTCCCCATTCTGGCACCAGAAAGCTAAAACTGGGACCTCAAAGCAAGCTTACCCAAACTTACTAAATTGGGCACAATATTTTACTGTCTAATTTTTTCACAGCAGCAGTTTATTATTATTTCACAGCAGACATTAGCAACATCTATAGATTATGCAAAAAAGACAATCAACCAGCCCAAAAAAGACTCCAGCACCTCTCCAGCGGTAATCGGCACTCAGATCAGCATTGATTAACTCCAAGGTCGTCATCAGACCAATAATCAAGTAAGCAATACCCCAGTCAAGAAACTGCCAAAGAGCCATTAGTAAACAGCCCAACCAAAGAATCCCTAAGACCGCCCCCACCCACACAGACAGGCAAGACACCAGAATATAAATTGACAGCAAACAGCACTCCTTACTACCGGTAGCACTGATGATGTTACCTAGATAGGGTAATGAAACGTCTGCAAGGAAAACACGCAAGCTCAGCACCAAAGACCCCTCAGCAGTTTATTGGTGTGAAATGACATTACTTCCAGCTAATGTGTGCGAGGCAGTATATGCAGAGATTTCTCTAGCTGTGCTGTTAGCATCTTCAGAGAAGATCTTAAACAGAATTTAGCAACAGATGTCCTGTCCTTAGTCTCAGTTGCATGCAAAAGTTTAAGCACCTTTAATCCGTAAGTGAACAGAAACTGACATAACCTCTGTGATGTACAAAGTTTAGCTCAACAGTTTTGCCATTCACACTCAGTGGTTTACAGATTCTAAATAAGAAAACAGTGAATGTAGTAGTGCAGAAATCTGGACATCCCTCCAGCTAATTTAGTGTTATTTTTTCCTTTTTCTCTTGTTTGTTAACAGTGCTTACAGAGTTGTAAATAAAGCCCCAAAAGTGATTGACTGTACAGTTAGTCACGTGAGGACAATTTTCAAAAATACTACAATTCTTTTCACCTCTCAGATTGTGATTGTTCGGGCTATTTTCAACAAATAACTAAGTTGTTAAGACTGAAAACAAAGCTAATGTAATTTAAATTCAGAAGGCAGGGGAAGGCTACAAAACTCAGTAATTCCTGCTAGCAATTTTAACTGTGAGCAACATTGTTAAGAAATCGAAATTGTATGGAACAATTGAACTGAAGGGCAAGATTTGGAATATATAATAAACCAACCTCCAACCCCATCCGCTCTGCTAGAAATGATCAGATCTACACAATAGAAATCACTGCAAATGAGCCCCTGTAGCTGACACTGGAAGAATATCCACAGGTTCCGCTATTTGGTGTTGCTTGTTGCCCTATTTCTCAGCCTTCACAATTTTAACATATGTAGACTTTTAACTCCCAGAATTTGGGTAGCTGAAATCTACAATTCTTAAGATTGCTAAAATAAAAAAAGACTGACTTATTCAACAACCTGTGTAGAACAATTGTCAGAAGAAAAGCACCTCTGTGACCGCAGAACGAGCGTCATCAGGAACAGAAATTTTCAAACTTCTCAGGTTGAGGAAACACTTAGGTTTTTTTTAAAAAATAAATCCCTGATCAAGAAAGCATTTGCATTTGAATAACATTTTTTTTAATGACAATAACCACTCGTGGAGCATCAACTCCTTCCATAACGCTAAAGTTTCACAGAACAGAGTTTAATAAACCCCGATTGAAGGTACGCAAAAAAAAAAAGAAAGCTGAAATAGTTTGTGCTTTGAACTGATGAAACAAGACTTGAACCATTCAGCCACAGCCACATAAAATACGTTTTGAATAACGAAGAGTGAAAAATGTGAAGAAAATATCATTTTACTGACTAAGGCAGGAGAGTTGCTCTGTTATACTTTTGGAGCATGTGGCTTCTTGTGTAGATGCAAGGAAAAATAGGTTCCCCAAATACCAACATATCCCACCGTGAAAAAAATTGAAACTGAATTTGAAACCACACAGCTTGATGTTGCCGAGGTTCAGAAACACTGATCTAATTCTAAAGAGCAACACAAGTACTGTAACTGGGGGAGGTTATCTTCTATAGATAAAATAGCCAGCAATTATGGAGACACCTGTAACTCTTGTTTTTGGAGAGAATGGAGAAGCCATTTCTGCCTCTTAACAGAGGCCCCTGACTTCCTTCCATTGGAATGAAGCTGGGTCCAGGCATGTGCAATGAAATCAACAGACACACATGCCTTCAAACTGGGGGCATCCAAAAGGAAACATTCTTAAATTTGGGGAAAATACGACCACCTGCCGATACGTTCCCTGTTTTTCTGTTACTGCACGTGGCATGGAGCAGAGTTCCCCAAACTACTTTGGCTTTGCGGACCGATGGGGGAGGGGGGGGAAAGGGGATGGTTCCGTGTGTGTGGCGGGAAAGTGCATGTGCACAGCTCCATTTGCGCGAGCAGCGGGTGCGTGTACACGCTCGCCTGCTGCTCGCACAAATGGGGATGCGTGCACAGGCTTGTCCACCACTTCCACAGCCCAGTTCTGAAAGGCTCAAGGCCCGGTAGTGGGCCGCAGCCCACAGGTTGGGGACCCTTGGCATAGAGCAGGGGTCTTCAAACCTGGCCCTTTTATGACTTGTGGACTCCCAGAATTCCTCAGCCAGCAAAGCTTTGAAGACCCCTGGCATAGAGTGCTATATATAAGTCTGTTGCATAATTTATTCTAGAAATATATTTTGATAGTAAATAGAAGGACAGAGCAACAGGGAAGACAACCAAATGTATTTAGGGCAAGATTTCTTTTTTTTTTTCCAACCGAAAAAAAAGTCTCTTGCTACTAGTTGAAGGCTGCGGCACCAAGCACGAAACAAAGAGATTAAGAGTACTAGTTAGTTTTCACTATCTGTGTCTCGAAACCAATGCTTCAGGGAAAGTCAGTCACAAGAACCTGGCCCCGTGGCATCAAATGAAGTAGATCCATTGCTGCATCTTCAGTTTGCTACATCTGGAGGGCGCACTGGCCAAGTGCTTTTTCAAAAGGCAACTGTACTGTTTTTTCCCTTGAGGAAGAAGTTTTGCTTCTCACCCAGGAAGCTTCATCAGTTCTGGCTGGATGGTAGGGGGGATGGAGGGATTAGATCTGACAGGATGTTTGGGGGGGGGGAATATTACATTGTTTCCCTTGTCTACAACACAATCCTTTCAGCAGCTCCAAGATTACACACCCGTTTCCACTCTGATTCAGGTGACCTCCAAGTAACCTCAACAGCTTTCGGAGAGTACTAATGACCAGATGACTGCAAAAAAATATAATCTTTCCATCCACACACATCTTGTCAGAACTAATCTTTCCATTCACCACCACCACTGGCCAGCCAGAACTGATGAAGCTTCTTGGATGAAAAGCAAAACTTCTTCAAGGGAAAAAAACATTTGTCCAGTTGCCTTTTGAAAATGAGACAGCCGTGACCTGGATGACTGAGAATCTCCATAGATATTTCCTATGAGCTATTTTTGGTACTCTCATAAACAAGATTGGAAAAAGAATAATTGAAAAAAAACCCACTATTTTTTCCTTCCAAACAGAAAAGTTTATTAGAAATATAGATTAATACAAAAATGCAAACAACTACCCCACCCCACCATGCCTAACAGAACACAACCCCAGTAAGTCCATTCAAACTTGGCATATTGAAGCAGGATTCACAGCCATTTATGTTTTAACAATCCTTTCTGAGACATCTCCTTTCTGAGCTTTTTGACACATCTTCCATTTTTTCCCCTACCCCCGTTAAAAGCCTGGTTTTGCTCTTTCTCTCCCGTCATTCCTTTGCAATCAGTGGGTTTTCTGCTTTAATCAAAATGGCAACCACAGAACAGGGGTAACTTGATCTCCACGTTGTTGGACACATCCCTTGCTGTGCTAAATCTTGATCAGATGACCCATAAACTCAGGCACTGGAAGTCTGACTGTGCGTTGGAAGCAGAATGCGAAGAATGGCCACCACCAATTTGGGGGCCTATCGACATTTTATTCTTCAGACTGGTGAGCCAAAGAAAAAGGGGAGTGCCAAAATAAAACGTCAGGCAAGGAGGCAGTTAGCTGAGGGAGGGTGCTGGGTGACATCCAGCCCCATGTTCATAAGAACACTTATCTGTGGTTTGGAGGGCAACGTAGGATCCCTGGATGATGAAACACCTGTCACTGGAGATCAATAGGTAGGGATGATATGGAGAATAAAGAGAACCAGGGGAAAAAGATTGGAGTGCTTGGGGTGACTTTGGTGCTTGGGGAAAAAAAAATAGACAATTTATGAGTAGTTTGAGGAATAGGTGCTTTGGGGAAGGTGGAAGGTGGGAAGGAAAGGACTCCTATACTTTTCTGTAGACTCGGCTCAACACACTTCCTCCTCAAACAGGGCATCCAGTTCAGCCAGTTTTTGCTGTAGCATCTCCTCCAGTTCAGCGGACTGGGCCTGGGCCCGTCTTCCCTTTGCCCTCCGTCCCTTCCGGAGGCGGGGTTTGCGTTGCTTACGGGGAAGGCCCACCTCCCTGAACTCCACTGCCCTCTTCAGCTTGCGTTGGCTGGTGAAGACAAGGGCTCCGTTGCGTTCCAGTGGTACCTCAAATATGGTCTCAAATGATCTGTAAGGAGAAAGAGGAGATGATAATAATAATAATAATAATAAAAGTTGGAAGGGACCGTAGAGGTCATCTAGTCCAACCCCCTGCTCAGGCAGGAAACCCTATACCATTTCGGACAAATGGCTGTCCAGTCTCTTCTTAAAAACTTCCAGTGTTGGAGCATTCACCGCTTCTGGAGGCAGGTTGTTCCACTGGTTAATTGTTCTAACTGTCAGGAAGTTTCTCCTTAGTTCTAGGTTGTTTCTCTCCTTGATTAGTTTCCACCCGTTGCTTCTTGTCCTGCCTTCAGGCGCTTTGGAGAATAGCTTGACTCCCTCTTCTTTGTGGCAGCCCTTGAGTTATTGGAACACTGCTATCATGTCACCCCTAGTCCTTCTTTTCATTAAACTAGACATACCCAATCCCAGCAGCCGTTCCTTATATGTTTTAGCCTCCAGTCCCCTAATCATCTTTGTTGCTCTTCTCTGTACTCTTTCTAGAGTCTCTAGAGATGGGACACCAAATTTAAAAAGGGGAAACCATCTCTGAGGTTCCTAATAGTGAGACCAGCTTAGGCTGGTAGCTATCACACAGCAACTGTAAAACTGCTCCAATATTTAGCAGCATGGGGTGTGTGTGTGTGTGAGAGCGATGCCAATGTTCATGCAATCGTTAAGTGCAGAGCACGTTCTGGATGTAAGGCATGGAACTGCGATGTCATCAGACAATTTTGGCAATCTTCTCAGTGGGTGCACAAAAGATCAAGAGCGAAAGAAAAGACAAGGGGGATAAAATGTGAAGACAAAGAAAAACTTAAAAACACCTCTATAGCAAAGTAACTTATCTACAGTTCCCTTTTGAATGTAGAGCCTTTTGTATTCACTGCTTGCTTGACCCACCCCAAGAATGAGAAGATTCTAAAAGGGACAACGTTTACTATGGTGCAGTGGTTCTCAACCTTTTCTTCCCCATGGACCCCCTTTCAATACCTTTTGTGGCCACGGACCAGCAAGACTTAACAAGATTTAAATCATAACACTTCTTCATGCCTTCGCAGACCCCCTGTGACAACATCACAGCCCTCCAGGGGTCTGCGGACCACAGATTGAGAACCACTGCTATAAAGAATAGCCCCAAAATTCTGCATGACAGCAGTAAATGGGAATCATGAGATAAGCCTAAACTGGAATAGTTATTCAGTGTGGAATTCCATAAGTCCTCCATGGTCCATCAGCTAGCTGAGTGTGGTTCACTGGTGCATTAGAGTCCAATGCAATTAACATAACTTGCATGTTGCTTCCACAACAGGGTGCAAATGCTAACACAGTGTTTCTCAACCTCAGCAACTTTATTATTATTTTTTGTAAAAGTTTAATTTTTAAAAATTACAGTCTTTAGTGCTTAGTAAACAACATGTCTGGGTTCAAATATAAATCTGTTCAATACTACACAATCCAGTATTTTTTCCCTGATCCTCCTTTCTTCTCCATATTTTTTCCATTTTCCCTTCATTACACCATTACAATTTTTGGTACTGTTAATGTATACAGAGTTAGATATAAGCATCTTCATCATGTTTTACTAATATCATACAAATAATAATATCAATTCATAAAATCAATATCCTGTTTTTCGTGCTCTTGTTAAAGTTTAATTTCCCATCAGTATTTGAAATATCTTTTATCAGTTATGATTTTCTCAATATTAATTACATTTATGTAGCTGAAAGTTTTATTCAAATCAATCCTCTTATCTTCATATTTCCCATATCAAAAAAAACAGAAAAAAATGCTATCTTAATTCTAAATCATATCTTTCATTATAACAGTCTAATTATATCTAAAAGTATTTCGTTCTTTTAATCTTATTCAAAGAAGTATTTAAACATATAATGCCCCCTCTAAAAGGTCAAATCTTCTGTTTTTAAATCTAACTCTCACTTTCTTTCTTTGCCAAGTCACTTTCCAAGCCAGGGCAATTGGATTGCCCAGGAATTTTCTTTCTATTTTTGTAAAAATTTCTTGGCACGAGGGAGACAATTTAGGTAGGGTATTTTTTTTTTTTTGGGGGGGGGGGGGGGAAATTCCACCCATTTATATTCCTTAAACAACTCCCAGTTCCTTTCTCCCTCGATTTCTCTCCGTGATCAACAAGGCACCCCTCCTCTTCATCGCTTCTTCGAGGCGATTTTAGGCTCTTTTTAGGGCCCCCAGCAGGGCGAAATCAGGCGCGGAAGGCAGAGCCTTGCCTTCCTGCATCCTGTTCCGCCGTGACGCAAACCAGAAGTCTCAACTTCAGCAACTTTAAATGTGTGGCTTTCAACTCTCAGAATTTCCCCAGCCGGCATTCTGGAATGAAAGAAGTGTGGGCTTCACTCATGCTGGCCTGGGGGATTTCTGGGAGTTAAAAGTTCACACATCTTAAAATTGCTGAGGTGGAGAAACTCCGTGCTAAAGCAACACGTAGCTGATACTTCACTTGTGTTCTTTCAACACTGCTCCTCTAAAGCAACTGTCTTCTACCATGAAACAATCCAGTACTTTTATACATGTTAGCTTTCTTCCACGGAGTGTCCTTCAAATCATTTGTCTCGATCTTCTCAGCCAATATAGCCAGAGGATCTTTGGTTAGAAACTGCCAAAGCATTTCTTTTTCAAGCGTGTTGAATCTACTTGGCTACCGTGAGTCCTAGATTGAATGCAGTTGTATCGTGGTTTGCTTAACTATGGTTTGCAGAACTCATAATTTTTTTTCACAAAGCTGTGGAGCCATAAACCAGAGTGTATAGATGGTCAGGTTCCACCACCTTGTGACTCCACCATGTATCAGCCTGGCCAACCTGGCCCAGGGACCATACAAGCCATTAGCCAGCCTTCTCACCTCTTCTCTGTGGGTGTGTGATAGTTCTTGTTCGTGTAAATCTCCTCCAGACTGAACTCCTTCTTGTTCAGCCTGAGAAAGGAGAGAAAGAGAACATATTACCTTGGGATAACTTGGCCGGTAGGGAAAAATATCTGTGAGATAGGAGAATTGTTCTGCAGAAAACACTTTTCTCACAGTGTATAAAGTTACAGTCTGCTCAATTTTCAGACAAGTTTCTTAGTCTGCCATTCCATTAGATCTTGACAGGACTGCCCACCGGGCCATATTGTCCAGAGCATCTTTGAAAAATATCTCCGACGCGAGGTTCCACGACTCCTTTCTCTTTTAAGTCCTGTTCTTCAGAGTTCCAAACAAAGGTGGACTCTGATCCACCACCAGAAGGTGCAAGTCCTAGATCTGTTTCAATGCAATTGAAAAGCAAATGACCCAGCAGCAGAACTTTAACCCTGGGAAAGGCCCAGCCCTTTCTGCTTACACACTACCCCCTCCCCCTTGGGCTCAGGGAGAATCTGGATCCTAGGTTCGCAGACCGCCATTGGGTTCTTTTGAAGCTCACCCCTGTCTTTCTGCAGAAGCATTTTCATTTGGGGGCTCTGTTCTCCCAATTTGTTTAGGGCATGCTCTCACCTGACTGGACGGGGAAGGCCCATGGGGGTGAGATTGGCTTGGTGCTTGGCTGGCGTCTTGCGGATTCTTATGCAGGACACTTTCCCTACCGTGTTCTCTTGGGATCCCTGCGGGTTTTAGGGAAATTAGGTGGGGATAAGAATGGGCATGACGGGACAGCCAATCTCTAGAGAGAGACAGAGGGCGCGTCTTAATCCATCCCCACCCCTCAACTGCACAGCACTTCCTCTGTTAGGCCCTACATCAAACAGTGACTGACCTTCATCTCATCTTCTGAAAGCATCAACCGCTGTGATGCAACCACGCCTGGGCCAACCGCGGGCACCCTTTGCCCACCATCTGGGGAGAGGGAGGCCTTCCTGAAAGGACAAAAGAAACACATCACGTACAGGTCAAAGACAGTCCAGATGTTCTCCCTGTTGGAGAAATCGGCTCATTCGGTTCAGAGGAGGACAGGAAAAGAATTTAAATGAGTCTTTTTCCTCCTCCTCCTAAGTTTCCAGATGTTACAATTACAAAAATCCTCATCCTCCGCATGTACAACTAAGAGCTGTGTAGTCCAACACTTCCTATAAGGAAAAGAAAGCCAAGCTGGCTGAACAGGAGGACCCATTAAAGATGCAGCACTTCATGGGAGTTCTAAGAGAGGTGGAGCAAGGAAGAAAGCAAAAAAGTGATGACTCTCCTATGCCGATTCCAGAACTAGTCAAGAATCGGAAATGCAACCATGCCTTAGTCTTAGGGAGAAAGGGACCTCAGGGGATCCCGGCCTGGTGTAACCTTGATCTTAAAAGAACAGCTTTCCAATCCTCTTGCTCAAAATCTTAAAAACAGCAGACAATGGCCTCCAACATATTCTTGGACTGCAGGTAGTCCTCGACGTACGGCCACAACTGAGCCCAAAATTTCTGTTGCTAAGTGAGACAGTTGATAAATGAGTTTTGCCCCATGTTACGACCTTTCTTGCCACATTTGCTAAGTGAATCATTGCAGTCGTTCAGTTAGTAACCCGGCTTCTAAGTGAATCTGGCTTCCGCGTTGACTTTGCTTGTCGGAATGTCGCGAAAGGGGAATCACGTGACCCCGGGGCACTGCAACCGTCATAAATATGAACCCGTGGCCAAGCGTCTGAATTTTGATCATGTAACCGCGGGGATAATGAAATAGTTGCAAGTGTGAAACATGGGTCATAAAGTCACTTTTTTCAATGCTGTTGTAACTTCACTCACTAAATGGATTGTTGTAAGTCAAAGATTACCTGTACACCCCCTTTATTCCAGGTCATGCTGGCCGGGAATGGAGTCCAAGAATATGTCACCCAAAATATCTCAACATAAAAAAGATGCTGTAAAACGGGTCCCCAACCGCCGGGCCCTGGCCCACTACCAGGCCTTGGCCTGTTTGGAACCGGGCCACGGAAGCAGCATGCGAGCAGCTCCATTTGTGCAAGCAGCCTGGGTGTGTGCCCACCACTCACGCAAATGGAGCCCCGTGTGCTCGCCTGCTGCTCGCATGTTAACCCTTCCCTCTCCCTCCCCCACCCTGCCGGTCCACAAAGCCGGAAAGGTTGGGGATCACTGCTATAAAAAAGATCCAGCCTTTCCACGGGGAGGGATCGAGGATCCTGTTCCTTTCTTGCCCTTTCTTTCAACCAGCAGCCAGGGGGTGAAGCGTATGCCTCTGCCTTCAGGATTACTCTTGCCTTCTTGGGGTGGAGCTTAGGTTCTTTTGAGGAGTAACAGGGATCTTTGGGGAACAGGGATGGAAAGGCTTTTACCTGGAATGCGCCGGGTCAGGTTCATGACGGCAGGATGGTGCGAGGGAAGAGTAGGAGGACGGATCACAGTGGGCAGCGTGAACCAAGGGTCTTAGCAAGAGGCGGGCAGGGGGGATGCTGAAGGGGTACACTTCCTTACGCAGGCAGGGCAGCGTGGGGCGGTCCAGTTCTCGGGATACTTCCAGACTGCAAACCGTGTGTCGGCGTTGCCGCAGCTGCGGTAAGGGAGAAAGCACCGAAGAGAGATTTTGCCAAGAGCAGGCTCTAGGAAAATCAGGGCAGGAGTAGCTACGTCCAAGGCGGGGCTGCGGAGCCGGCTCTCCTTGGCTCAAGCGCCACTGGTGGATGGAGGGTCTCCCGCTCACCGCCGGGCGGTTCTCGTCTTCCTGCTCTCCTTCGCGGCAAGAGCTCCTCTTGCGGGGACGTGGTTCAGAAATGGCGATTTTCACCTCGATCTTGACTCCTGGGCGAGGGGTGGCTGGCGGAGTTGCGGCCGCTGCGGCCGCATTTGCTGGAGGACGCGGGGACGGGGACGGAGATCCCTCAGTAGGCGGCAGGGATGGTTTGGACGGGCTGAGGAAGATGTCGGCAAAGGCTTCGAGTTTCGAGCGCATGCTTTGGAAGACTGGGGCCAGGCCCCAAGGCCTGAAGCGGGGGACCAAAGATGGACGCAAGAGAGTCAAAGCCGAGGTAAGGCTGGATGCTTCAGAGGACGGACCTGATGGAAGGGGAAAGAAAAAGCTGTTACACAGGAAGCGGGTCACGGAGGAAAAGCAGAAGTATCTCGAGGGCCATTTACACGAGATGTTCAAACACTGTTCCTCTTTTCTTGCTCTCTCTCTCTCATGCACAGCAATATTGCTAAATAGTTACAAGGGCATAGTACAGGGGTAGGCAACCTTGGCTCTTTTATGACTCGTGGACTTCAACTCCCAGAATTCCTGAGCCAGCATGGCTCAGCTTGGAAACCTCTCCCTTTCCCCTCAGCATGGCTGGCTCAGGAATTCTGGGAGTTGAAGTCCACGAGTCATAAAAGAGCCAAGGTTGCCTACCCCTGGCATAGTAGCTCGCCTTCATTTTCATCCTCAACTAATGCTAGTATCTCAAGACTAATAAATAAAGGGAAGAGGAGGCATTCTCATCACCGATCAAGATAGAAAAGAATTCCTTTTCCCTTACATTAGTATTTCTTAACCGTGGCGGGCTGGGGAATTCTGGGAATTGGGAGTCCACACATTTCAAGTCGCCACGGTTAAGAAACATTGCCAAATACTTTGGTGTGTTGGCCATGCAACCCTTGGCCACAGGAAGGGCGATCACTTTTGCCATCGGTAGTTTGCACATTGCCAGGTGACTTTATTTAGTTCAGAGCTCCAACCTGTGCGATGCTCCTGGTCACGTAGATCTGAAGGCACTGACTTTTCTAAGCTCGATGATTGATGAGGCAATTCTCGCTGATCACTCCTGAGCAAGAGCAGAAACAGTGTGAAATGATGGGCAATCGTGTGAGCTCTTCAGTCTAATGATGTTCTGGAACAGCCTTCTCCAACCAGGCAGCGGTTAGAAATTTACCCAGCTAGTGGCATTAAAGGATAAAAAGTGTTAATTCCTCCCCAATCCAAAAGACTCCAAATAAAATAAGACTTCCGTTCTGGCAACTGGGCTACCAGCAGGGTGTTTGGCAATCACGGGACCTGGAAGGCTAACACACCTGGAGAGCAGCCCGTTAAAGGAAGGCAACTCTCAAGATCTGTTTGGCCGCACAACCATAATCCTGGTGAAGGGAGAAGGACGGTTAGTCATTCCTCTACCCTAAAGTGGAAATGCTCACCTGCAGGGAGGTGGAAAGTCCCTCAGCAGCTCCTTGCCAATGCCGGCATCCTGCCGGCGAGAAAAAGAGGTCTGAACCAAAAGGTGGCCACCTTCCCCTGACCCCACGTGTGAAAGGCTTGCCCATGTGTCGCTTTCCCCAGGGGGATTTCCCGCAGTAAACTCACCTGGGCTTGGTTCAACTGAGAGTCCTCCAAAGCAGGGACTGGCCGATGAGCCTCCTCTCCTGGGGTGGCCCGTGTTCCCTCTCTCCCATTCATTATAGGGACTCCATTCTGCAGGCGCTGCCTCTTGGCTTGCAGGCGCTCTGCATCACGGCAGCGAGGGGGCCAGGGTCTTGGGTCCCTCAACTGCCAGCCTGGGTGAGCCAACTGCTCCCGAGGTCCTCGGCAGGGCTGAGAACCTACCTTAGGGAGAAGCGACCTGGGGGAGCAAGACAGACCGGTAGCTGCTGATATCCACAAACCACACTATCAACCTTTGTCTCCCGGGTCCTTGCTCACCTGCACACAGTGCTATCCTGTCCGTTTCTTGACCAGGAAACTTTGGTCTCATTCTCAAAGGTCAGCTGGAGGGGTTTTGCAGAAGGAAACGAGGCAGGCCTTTCTAAAAGGGAGCATCTCTGTGGAATCTCCTGAACAGAGGGAGAGACGATCCAACTTTCAAACACCTCTGAACATCAGTTAAGAAGCCTCTTTTCCTCATCCCACAAGCCCAGTCATGCATTTGCTTTAAAATAGAAAATCTTCCTCGGGTAGAAAAGATAAAACTAGTCTCTTGCCTGCTGTGCCAGACCAGAACCACAGATCATATGATTAACTCCCCTGATTCAGTTACACAAAACATGGCACTTGAACAATTCCCTGCACTCTATGAGACCCTCTAGGCTGGGAGGGACATTTAGGCCATGAAATCTACCCATCTGTTCTGTGCAAGTGTCCCAATTTCAGGACACAAGATTTGTGAAGAGTTTTGGAGAGACAAGATTGTAAGAAGTTTCCTTTTTCCGGTCTCATTCTGCCCTACCATCATAGGTCAGTACTAAAGACGTTAATAATTCAACCCCAAAATGCATGTCATAATTATATCATCGGCATCCCACAAATGGTTAGAAACAGGAAAAATAACTTGCAGATTTGAAAAGAATTCTAAACATAAAACAACTTGGATAAATCAAAAGGTCTCTGCTTAATTAACAAAACAAAACAAAACAAAACAAATCATGCATCAAGCCTGAAACAATCCCAGATAGCTTTCTGGGTCATCTGGTATGGAAGAGACATCGGTAAAATGACATTTTTAAAGTTGTTGTTTTTATTCTTTATTTATTAAGCGAATTTATATAGCTGCCCGACTCACACCTAGATGATTCCAGGTGGCTGTATCGTGATATTTGATTCATGCATTTCATTTATATTCAATAAGCACCAGCTTATTATATTAGAACACCAGTCCCAACTAGTAATGAGGGAACTGCCATCTTCCTATACAAAGCCTGGGAGATAACATCATCCATTCAGCTTGGTAGCCTCATCCCAGAAATCCCTTTAACATTCACTCCAGGTTTTACAGCATCCTTACAGGAACTCGGGTTGTGGAAAAGTCTTCCAGATCAACAGCCAACACCTTTCGCTGTTTCTTCTCCATGGGAGATGCCACATGCCACAGGGTCTCTCCCATCCCATCGCAAGCACTCCTGCCCTCTTCCGCCATTAGTGGGGAGCCTTGCTGGAGCCGCTGCCTCTTCTTGGGCGACCACCTTTCATCCTCACATAAGGGGGGTGAAGTTCTGCCTCTGTCCAGGGGCTCCAGGAGACGTACAGGGGTTCTCTCCTCCTCAGCTGCAGGCCTGCAAAAGGATACAGAGAGAAAGTCTCAAAACAACAGCCTGATTCCTCCTCCTCCTCCTCCCTTTCTTCCCACTTTGAATTCCTGCACAAAAAGATTCCTGGCAATCTCTCACCTGAATATGACTTTTCGCCGCCTGGCTATCCTCTCAAAAGTGGTTAATGGCAAAGGATCTCCAACAGAGGTTCCTTCAAGAAGGGTGCATTCCATGGCTGGACTCAGACCCAACCCCCTTTTTTTGGGGTCAGGATTTGGGAAGCTCCTCCATTTTTCCATCAGAACCTCATTTCTCACCTCTCTGTGGAGTGAGTTGGGAGAGAAATCAAATGAATAAATGTTTACTTATTTCATTAAATAACAGATGCAGACATACATAAGGCTTTGCGTTTTGAAATAATTGGCAATGAGAAAAACTATACTTCATTTAAAAATATCCCCAGATCAAGGTAAGAACAATGGCAGAGTTAATGGCTGGGAAATGCAACATTTTTTTTAAAAAAGATGGATTTTGTATGGGCTAAAAGATAGCAGATTTGAGGCTTGGTATGCCCCAAAGGAATTCTACTCATTTTGTTGTAGTGAACTACCGTAAGTATTTCTCAAGGAAATATAAAACAATCACAGAAGCCTAAAAAGAAAGGAAAACACTGATAAAAAGTGATCGCGTTAAATAAGTTTAGTAGCGTCAAAATGCTGAGGAATTTGAAATAGCCCAAAATACACTACTAACTAAAGACATGTTCATAAGGCACCCAAACCAACATAACAGAGCCTCTTTCAAGAAGGATATTCAGTGGAAGTAATTAAAACTGTTTTTCAATCTTGGCAGCTTTAAGATTTGTGGACTTCAATTCCCAGAATTCTGCAAGTTGAAGTCCACGCATCTCAAAATTGCCAAAATTGCCAGTGTTGAGAAACAATTAATTGAACTGTTATGCATCCATAGTTAATAGGTCTATTATTCCCCCACCTTCTTCAGTTTGGAATTTTAATCATGTTTACATTTTTTAAAAAAATCATTTTTAATCATTCCATCTTGGAATCAAACTGCATTTATTTAAAAGATATTCCACCCTCCACCAGTTTCTATTCTCATAAAACTATTAACCAATCTGAGTATCCTAAAAACAAGAGAAGGAATTCATTTTTATTAACAAAATAAAAATGAGACAGCCTACTTCTACACAAAGCTACACTTCAATGGAAGTGACTTACTTCCTGTTTTTTGACAGCAGATCAAGTGTGTGGTGGGCGTGCTTTCCTAAGAATGATGGCAAACCCTGCTCTCATCTTTGAAAGATCTGCTATTTTAAATAGTTATTCTTCTAAACAACCAGTGTTCTCTACCTGGGTAACTTTTAGATTTGTGGTCTTCAACTCTCAGAATTCCTCAGTCAGTATGACTGGCTAGGGAATTCTAGGAATTGGAACCCACACACATCTTAGGAGTTGCCACGGTTGAGAAAAAATGTTCTAAATGGTGCTGCACAATACACAGAGGTAAGTGAGGAAGTGGGATTATGCCTCAGAGAAGCCAATTATGAATCATTAGCAATCATCTAAATAGTATGCTACTAAGACCCATTCTTCCTCCCACAGCAGTTTTCCAGAATAAGGCAAAGTTAAATTCAGATAGTGCTGGGAAGCTTTCCCATATTCCTCTATACAGCGTGCGTATATATTTGACTCTTGGTGACTGCTGGACTAGTCTCAGCAGTGTTTTTGGCAAGATTTTTGGAAGTGGTTTGGCACTGTCCACTTTCTAGGGCTGAGTGATTGGTCCAAAATTATCCAGCTGGCTTTGTGCCTGAATGGGACTAGAACTCACAATCTCCCGGATTCTAGCCTGGTGGCTTCTAGTCTGTTGCCTTAGCTACTACCTCAAACTTACTGCCCTATATAGTGGGATACTGGTACTGTACTTATATTAAAGCAATCAAACCAGGACAGAACTCATACCCCCCCATCACTCCACATCTTTTAACAACAGCAATACTCATGATAGGCTAACATGTACAAGTCAATTTGAGTCATTACATGATAAAATCCAAAATTGTCAATTTTACCACCACCATTCAAAAAACACAAAATAGTACATCAGCTTTCAGGTTCCTTAGACTTCCAAGCAAGATGCCGGAAAAAGCAACTTTTCTTTTGCATCAGCCTTTTCCCACCAAGCTGACAGATGACAAATTCCTGTGAAGTGAAAAGCTTTCACACACTTTCCTACACTAGGGGTTTTCCTTAATAAAATACTTAAGAACAGACTTTTTTCCCCCCTTACATGTAGCAACACAACTATGATTTTGCCTCTCTTTTTCTTAATGTTGCTCCCCATTATTGATAAAGAGGGTTTTTTGCAAATATCACAAAAGTTAAACATTGTCAGTTTGTGTGCAGGGGAGGGGGGGAGAGAGAAACAGCAAAGGCCAAATCATGGGACAGGATAGAAATCAAGATAACTCACATCAGTGAGTCCTGCCAGGCTGAAATTAGAGGCCAAGAAGAGTGCCAATTTTGCCAAGATGATAATTTTAGGAAATGTCCATCCTGTTTTTGCTAGAGAGCCTCCACTTAGCAAGGAAGCAATTATTCCAACATCTCTCCCATCCCATTCTTCCTCTAACTGCAGGGGTAGGCAACCTTGGCTCTTTTATGACTCGTGGACTTCAACTCCCAGAATTCCTGAGCCAGCATGGCTCAGCTTGGAAACCTCTCCCTTTTCCCTCAGCATGGCTGGCTCAGGAATTCTGGGAGTTGAAGTCCACGAGTCATAAAAGAGCCAAGGTTGCCTACCCCTGCGAAGTCTAACGGTACTTTTTTCAAATCTTAACTTTCTTCATCACTTGGCTGGGAAAACACACCCAGAATCCCTTACTGGGAGTCCCCCTTGTTGTGTTTGTGTGACTCTTGGCACCCGTTTTGCCAACCTTCTTCCTTATTAAGCAAGCGGAGGGAAGCAGCAGAGGACATAAGCCCAGGGGCTAGGGCTTGAAGCAGCTTTAACCTCGGGCGACATACAGCTACCACTCCCTTAAGCGCAGTGGAAGCGATCCCACAGAAAAGGTTTTTCGAACTTTTAAAAACGGGAGGGGGGGGAGGGGATTTCGATTCCCAGAATTCTCCAGCCAGCCTTGGCTGTGTGCGAGTGTGACGTCAACCCACGTTTGCCCAAGTTTGAAAAACACCGGGCTAGCTAGGGCGCACGCAAAGGCCGAAGATCGTTTTGCAGCCTTTGGGCACCTTCCTACCCAAGATGATGTCAAAGGATACAGACAGACACATACACGCAGACCACACACACACGAGCGCGCGCGCAAGCCCCCCCCCCCCCACTTCTTCGCCCGGTATAGAAGCCGCGCAGCCGCTCCCGCGCTGACGGTCGCCAAGGGAGCGAGCCGAGGATGCCCGGCTGCCAGCCTAACGGCAGGAGCGCTGCCTTCGGTTCCCACAACGACTCTTCCCGGGGGCGCCCCGGCATCTTCCCGGGTCTCCGGTCATCCGCCAGGCAGACCCGTCCAGCGACCCCCCCCTCCGCTGCCCCATGCCCCGCGGGGGAATCTCACCTCCAGCCTCTGCAGGGAAGAGACAGCAGTCACGTCGCGAAAGAGACGACGGGGAAAGAAAAAAAAAACCACGACCCCCTTTCCTCCGCTTACCAGCTTTTCCTCCTCCCTCAGCCCTTCTCTCATCACCCTCACGGCCCGGCCTGGCCGGATCCTGCTCCAGATCCAGCCCGTCCAATAGCGGCCCGCCTTGCTTCCTGCAGCAGCCAATGGCTTCCTGTTTTTTTACTCCGGTGGCGGCTCAAGAATCACCATCATTACTTAGGGCAAAAGTGGTGGGCAATCTGTAGTCAAGGCCTGTATGTGGCGCCGAAGAGCCCCGGTCGGGAAGGGCGGGTTGGTTTTGGTGCTGGGGGTTCAGGAGGCGTGTCTTTAGAGATAGAATGGGTGGTTTTTAAACCTAGTAAAGCCTTAAAGAACCCGTTTCAATTTAGTTCCATTGCCCCTATCCCCTCGAAACTGATTTCCCGTCTACCAAACGTTTAGTGAAAATATACCTATCTTGTCCCGAATTTGCTCCATTTTTTTTAAAGGGTCCACGCTTCGGTGACGTCACTGCCTCACCGGCAGCGCCTCGTTCGGCTCCAGAGGCCTCTGTTTTTATTATTGTTAACAGGATCAACCTTGTCAGTTCCGGCTCAATGGCCAAAACGGGGAAAAAATGAAACTAGACATTGGGTTGCAAGAAAAACATTATAACCGCTCTCTTAGTTCGAGTCAACGGAGCGTTGAAGTCAATAGGCCCCACATTTTGGGTGTGGGCAAGAAAAGGGAGGCGATCTAACTAAGGCACCCCATCTAAAATCGGTAGCCATTTTGGAATAAGGCAGATTCTAGATGGCGCAGTTTAGGGCGCCGCCATTTGAGGGGAGGGCCAGAAAGTGAAGATTTAAAGGCCCGGTGCTTTCTCCATCTCTTTACTCTTTGGAAAGGCGTTTCCGTTTCCGTTGCTGTTTATGAACCAGATTACTCTGTTCTGGGGTGAAAGCTTGATTTCAAAGCAGATTTTAAACGCCTGAGCCAATGGGAGAAAACTTAAGGATGAGGGGAGGAGTTGGATCTTAAATGCTATATGATTATAAATACTTAATCATAAATATGTACATCTGTGAGCAACATAGAAGTTTAAAAATAAAACGGTTGTCAGAACCCATTCCTATTCTATCCCTATTTGCTTTTGTTTATTGCCTCATATAACCTTTTGTTTTGTATAACCTTTTGTTGTTTATTGCCTCTGTATCTGCTATAATGTGAGTTAGAGATGGGCTGATGTTATCTTAACAAGACAAAAGGGTGGCCAGGGGAAGATTTGAAACAGATCAATTAATCAGGGGGAGGGGTGATGTATTCTGGTTAGGCGTCAAGATTGTGCCCTCTGAAGTCCTTTCAAACGGGACCGGAGGGGAGGGGAGGGGGGCATCCTGATAGAAGTGTATATAATGCTTTGAATTTGAATGTTTGAGTGTGATCTCTGTTTTAGAAATTCCTGTTGAAGTTTCTCTCGGAGATTCATCGCACTTTGCAAACTGCTTTTTCTGTTTTCTGCAGAATAAACTCTTTTCTTACCAATCCAATTTTGTTAGTGTATGAATGTCCCGAGGGTCTGGAAGACTGGCGAGACATTTTAATCACGTTTCTAACACATCTGACTCATATTCTCTTCAATGCTGCATCACAATTTGCACTGTTCTGAAAAAAAGAAATGGGGTGATTCGATGGACTTCCTCTGGCAGGAGGTTTGTACAAGGGGTCTGGATGACTGTCAGGCATACTTTGTGGGTTCCAGTGCTGAGCAGGGGGTTGGACTAGATGACCATTGAGATCCCTTCCAATTCAACATCCTGTTTCTTTGTAGATAGTAGGTGTGCTTGAACACAGATGATCCTCACCCTACGACCACAATTGAGCCCAACATTTCTGTTGTTAAGTGAGGCATTTGTTAAGTGAGTTTTGCCCCATTTGACCTTTTTTGCCAGTTAAATGAATCACTGCACTTAGTAACATGGGTGCTAAGTGAATCTGGCTCCCCCATTGATTTTGCTTGCAAAAGGTGACCTTGGGACATAGCAACAGTCATAAAGTATGAACCAGTTGCCAAGCATCTGAATTTTGATCACATTATCATGGGATTGCTGCTGCAAAGGTCGTAAAGGTGAAAAATGGTTATAAGTCATTTTTCTAAGTGCTTTTGTAACTTTTAACAGTCACTAAATCAACTGTTGTAAGTTGAGGATTACAAGTTCTTGATTTACAATCACAATTGAGACCAAAATTTCTGTTGCTAAGCAACAGTTAAATGAGTTTTGCCCTAATTAGTAACAGTTAAGTGAACCTGGCTTCCCCACTGACTTTAACTTTTTTGACCATACTCTGTGAGCACCTTTGCATTGGGAACACACAGTGTTTTATTACACAAACTATTGCATAAGCCTGTTACTAAATAAATAGCATTTATTTCTCAGCTGTAGGTTTCTCTTCAAGATGCCCTCTCTGGAGCACTATTGTATAGGGATCACTCCAAGAGCAACCTTAAGACATGTAAACTTCAACTCCCAGAATTCCCCAGTCAACACCAGAGAGTTGAAAGCCACACGTCTGAAAGCTGCCGACTTTGCGGAGCAAATGGAAACCGTCGCTTCACAGTGCGGCAAGACACTCTTGTCTCTGCCTGAAGTGGTATGGAACTCAATCGTGGGAATCAAGACTCCAGCCTGACTCCGTGCAGAGAATTTCCAGGGCAGCCTTTCTCTGCGCTAATCCCTTGCTTCTTTCCCGACCTTCCTTATGATTTATTTTATGATTTAGGATTATCTTATGATTTATGATGATTGTATTTTATGATCATGATTTATCACTTGTTGCTTGTATCTACACTGAGAGCTTATGCACCGCAGATAAATTCCTTGTGTGTCCAATCACACTTGGCCAATAAAGAGTCCTATCCTATCCTATCCTATCCCAAGGGGGATCCCGACCGCGATGGGCTCCCCTTTCCAGCCGCGCGTTCCGTTAAAGCGACGGGGAAGTCCCGGAGAATACGCGGCGCGGATCCCGGCTCTAGGAGGGCTTAGTGGAGGGGGAGTGGGCGGGACCAGAACTCGGGCGTCCAAACCTCTGCTCGGGTCGGCGCCTCTCCAGCGGTTGCCCCTGTCTGTCCGCAGCCACTCACTCTCTCCGCCAATTACAAAGCAGGAGGAGGGGGGCCGGCCACCTTAACCAATCTGCACGAAGCGACCGCCTTCTGTCATTCCCCCCTCCCCCTCCGCCCAGCATTCCTCCCGTCCCCCTCGGAGCCTCCCCCCCCCCTCGAGACAGGGTCGCTACTTCGAAAGGACGGGCGGATCGCGCGGGCTTTGGGGCGGCTGCCCAGGGCGGGGCGGGGATCCTTCGGATCTTCTTTGCCTGGTTCTTCTCCCTCCCTCTTCCCGCCCTACCCCCCCCATCGCCCTGTTCCCCAGCATCGGCGAAGATCTCCCCCTCCCCTCCTCTCCCCTCCAGAGGCCCGGGTGAGCCTGATCGCAGGCAGCAATCACATCCTCTTGCTCAACGTCCTTCCCCGAGGGGTCCCGATCTCCTTCTCTCGGGCCCCCGGCTTCAGCCCAGCCCCTCCCCCTCCACCCCGTTCCAGCCTCCCCAACTCTCCGGGTGCTGCGTGCAGAAAGAAAGGTCGCCTGGAAAGGAAAGCCACCCACGTGGGCTGGAGAAGCAGCTGTTGCTGTGGGTCCCCACCCCAACCCCCATCTCACCCCAGCTGTGGAATGAAGGCTAAACCTTCAGGTGAGTGTCAGACAGCCAAGCGATGGGGCTGGGGCTCCTGGGTTCAACCTGTCGGGCTCCCATGCCTCTTTGAACCTCTGGGAAGAAGCCTTCCTTGGTGAGATTGATTTCCTTTAAAAAAAAAATACAGGTAGTCCTCAACTTACGCACCAGGATTGAACCCAATATTTATGTTACTAAGTGAGAAATTTGTTGAGTTTTGCCCCATTTTATGATTTTTTTTGCCACGTGTTAAGTGAATCACTAGCAGTTGTTAAGTGAAACTGGCTTCCCCATTGACTTTGCTTGTCAGAAGTTTGCAAAAGGTGATCACATGACCTTGGGACACAGCAACGGTCATAAATATGAACCGGTTGCCAAGCATCTGAATTTTGATCACGTGATCATGGGGATGCCTGCTGCGGTCGTAACTCTGAAAAATGGTCCTAGGTCACTTTTTCCAGTGCCGTTGTAACCTCGAACGGTCACTAAATGAACTGTTGTAAGTCGAGGACTACCTGTACAGGCAACCTCCTTTATTTTCTAGGGATCACAGTCCAGACAGGACTACGTCTTGGGGTCCTACTTTGCATCCTCCATGGAGATACCATATTGCCTTTAGGTCCTTCTGGAAACAAGGGTGATGCTAAGGATTTAACAAAAGTCTGGACTTTCTTCAAGGATGCAGCCAATTTGTGGGAGGGCTTTGAGTGCTATACTCAAAATTTCACCTCTTTGTTTACGGATTTGATTTTTATCCCGTCTTTATTAATGGACTCATTGACTTCATGGGGCTGTTGCAGAGGAACTGATGGCTGGCAGTTGACAAGTTACTTGCTTTCCAGCAGTTATATTAAAGAGGAAGATTGCTTTTAATCTGGTTTCTCTCCAAAAACCATTTACTTTTGCCTGAGCATTCACGATAGATGAGGACAAGGAGAGCACAGGTAAAACCTGGTTCAAGGGAATCCCTGTTCTAGAAGCTCCCACAGTGAATGAAGATGGGAGCAAGGTAAATAACCACGAACCCTGAACATCTCCTCCCACACACCCAGTTTAAAAATGCCAAACATCTTATATTTCTTTCTACTCCGACTACTAGTATAGGAGAACCCGAGTAGGATATAGGAGGTTCTTCGAATATTTTGATATCTAATTTGGACCTATGCCTACCTTTTTAAGAGATTCCCTTTCTTCCTTTCTGTATTTTCAGATGGATGGACCACTGGTGAAAGGTGAGGGCAAGTCCTGGGAATCCTTGGGACTGAGTGCTAGACTGAAGAAGGGAGTGGAAAGGATACGAGAGATCAAGGTGAACAAAGCCAAAATTTCTAGGGACAAAGCTATGTGTTTTTTCCTACAGTTTGAAGGAACCAGCTGGATCTGAAATAGGCATATTTTTCTTGGCTGTAATGTGATTACTAAAAGCATGGTTAAGTTTAGGGTGACAAATGCCTTGTGCATGACTGGAGACCACACAGATTTGAGAAAACGAGTGCAGAAAAGAAACAAAACCAGGCTTTTAGAAGTTGTGATATGAAACACATTTGGTATTTCAAATGCCTTCCCTGTGAAATGTAATACGAACATATATCTAAATCTGAAATAAATAGGCTTGACTTGCTGAGTGTTTAGCATTCATGTTGTCGTGTTTCATTCACAGAATTCCTTGTGGACACTTAGTTGTAGCAATTTACAACCTAGTGATTACACCTCACTGTAAATTCTTGTTTGCATTTGCACAAGGAACTTGCAAACTGGAATATGTTGTTGACATTAACTTTTAAGATTGGTTGTAAGATGTTGTGTCTGTCTCTTTGTTTGGGAACAAACTGGACCTAAGGTAAATGCTGAACCTCTTGTTCTGCTCCTTTGGCTTTCCCAGCTGGATTCTTCCTCCTTTCGGGATAGATTGCCTGCCAGAGTGCACGGTACTGAAGAAAAGCGATTGATTAGAGTAAAGGCTGAAAAAAGGGAGAAAGCAGATCTGCAATTTGAGATGGAAATTTCTGCAGGTGGAAAACTGGTGAGTGGAGACAAGGAAGATAGAAACATTAACTGGATGGGTGGAAGAACCAGCTTGTAAGGAAGGAAGTAGTTCTTTAAAGATCGTTGTTATTTGGATTGTTTTGTCTCTCTGCTCAAACCAGCTGGGTCCTGCACCTTCACGAGGTTCCTCAGCTCAGGAAGAGATGAAGGTGGAAACCGAGGAGCAGAAGGTACAAGAATTTGAGGTGCAAAAAGTCACCATCCCAATAGAGGGTTCGGTGAGTAGTAACGAAGTGCAACTGTGGGAACTTCAAGAGATGGGATGGTTTAAGGACTTCTGCCATGAGCAGAGGGTTGGACTAGAAGACCTCCAAGATCTCTTCCAACCCTATGATTCTGTAATTCTATACCTTGAGGAATTGTTGAAACTTGCCCTGAGCTTTGTTCAGCAATCTTGGGAATATGAGGTTCTCCTTTAGGTCCAGCCCTATGCCCTGAAGATAGCTTTTTGGCTGAACCTTGCAACAGCATGGCTTTCTGGTTATTTGATGAAATAGTTCCACAGCTATGCCTCAGGACTAAACGTAGCAGATTGTTCGCAGGATCTGGCTGTATCATGGTTCACGTACATGTCACACAGAGCATATTTTACCCCAGTCTTTGAAAGAGAAATTGGCCAGGTGCGTGTTTCACTTCAGAGGGCTGAAGCACTGGTAAAACTCCCTTAAATCAACTTCCACGTTTGGTATCCTTAAGATGGGTCAGGATTGCTGTTTCCAGAATTCCCAGCCGATGTTACTTAGATATTTTTTTTTTAGTTCTTTTTTCCTGTGCTTGTTGGATTCACCCACCTCTTGTATACCGACCAGAAGCATCCATGTGGGAGGAGTCAAAAATGTCAAGATGGCTGCAGTGACTAGGCAACCAAAGCCCATCTCTTTGCACGTGACATATTGAAAATGGGCGGGGCTTCAACTGTGTGGTTGTAGCTGCCATCTTGAATTTTTTGACCCTGTCCTTTTAGGCGTCTCTGATCCACACATAATAATAAATGGATGTACGAGAGGCCCACATATTAGGAAAAGTTGAGCCTAAGTTTTTATCTTGGATGTTGAGCAGAACGTAGCACATATTAGTTCCTGGGCTGATTGAGAAAGAAATTCTGAAGTTTGCTTCCCTACCTCAGGATAGAGTTGGGTGGCCGATAATTAAAGTGATAAGAAGGAAAAAATTAATTCTCCATTTGAGGTTTTCTAGAGTAGCACCCCTGACCTTTCGTCTATTCACCAAAGAGATTTGAATTTCCATTGTACAATTGAAAACAAAAATGAACTTGTAGACGGGGTCATCTTTCCTTATTCTGAGGCAGGAAGAGGGGGGGGATGTTAAAAGTCAAGATGGTGACCACAAGAATGCCCATACAGTAGTCCTCAACTTACAACCACAACTGAGCCCAAAATTTCCCTAGATAAGCTAGATAGCTATTAAGCAAGTTTTGTATCATTTTACTAACTTTCTTGTCAGAATTGTTAAGTGAATCACTGCAGTTGTTAAGTTAGTAACACGGTTGTTAAATGAATCTGGCTTCTCCATTGACTTGGCTTGTCAGAAGTTTGCAAAAGGTGATCACATGATCCCCAGAATGTTGCAACCATCATAAATACACGCCTGTTGCAAGCATGTGAATTTTAATCATATGACCACATGGATGCTGCAACGGTCATAAGCGTAAAAACTAGCCATAGGTGACTTTTTTCAGTGCCGTTGTAACTTTGAATGGTCACCAAAGGAATGGTTGCAAGTCGAGGACTACCTGTAAAAAGTTGATTGTGCCTTTGTGGGCGCCATCTTAATTCTCTTTTCATCCTTTTCTGCAGAAGCCCCTGCTTGTAGAAATTCAGTTAGCTACAGGGCTTGGCAAAAATGCCACTGTTGAAAGGATGGAGCACAAATAAGCTGCACTTTCCTGAGCACCCATTTCAGAACGAGGTCTAGGCAGGTGCATCCTTTTTTTTTTTTTTTTCCCCCAAAACCCTCCTCCACGCTTTCTTCTCCATTCCTGCAGTCTTCCTCTTTGCACCCAAACACTTGTGGCGTGTGTGGGAAGAGTTTTAGCCGCCGCTCGAACCTGGCCAAGCACCAGATCATCCATACGGGGGAGAAGCCGTACCGTTGCAATGACTGCGGCCGCAGCTTCAACCAGAGCTCGGCCCTCACCAAGCACCAGCGGACGCACACCGGGGAGCGCCCCTATGTCTGCGGGGACTGTGGCAAGGCCTTCACGGCTAGTTCCAACCTCCTCCAGCATCGGCGTTTCCACACCGGGGAGCGGCCCTATCGTTGTGAATTGTGCGGCAAGGCCTTCTCCCAGAGCTCCAACTACAACCTGCACCGGCGCGGCCACACAGGGGTTACGCCTTACCAGTGCAGCGTGTGTGGTAAGCGGTTTACTGGGAGCTCATGCCTTACTCGCCATCAGCGGACTCACACCGGAGAGAAACCGTACCAATGCCAGGAATGCGGGAAGCGCTTTTCGGGGAGTTCCACGCTGGCTAACCACCGGCGTACCCACACGGGTGAGAAACCCTACGGTTGTGTTGAGTGTGGCAAGAGGTTCACCCACCACTCCAATCTGGTGGACCACTGGCGGGTGCACACGGGGGAAAAGCCCTACGTGTGCACCGAGTGTGGGAAGAGCTTTCGGCTCAGCTCGCACATCATTCGCCACCGTCGCACTCACACCAACGCTCGCAGCCCCAGCATGAGCCATGACCTCCTCTGCGAGGTTGACCCGGCTTTTGAGGATGGCAGCATCGAGGGCCACCACGATGGAAGCGTTGGGATGCCGCGCGTGACTGGTCGTGATACTCTGTGCGCTGATATCAGTGTTACCAATGGCAATAATAGCTCTGATGAAGAAGAAGGCGACCGGCTTCTTATCTGCGGCCACTGTGGTAAAGGCTTTCACCTGGAGTCTAGCCCCCGAAAACCCAACCAAGATGACTTGGCTCTGGGGGAAGGGCCTTATAGTTGTACTGAGTGTGGTAACAGCTGTTGGACGTAGCTAGTTCCTTAAGGTCCAGTTGCAAAGACCAGTATATAAGAAAAGAGAATGACAAAAGAGAATGACAGTAACAAATTGGGACATAGATTAGGTTGGAGGGGTAATTCTGGCTCCTCGTTCACGGAACGGGCTAACTTTGGCAAGGAGCTGGCCTTGAATCGGCTTCTTTGGCACCTTGAGTTCATCTCCAAATTCCTACCCTTGTTTCTGGTGTGAAATTTAGGTCAGTATTTTTCAAGCTTGGCAACTTTGAGAAGTGAAGTCCACAGGTTTTAAAGTTGCCATGGTTGAGAAACAACAATCTTAAGTAAAAAGGGTGGATTTCTCTGTTCAGCTTTCTTTTCTGGCAGGGAAAGTTACAATGACCGAGTATAATAAGAGAACAGGTAGAGAGGCCTGTTGGGGCTTGTCCCATTGAGCGAAAAGTAAATAAATAAACAAAAGACTGGCTTTGTATCAATCTCTCTCTCCTCCTCACCTCAATTCTTCAGGAGCTTCTAGAGTAGCTGAAAAAGTGAAGCATGACATGGATGTAACCTAGTATACTGCAGTGATAAAAGAAATTGAGAGGAGACTTTTTAACACTTGTCCTTTGATCCTGAGAAATTATTTGCTTTCTAATAGTGGCTGATGTTTGATTGCAAAGCAAAACAAGCTACGCACCCGAAGAAGTTCCAGATGGACAAAGCAAGGTTTTGCTGAGCCACCAGGCAGGAATCTGATCACTGAAGCAAGCTTATTTTGTTAGCATGCATATAGAATTTTTACATTTCCCGGAGCTTTATATTTGGGCCCATGTTTAGCTTTCTACAGGAGACACAAAATGTCCCAAAATCGCACTTGTTTTCTCCAGTACCTCGGTTAAGTTCTGATGCTTACCGATTTTCTATTATAGAGACTGTTTGGAAGGCCACACTTATTCTGCTTGGATAAAAATTGAAAACGGTATCTTTAAAAAAAAATGCACACTAGGCTAACCTGAATAAATTGTGCCAATTAAGCCTGTTGTAGAAGGCTGATTATTGTGTGTTATTTAGCCTGTTTCCCCAAGCCCCAAGTAAGGCAAGTATCTCTGTAAATGGGAAGCCTCAAGTCATGAACGTTGCAAGTCTTGATTATATCCTTAGTTAATTTTTGGTCTCAGCCGGCACCAGCTCACACAGTACAGTAGCCATACAGGGAGTCTCAACTTACAACCACAACTGGGAACAGAATTTCTGTTGCTAAGCAAGGTGATTGCTAAGTGAGCGGCATCTGATTTTTATGACCTTTTTGCCATGGTTGCTAAGCAAATCACCACAGTTGTTAAGTGAATCATGCAATCGTTAAGCGAATCCAGTTTCCTCTATTGACTTGCTTGTCAGAAGCTGGCTGGGAAGGTCACAAATGATGATCATCTGACCCCAGGGTTGCTGCAATCATTGTAAATATCTGCTGGTTGCCAAGCACCTAAATTTTGATCACGCAACTGTGGGGATGCTGCAGTGGTCATAAGTGCGAGGACCAGTCAAGTCAGGTTTTTTTCAGTGCCGTTGTGACTTTGAACGGTCACTAAACGAACGGTTGTAAGTCGAGGACTATCTGTAGTTTATTTTATCTGAATTTATTGAAGGAAACTATTCAGCTGATTAATACAACATATTGCTTGAAAACCACAAAGCTCATGATACTTGAGTTAGTCACTATAGCCATGGAGCAGACTGTTCTGTATCATCGCTATAAATGGTGAATATGTTTGAACTGATCTTTCTTGACCTCAGTAAGATGTGTGGACCAATTCTCAGAATTCCCCAACTGCCATTATGTTAAGAAATCTCCCAATTCTGCAGAATGCTAATACTCAAAAAGGTAGCTGTAATATTTTTTTTCCTGCTTCCAAATTATGCTGCCCGCTATATTTTCTGCTATCCCATGTAGCAGAATAGGTTAAGCGTATTTATGTATATTAAATTTCTTTCCTGTGGCTGTCATTATATAGTCTCCCACAATGATATAAAGAAAAACACTCCTTCAAAAGCCAACAAATAATAGCAGATTAAAATAATAAATAGAAGACAAAGAGTGGCTTAAGGCATTTCAGAATTATTTAAAAAGTTTTAAAAACAGACTTGGTTAGAAAAACACCTTTCCTGAATCAGAGTAAATGAGCACATAGTTTGGGGAGAGGGGCCATTCCAGGAGATATTTAAAAGGATCCTTAAGATTTGTCAGCAAAGATGGTTTCAGATGCAAACTTCAGTTAATGATTAGAGAGTGCCTGGTGAATACAATATGTGAGCTTTAAAGAAAGGTACCAAAACTCTGAAATTACCAAAGCAGAAATGGGTCACTGAATCATTTTCAGATCAAGTAAAATACAAAGCTAACACTTGATTCCAAAATGGCAATCAAGCAGGCAGATACAAATAAAATTGTTTATTAGATTTGTTTGCCATCCATCTTGGCAAACTCTCCGAGGTGACTCTGGGCAGCTTACAAATATTAAAAGTCAATAAAACTTTGAACAATAACTACATGTGGTCCTCAATTTACAAGCATTCATTTAGCGACTGTTTAAAGTTGCAATGGCACTTGTCCAAGTGAGCCAAAAATGAATAAAGTGCTACGGTAATCAAAATAATTCAGTAATCCCATCTTTCCCTTTAATGCTTTTTTCCAAATAACTTTTGTGAAATGATAGAATTGGAAAATACATGAAGGCACCATTTTTCAGATGAAAACAAAACATTCTAAATTGGTTTACGAATATGACAATCTGATTCCTGAAGCTTACTTTCTTGTAAAAAATACAAGAAAGAATTTGGAAGAGGGAAGACAAACACTATTAAAGGCACTGAATATGTGAAATAATTGTTTTGTTTCTGAACAAGCAAAAGTCATGTTTGTATCTTGATTGCACTGCACAAGCCTTAGGCTATGCTTGGGTGATATTTATACAAGTAGTTACTTCACTTTATTAAGATGTATCTTAAAGATAATACACATGCGAATAATATATTGGGCTAGTAGGAACAACAAATACAAATACATGCCTGTAATAATAATTCATTATATAACTGATTTTTTTTAATTAGTCCACTTAAGGGAAAAAGAAGCCTCAGTGGAAATAATCTTTGTTACAAGAACCTCACTGAAATAAATGGTGCGAATTCTTTCAACTTTCCCAACTTTTTTTAGCTTCTGCATAATTATACTCTTTGGAGGTGGTGACATGACATGCCAGGAGGGGGGGGGGAAAGGTGTCTTGCTATTTATGCTCCCCCTTCTTTTTAAAGAACTTCCTGGGAGTAATCTTCAATCTAACACAGTTTCTCAACCTTGGCAACTTTAAGATGAATGGACTTCAACTCCCAGAATTCCATGCTGGCTGGGGAATTCTGGGAGTTGAAGTCCATTCATCTTAAAGTTGCCAAGGTTGAGAAATACATAGGTTGGTCTGGAAAGTGCTTCATTGAGGAATGAAAAAATTTATAGAGTGTTTTCTCCATCACAACAATCTTAAGTTGGACTGAGAGGAGATAGCTGATCCAGTCACCAAATTAATACTTCGGGCAGAGGATGGACTTGAACCCACATCTCCCTACTTATCCAACACAATCCCTCATCCTAGCTCTCCAGTTGTTCCTTCCAAGTTTCTATTAATTTTAGCCACATCAGCTATTTGATAGCAATTATAGCCCATCAACCTAAAGGATTTCAGTTTGGGAAAAGCTGGCCTGAATCCTCCTTTGGACTCTTTCATATTGCTCTCATAATCAAAATATTGAGGATTAATAGGATTTGTCAGAGACCGAGACCTATATCCCCCCCCCCCCCCGTCTCCTTTGAAAACAGCTGGATCTTATGAGAAAAAAATTGTAAGAGTTGGAAGAGTGCTTTGTAATGAGCTCCAATAAATGATGAATGGAAAGGAACTGGAAATCAGGATTAAATGAATGCAGGCAACTTCAAAGAAAGTATTACAGGTAGTCCTTGCCTTGTGACCACAATTGAGCCCAAAAGTTCTATTGTTAAGTGAGACATTTGTGAAGTGAGTTTTGCCCCATTTTATGACCTTGCCAGAGTTAAGTGAATCGCTGCAATTGCTAAGTTAGTAACACGGTTTTAAGTGAATTTGAATTCCCCATTGATTTTGCTTGTCAGGTTGCAAAAGGCGATCACATGACCCCAGGACACTGCAACTGTCATAAATATGAGTCAAGCATCTGAATTTTGATCACATTATCGTGGGGATGCTGCAAAGGTCGTAACTCTGAAAAACAGTCATAAGTCTTTTTTCAGTGCCATTGTAACGTAGAATGGTCATTAAATGAACTGTTGTAAGTCAAGGACTACCTGTATACATCTGCTTTTGTACATGTCTGTATAATTTATGTCCTGGTGTAAGTTTTTAGGTAAAATTGGAAACAGTCTTGCATAATTCTGTTGCTTTGCTGCTGTCAACTTTCTTAGGGTGAACATCTCCATGACCAGCAATCCTGCACCTGCCTCTCCCTTTCCGATATAGCCAAAAGAGCTTTTATCATTAAAAGATGGAAAGAGCCAACCAGGGATAAATGCCGGAGAAGGGCAGGATGCGGATCCAACTCTCAGGGACACAGTTCTAACACGTTTCTTTCACGGGATATACATTCTTCTGCTTGAAAATGACAGCTGTATTAAAATCTCATTCAGGTGTCCTCGTTCCGGATAAAAAAAGGAGCAAATGAAATAAAGCGTGGATTAAAAACTAAAGCCCAGGATGGCGAGATGGGCGGCATATGAATTTAATAATCAACATTTTTTTACAATACATTCATTAAGGTTGAGTAGTGAAAATTTTGGTTCCTGCAGACGTTGCGATCCCTCTGTTCTTTTAATACCACCTCAGGCTCCGCTCGTCGTCGTCTTCCTTCTCCTCAGGATGAAATTTTGTGTCAGGCTCCTTCCGGCAGAAGAGAGCCCAGTCAAAGAGTTTCCGGTTTTGCCACCTTGATTGGTTGGTCTTTAAACGGAAAACAGCCAATGAGAAGTGTCCGTTAGTCCCCTCTAGCCAATCCGCTCTTTTCCCCGCCTCTTCCTGGACAAATCTCCGCCCCCGAGAAGCGGAAGGGGTTCCGTGCGTGTTTAGATGTAGGAGATGGGGCAAAAAGGGTCGGTTTTATGCTGTGTCTCGGGAAGAATCTTTCGTTTGAAACTCCTTGAAGCTTTTCTCTGCGTTTCCCTTCCCCCCCCCTTCCGCCTTTGCCTTGCACCCTCTCCTTCCTTGCTTCGGTTCTCCCCGCGATTCCTAAGTTACCATCCTGCATTGCCTGATGGAGGGGCAACACATAATGGCCCAGGTCCACATCCAAGCCCCCTCGTGCAATTCCGTAGTGGGGGAAGAATCCAGGCGGTTGCCGAACCCCGTGCGAGTTGCAGCCAGGGAAAGCATGGCCGGAGGACGTCTGTTGGACAGTCACAGCCTGGATGGGATAAGCCAGGTATATGGGGCATCCAAGAGCCAGGAAGGAAGGAGGGCCACTATATCAAGCGCCTTGGAATTGGAAGGAACAGTGAGTTACGATGGAGACCTGACACACTTTGTGGCCAACAACCTGCAAATGAAGATCAAGATGAGTTCTCGGGGCAGTCTGGACGATACAGAGCCCACCTCCTCTTCAATGTCATCCCAACACTCTGTCCGAGGCAAAACTGCAGACATCCCTCCAGTGGACCCACAGGTCCTCCGGGATCTGGAAAGGCTGACCACGGATGTGGCCCAGAGAGTGGACCAGATGTTGAGAGCCTTGAGCAGCGCGATCCAGAATATGACGGCGCTCAGCGTAGGGTACATCCAGACCTACCGAGATGCTGTGGACAGTTTGGGTGAATCCGTGGACATGAGCATCAAAGGGATGTACACTCTGATGGCCAGGTGCGAGGAGCTGGACCGCTCCATGCAGCCTGTTCACCTCCTTGCTAAGCAGATCCGGGAGATTAAGAGGACTCTGGAGATCTTTGAAGCCGTCTGCAAATAAGGCTCTTGTTTGGAAGGGATTAACTTGTGGAGTGGTGGGGAGTAAAGAAGAGTGAGCATTGGACTTCCTGGGATTTGGGCTTTGAAAGGGAAACTCGTGTTTTTATGAAATATTTCAAGAAATAAATTATGGCAATACTGTCCTTGTCTCCTGTTGTGATATTTGCCCTTTTCAGTGTTTACTAAACCTTTCCCAACCTAACCCAGAATGTTGGAGACCCTCCAATAATCACCAGGATTCTTCCGTCCATTTTTGTGGCTGTTTCCCCCCCACAAAATCTCACACATGCTACATGGTCTCTTATAGTAACAATGGTTACCACTATCCATCAAAATATTGACATGCAAGGCAGAAAATATTTTAGGCTCTCAAGAGTAACTTCCAACTCTTCCTGCAGAGTCCCTTTGTTCATATTATACCAAAATCCCGTTATTTTTTTCCATCATAAGACTATACCCTGAACCAATAAGTCTATCAGGAGACCTTATAGGCCAGTCACTCTCAGCCCAACCTACCTCACAGGTTTGTTGTTGGGAAAACAGGAGGAAGATGTGTTGGATATGTTTGCTGCCTTACTTGCAAAAATAATAAAGGCAAGATACAAATTTTATCATTTATAAGCTGCTGTGAGCCATTTGGGAACTGATTACATGTCATTGATTAGTTTTTTCCTCCAGAACTGAGCAGCTTAGAAATTGCAATCATAAATAAATAAAACCCTAATGTGTCACACTCATATTACGCGCAGGAGAGCTGAAATCGAGCAAATGAATTGGGGGTCGGGGAGGAACAGGGCTGGGCGGGGGTCGGCATTATATCCGCCTCTCTTCTATGAAACACGAGACGGAGGAAAAATAACCCCAACGGTGCGAGATAAGCCGAAGAATTGCACGTGCCTCACTAGGTCTATTTATAGAGCTGTCCGAGAAGGGGGCGGAGTTAAGGACGAACGCGCGCCCTCAGCCGTTGAACGCCTCCCTCGCGCCCCCTCCTCCTCCTCCTCCCCCCCCCCAGAGGCGAAAGCCCGCCGTCTGTAGTAAAGTTTTCACTAGGTGCACGAAAGGGGTGTGATTATTTTGGCGGGCGCCCAATAAAATATCGGGAAACATTTCAGGATCCCAGTGAGTTTGAATGACGCTTTGTGCTTTACATGTGATAAACAGGGCATGTTGTTTTTCTATAAAATATAGAATATACTATTTAGGACAGAGCTAATAGAAAAGTTGGGGGGGGGAGGGAAGCAGATGCAACTGAGAAAGAACTATTTTTGTTGTATCAATTATCAAAACAATCCTGCCTATGTTCACTTGGAAGTAACATGGGTTATTTTTTCATTAATGCAGAGTCTGGCTTCTAGGGTGTTCTGCACCACTGATCTGTGCTCAGTTGTACACAGGTGGATTTAAAAGGGGGATGAAGGTTGTGAAGGCCAAATATGGCTCTTTTTAGGCTCGTTCCTTGGCATGCATATTTTCCAATGAGACAGACTGAGACAGGAAGATCATTTTATTACAATTTATCAGAATATTCAGACAAAAGGGGTTCCTCTCATTCAAAGAAGGAACCCTGATCCTTAGCTTACATCCCCTTTTATAGTTAACAGAAAAAAACGAAAGAGGAAAGTTGATTGGACAAGATAAAAGTAAATCCTCCTTTGCACAGTAAATCAACCATAAATGTTGTTTGAAGTTAGATAACCAAATGCCAGCTGACACTAAAACTTTTTCTTATCAGGAGATAGTATCCAGCCATCCTTTTTTAACTTATCTTTTTAGTGTAGGGATGTTAGAAGCTATCTAATCGATCCACACAGCCATAGGATAAGAAGTCTAAAGGTTTTATCACCATTTTAAAAGAGAGAAAAGTGAGTCAAATCAAAATGCAAAGTAGGTTTAAAATGCAAAGTAAAATGCAAAATAACTGTTTGCTAACAAATTGCAAAGCCATGTCATGTGCTCCTCATTTGTCAGTGGCTGCTAGTATTAATCAATGAAATTTTTATTACTTAAATTTATTTGCCGCCCACTTTACTATGGGGCTGTTCTGGGGGGGGGGGCAAATAATAAATAATAGTGACATAATGTCCAGAAGGTCACAAAGGTGATTGCATGACCCTGGGACACTGCAACTGTCATAAATACGTGCTAGTTGCCAGGGCATGTGAATTTTGATGATGTAACCACGTGGATGCTGCAATGGTCATGTGAAAAATGGTCATGTCACTTTTTTCAGTGCTGTTGTAACTTCAAATGGTCACCAAACAAATTGTTGTAAGTTGAGGACTACCTGTACTATAGTCAAAGTGGAAATTTAGCAATGAACCTCCCGCGGAAAAGAATTCAAAAGCCTAAATGTAGCTGCCAAAATGGTTCTCTCTCCCTGCTCCCCGCAAATGTCTTTCTATGGACTCCTAAGAATATTAGATTTTGTGAGATTAGGAATCATAAGATCGTTTTAGTATGGAGCAGGATTCATATGGACAATTTCCTCATCCCTGTCACAGGGGTTTAAGGGTCACAGAACTCTGAAATGAATGCAGAACAAAATAGAACATCTATGTAGAAATTTTATGAAGACTGTAATTTGTTTATTTGTTAATATCCTTCCTGTACTTAGATGCCATCCACAATCTAGCTGATGCATTTTGCACCAAGAGCAGCTTCTGTTTCAAGGGTGCTGTAGTAGTAGTAGTAGAAGAAGAAGCAGTAATAAGCATCTTGAGTGCAATTTATTTATTTAACAAAATTTATATGGCTGCCCAACACACTCTCAGTGACTCCGGCAGCTTACAAGGATAAAATTCCAATTCCAAAACATCTGGGAGCACCACTTGAATACTGTTGATATTGACAAAATCACCATCAGTCAGTTGCAAAAGGCAGCTTTACTTGGAACAGTAAAGTCCTGTGACAATACTTTCAACACCTTCAACATCAACATCTGCCTATCTCAGGTTCTTGGGAAAACTTTATAGGTGGATAAAAATGCCAAATCCAGTCTAAACATCTGGCTGACTGTGCAACCAGCCCTAATAATACTAATACCTTTAATATTATTAAACAACTTCTGCCTATCCCAGGTCTTTGGGAAGGACACAATGGCTGGATAAAAATGCCAAATCCAGTCTAAATGTTTGGCTGACAATGAGACTAATTGTAATATTTTTTTCAATTTCTATGCCACCTGTCTCTCAGTGACTCTGGGCAATTTATAATTCTTAAAACATCTAAAAAAGAAAGAATATAAAACAGAGCAAAAGAAAGGAATAAGAATGAGGAAAAAAGATAAACTCAGAGGGGAACAGAAAGGAAGAAAGAGGCATCAATCATCCTCTCCAAAGGAAGCAAGTATAATAATCCATAGATGATAAAACCTCAGGTGTCTGCAGGAATAGGTGTGCTTGAAGCTCCCACCCGTGCTTGTCAAAATGCCCAGCCATGCCACAACTTAGGCATTGTAGGTCAAGGCTACTGAACCAAGAAAATTTCCCAACTGCAAACAATTGAGTCTTCAATCCATACAAGTAGTCCTGCACTTACAACCATTCATTTAGTGACCATTGGAAATTACAGCAGTGACTTACGACTGCTTTTCACCTTTATGACCATTACAGCATCCTCATGGTCAAGTGATGAAAATTCAGAGACTTGGCAACTGGCTTATACTTATGACAGTTGTGGTGTTCTGGGGTCATGTGATCACCTTTTGTGACCTGACAAGCAGTGTCAATGGGGAAGTTAGATATACTTAACAACTGCAGTGATTCACTTAACAGCTATGGCAAGAAAGGTCATAAAATGGGGCAAAACTCAACTGTGGTTGTAAGTCAAGGACAACCTGTATTCAGCCCTTCTGGCCAAAGGCACCTGGCTTTTGAAGCCATTCTGTTTGTTTGCCCAAATTCAGATTGCTGTCTTATATATAGTACATTATATATGTACATAATGAGTGTTAACAATGGCATTCAGGATCTGCCAGAAAAAAAGGGAATTATTTTAATACATTCTGCTTTGACTGTGTTTTTCTCAATAATCCTTCCTTGCAAAGTGACAGCTCTTTTTAAGTAAAGAACTGCCACCCTGCAAGGAAGGATAGTTGAGAAAAACCACAGAGAAACAGTGTTTTGTTTCTAAATCCCGTTTGAATACTATATAAATACTGTTCTTTGCAACAGCAGTAATACTGAATTAACGTCCACGAACCCTAAGAGGCATCTTGAGTGGGCATGAAAAAAAATAGACGGAAACCAGAATAATGCTTAAAAAAAAACAACCGCCAATAATTTTGAAATAAAGGACCCGTATTAAATTCTATAAGGCTGTTGAGGAATAAAGCCGTTTTTCTTAACGAGGGTCGCGCACAAGCGGCACTTGGGGAGCCGACTGAGTTAAAATAGTAGAGCTGACAAGATTTCTGCTGCCTAGAAAGGACCCAGGAGGAAATACGGTTGGAGAAGGGTCTTAATCATGAAGGGACCTTCCTGTTCCAAGCGGATCTCTATAGCTAGGCATCTAGCAGCCTCCCCGTGCCCACTCTTTAATGAAAACAAAGCCAGTGGGGGACACGTTAGGGAGGGCACAACCAAGGAACAAGGTTTGACATGGCTGCGCTAGTAGTATCTCTGTGGACAGCCTGAGGAGAAGATGAAAGGGCTTGTGGACATGTGGGAATCAAAAGAACAACCTGGTCAGGAAATTGTAATGACAGCAAACTGGGGATGGGAGAGAAACTAAGGTGGAAAGCTCCAGTCCATCTCATTGGCTGTATTATTATTTTTTAATTGTCAAAATAGCCTTCGTTTGTTAGAGGAATGGCTTTGAAATAAAAAATTCGAATGATTTTGGTAAATACTGTTTTTTAAAAAAATCTATTATGCTAGCTTCAATCTATCCTTTCAAACTGAGGAGGAATGTAGTTTTTATAAGGAATAGAAATCTTGTTTCAAAGGGTTGGGAATTGTGAAATACGTCTACACTGTAAAATGTAAGGGATCTTGAGCTTTTGAAGAAATTCTAGCAAATATGTGCATGTGGGAGGGGGGAGAAAATAATTTTGGGGGCTCTGGAGACTCAGGCGCTTTTTTTTTTTTTTTGAAAGAATTTCACAGATCTGTATTCCTCATGCTAAAGAAATCTGTTCCCCCCCCCCCCCCCCGAATCAGAATTCCTCAGAGCCAACTGTTGCAATTTTCCCACATGGAAAGTGGAAAACCAGCCTATGTTCTGGACCTCCAAGACTGTAGTGAAAGAGAGACATTAAGAGGTGAGGAATAAATTGAATATATTTCGCTCAGTAAGTGTGTTGTGAACTTGGAATTCTTATTTCAAATTTGATTTTTGTCATTATTAAATGTCCCTAGCCTAGTCACAATTTCTTAATAGCTTTTTAAAAATATATTTATATCAGGCATATAAATATATATCTTTATTTCAGCTCTACCATAGAAGAATGTTGACATAGATCTTGGATTCTGAGAACAAGATTTAGTTTAAGTCTATCTTTTAAATGTAAAGGTACTTCTAAGTTTTAATCAGTGTATTTGCTTTTAATATATTGCTGCTTAAAGATATTTTATTGGGGCTGCTGCTTTTATTATGTTAAATGTTATATGTATGTGTGTATGAATGTTTGTGCTCTGTTTCAGTTGTTTTAAAATGTAGTTTGGTTTTACTCTGCTGTCCTAGAAAATCTCAAGAGTATCATAGAACTTTAATAAATAAATGCATGCTCTCCCCCCAACCTGTGATTCACAATCAAAGTCACTTTACAGTTACCTCTTTTTTTTCCTTGAGGCTTTAAATATTAAATTCTGTATGCACTTTATAGGAGAAATTCCAGACACTTAAAATACCTTTTAACTAAACTCTTTAACTTCCTTGTTTCATTACAAAGTACAGGAAATAAATTTTGCTGGCTTTGTCTCACTAAGAAATATGCTAATGACTGTGAGTAAGAGTAAAAATGAAACACTATCATTTTTCAGAGCTAAATTCTGCTTCATTTCAAGTCTTACAGAGATTCTTCTAGATCAGACATGTCAAACTCACGACGTCACGTGATGTCGCGTAACGTATCGGAGCTTTTTCCCCATTGCCGGCAATGGGATGGGCGCGGTTTCCCAGTGACACATCCGGCCTGCGGGCCGGCAGTTTGACACCCCTGTTCTAGATGTAGGTGGACAGTAATATTTAAATTTTCAAATATTTCTTATGTTTTACAAAGATCCAAGAAAATGTATGTTCAGTCATCATAACTTAAATGGGAAAGTCAGTTAAATAAACTTCTGATATCTAAATTAACCTCTACACATCCTCTTAGCTGGTGTGAGTTTGTAGCAGTGTAAATCAGGAGTGGACTTGATTAAAAAAAATCTTTGAAGAAGTAAAAAGCTTAAATGTATTTGGTGAGAATGAGATTAAATTGTTGTGATATAACTTCTGACTGTAGGCATTGAGATGACACATGAAAACAAAGAAGAGGAAGCAGGATCAGAGAACAAACAGAAAGAAGACCAGCAAATGCAACATAGAGACTCTCCAGTGAAAGCTATTATAATAGAAGACCATCAGAAGGAAAGCACTCAGCATGAGATCTGTAACGGTGAATCTATCATATCTCTGGAACAGGAATCTACAGATAATCTTTCTGACAATGACAGAGTGCCCAAAGCTACCATTTGCCCTGACTGTGGGAAAAGCTTTAGTAACAGCTCTCACCTAATCCGTCACCGTCGCGTCCATACAGGTGAGAAACCGTACAAATGCCCCCATTGTGATAAAAGTTACCGCCAAGACTCTCACTTAGTTCAGCATATGCGTTCTCATACAGGTGAGAAGCCATACCGGTGCACACATTGCGGCAAGGGCTTCTCACAGAGTTCCAATCTCATCATCCACCAACGGACACATACAGGCGAACGACCCTTCACCTGTCCAGAGTGTGGGCGGAGCTTCAGCCATAGTTCTGATCTCATTCAGCACAAGCGGATACATACCGGGGAGAAGCCTTACGTCTGCTCCATCTGTGGAAAATGCTTTTCTCAGAGCTCAAAGGTTACCCAACACAAGCGCTTCCATTCTGGGGAACGTCCGTTTTCCTGTGGGGAGTGTACCAAAACCTTTCGTCTCCGGGCTGATTTAGTCCGTCACCTCCGTGCTCATACCGGAGAGCGGCCTTTTGGCTGTCCTGAGTGTGGGAAACATTTTGCGGAGAGCTCCCATCTGATCCGTCACCAGAGGATCCATATGAGCGAGCGTCCCTTTCGTTGTCCAGACTGTGGGAAAGGATTCAATCAGAGCTCCAACCTCCAGCAGCATCAGCGGGTGCACCGAGGCCAGAAACCCTTCAAATGTGATGAGTGTGGGAAAGGTTTTGGTGTAAGCTCGGCACTCTTGCAACACCAGCGCACTCACACAGGTGAACGACCCTACTGTTGCAGCCAGTGTGGGAAGAGTTTCAGCGTCAGCTCCACCTACCATATACACCAGCGTATTCATGCAGGACAAAAGCCCTATTCGTGTGCAGACTGTGGGAAAGGGTTTGTGCGTAGTTCAGCTCTCCTTCAGCATCAAGCAACTCACACCGGCGAGAAGCCCTTTCGATGTCCCTATTGTGGAAGAGGGTTTGGACAGAAATCGGCACTTTCTCAGCATCGGCGAGCCCATGTGAGGAGAGGGGAGACATTGACTTTGATAGAAGGATGGGAAACGGCTGGGATGGAAGAGGTTGGGGACCAGGGAGTGGGAGGGGAAGCAGACCGCCTGTGGCAAGGGAATGGAATAGGGATTATGGAGCCCGAATGGCAGGGCGTTGGGGATGAGGCCACAAGGCAGGAATGGGGGGATGACGGGGATGAGGCCATGAGGGTGGAGTGGCAGGATGATGTTGACGAGTTGCCACAGTTGCAGGAGGATGGCAGAGAAAGCACGAGGCAGATCTGGAAAGATGGTGTGGAATCCTCCACGGGGACCGAGTGGCAGGACGATGAGGATGAACAACTGGAACAGGGATCACAGGGGGATTGTACTGAAAGCATGAGGCTGGAATGTCAGGAGGATGACGACGATGATGATGATGACAATGATGATGACTATAGGAGGGTGGAGGAGAGTTTCCAGGACGACAATCTGAGTATGAGACTAGAGTGTCACGCTGCTGCTGCTGCTGATGATGGTGAAAGCGTAGAAGAATACGTACAAGAAGACAGTAATTCAGACATGAGGGGAAAAGGTCAGGACGAGATCACAAAGCACGGCTGGCAGGATGATGGAGGCGAAAGCATAAGGGAAGAATGGGAGACTACTTTAGATCATTTAAGACAGGAGAAATTAATTGAGGAACAGGAGTGGCAGGACAGCGAAGAGGATAGTGAGAAGCAAAGTTGGCTAGGCAATGGGGAGGACAGCTTGGAGAGAACAAGGAAGAAGTCGGAGACTGAGTCACCCTGCTGAAGCTGGGGAGCTTAAGGAACTGAAATGATTGACTGGCATATAGTAGAAGAGAGTAGAACGCCTACAGTGCTCAGAATAGCTCAAACCAGCAAGTCATCAAAAGTCCTTGTGGACAAACAGCAGAACCCTACCTAGATGCAAAGCGGTCATGTCCTTCTGCAACAAATATTTGTTGTATTTGTTGTATTTATATTTGTAGGATATTCTGTGGTGTCTGCTCTCCACGTGAACATGTCCCTCACTACAGTCCCTGCATGCCTGTGCTACAGAGCGCTGTGTGGTGGCTGCCTTATGGTCAAGCTATACCAGTGGTGGCGAACCTATGGCACGCGTGCCAGAGGCGGCACTCAGAGCCCTCTCTGTGGGCACGCGCGCCATGCCCCAGAGATGGCAACTGTCTCTCTTCAACTGCCTGCTAACTCGCCGAGGTCCCACGTTGCCGGATGCATCCCGGCATGGCTGGTTTCCTCCCCCTCCGTCCCGTCCCTCCTGGCCTCGCATGCTCTCCTTTTCCCGGGCACAACCCACTGCATCGCCTGCTCAGCTGTTGACCGGCCATCCAGCTCAGAGGTGGCTTCTTTGAACTGCTGGCGGCGGGCTGTGGAGCCCCAGAGTGCGCTGGTCGTGGTGCCGGCAGGCTGTGGCTGCTGATGGACACTGTCGGCCCCCATGCGCTCGCTGGCTGTATGCGGAGGCCGATGATGTCAGGCAGTAGCCGCCCCGGCCCTTGCCTTGCCCCATGGCAATGGCACCCCCGCCCTGCCTCGCCTCACCCCGCAGGACGAGCCTCCTGCCTACCGCCCCACCTGCCAGAGACCCCTTGGATCTCCCCAATCCTGCCCACCGCCCATAGGCATCCCTCCCCACGAGCAACATTGAGGTGACCACGCCCACCTTGGCCACACCCACCCAATCTGCCATGACCACCCCAGCCACGCCCACCCAGTGGGCCACACCCATCTGGCACCCGGCGATAAATAAGTGGGGTTTAGGTTGCAGTTTGGGCACTCGGTCTCTAAAAGGTTCGTCATCACTGAGCTATACGATCCGGCTCCCTGTATCATTCCAAGCCTTGTGCCATTTGCTGATCAAAATAATTCCAAAGGGTGATTTTATTCAGTCTGTTTTTAAACATTACTCTACCTATGTACATGGTGTATTATACTTCCCAATCCAGCCCAAGTTTTGTTAAAAAAAAAAAAAAGTTTCACAACACTTCCAAGGTAAGATGTCTTTTTTATAAATAAGTGGGTGCCTTTCCTTACAGTGGCAATTCTTGCTGGATTCGAGGAGTTGATTTGGGAGAAATCTTCCTTCAATTCAGTCTATAAGCTTTGAAGTTATTGACTTAGGAGGTTGGGATTCGGGGATGGGGCAAAAAAGATAATAGGGTTGTTTTATTTTCACAATTGTTACTTAGGAACCCAGCAGAATGTGGGGACACTGTAAGACTCCAATATTTAACTAGAACAGCTTTTGAAACTTCTTTTGCATGCTCTGAATCTCTCCCAACTGTAGTTATTTTTGTAATGTTCTAATCCTCTCTTTTCTGTCTCTCCTTCTGCTGAACTAATAAATGCTCTTTTTGATTCCACTCAGGCACCCTGCATTCTTTTAAATTGAGCCAGGATTATTACTTAACATACTTCAAATCAGTTTCAAGATACTTGCATATAACTTGCATGTATACTGATGCTTAACCTTGGTTCCCCCCCCCCCCCAAAGAAGCAGCACAACAAACCTGTTTTCAGAGTTAGGGAATTTCATTAGTGATTTGTGATATATGGAGATTCTGGATATGTGTACCTTTTTTTGTTCTGGAAAATTGATTTCATTTATTAAAGTAAAAATTATCTAAAACAGCCATTTATTTTGGCCACCGTCTGTGAAATTGGTAAGTACCGTAATTTTACCTTTTCACATTACGGTTAAAAGACTTTCTGAAAAAGTTACCTTATGGCAAATACATTATTAAAATGTATATTTAACAAGGCCCTTATTGTAATATGGTGAGGAAAGAGAAATTCAACAAAATTTCCCAAAATAATTAAACACAAGACTAAAAATAAGTGCAAAAGTGATCAATGAAAAATTCAGACAATCCCAGAGTTTGAAAGTCATGTAAGTTTGATGCCACACACACTGCCTATTTTTTGTTTTAAGTTGTATCCTAACTTACAGATTCTGTTCTGCTCCAAATTTTCTGATGACAGAATACTTTACTATTTCCAAGGGCTTAGCCAGCAACAGAGGGTCATTTGTTACCCTTCATGTTTTTTGTTTCGACGTTTGGGGGGTGGATGTTCCCATCCCTTATTACGTTCCCTCCCATAGTAAACATGGGAAGAAATATAAATCAAATCAAGAGTATTTAGAGACATCCTACAGGGCCAAAATGGTGCTGAAGATGATCCAAGTTCTTGACCAGGGTCCAAGCCATTCTGTTTTCTCTCCTCCCACTCTTGAGGGTTTTAGACTCCAATAAGAAAGCTGAAGTGGTAAACTGGTGATTGGATTTGGCCTCTGTAACCTCCAAGGGGAATTAATGTGGTGGAATGTAGTCTGGATTCCCAGGAGGGAGGGGCCACATTCCAGAGGACCAAGAGACAACAAAGTTTACATAGTTTGATTGGGAGGACGAGGCTCAAGGCAACCCCTCCTTAAAAGTTCTCAGAGTATATCTTTATTGATGCTAGTAGTTTGCTTTAGTTTGGCAAGATTTCTGTCCATAGGTGAGGAACAATAAAGGAAACTGCTTTGGAGCAACTCAGCGCATCTTTCTTGGTTTTGGAGCCTGACATTTATTTATCTAACGGTCTGTAGGTGGTTGCTGTCCAGAATTCCAGAAAATTTCTTTCATCCCTTGCCAAGTGGGGGAAGGTGGAATTGGCACAATTCCCCTTTTAAGCCTTACCCATTTCTAACGTGCAACCGATAAGATGAACAAAGGCCAAAATCCAGAACCCAAAAAGCTGCTATTCTCTAGAAAAGAATCTTTAACACAGTAGGCACACAAAACAGCTGATTTGTCTCAGATCAAGGGACTAGCAGAGAACACAGACAAAACACATTGGTCTGCCTGCATCTTGTTCTGGTCACCTCATCATGTGTATCTGTCATCTGCCCCTGCAAACACATATTACGGCTCTTTTTCTAAGACGGTCAATAGAAGCACTTGAAATAAATGCCATGGTAGCTTCTTTTTTTTTTCTTTTTTAAAAGGGAAAAGGAAGTCTTCATTACCAGCACCGCAAAGTTTCCTGTGTTTTTTTTTTCTTTCCTTTTTTTTGCACACTGAGCATTTATAACAAATAGCCTGGCTGCAGTCTCTGGAGAGGAACATGATTTGATCATTGGCTCTCATTTTCATTACTCAATGGTTCCGTAAGGAGTTTGCTTTCATTCTCGTTCTCGGTCGCTGTCTTAGAACCGTCCTCCTTTGCGCCATCCTCTTGATTGTCAGATGCTTGTAAGCCGTTCTCATTTTCTCCTTGAAGTTCTATCTTCTGTTTATAATTTCGTTTGAAGAACCCACACTGTAATGCAAAGTAAGAAAAGCCATTAGAAGCAGAAAGTAGATAGGGAGACTCAGCCTCAGCTTAAAGATGTTGAATTGGCAAGGAGAGCCAGTTCGATCTAGTGGTTAAGGCACCAGGCTAGAAAGCGGGAGATTGTGAGTTCTAGTTCTGCCTTAGCCAGGAACGCCAACTGGGTGACTTTGGGCCAGTCACTCTTTCTCTTACTCCATGTCACCTCATGGAGTTATTGGGCACGGGAACCTACTACTTGATAAGATAGAAAAATGTGGGTTAGACAGCATCACCACCAGATGGATCCGTAGCTGGCTGACCGGCCGTACTCAGCGTGTGGTCCTCAATGGAACCGCATCTACATGGAGGGAAGTGTGTAGTAGGGTGCCCCAGGGCTCTGTTCTGGGCCCAGTGCTCTTCAACATCTTCATCAACGATTTGGACGAGGGGATAGATGGGCAAATCATCAAATTTGCAGACGACACCAAGCTGGCAGGAATAGCCAACACTCCAGAAGACAGGCTTAAGATACAGGAGGATCTGGACAGACCTGAACACTGGGCACTAACAAAATGAAATTCAATGGTGAAAAAAGCAAGGTTCTACATTTAGGCAAGAAAAACCAAATGTACAGGTATAGTATAGGGGGTACCTTGCTCAATAGCAGTAACTGTGAGAGGGACCTCGGAGTCCTAGTGGACAATCACTTAAATATGAGCCAGCAGTATGCTGCAGCTGCCAAAAAAGCCAACACAGTGCTAGGCTGCATTAACAGAGGGATAGAATCAAGATCACGTGAAGTATTACTACTACTTTACAATGCCTTGGTAAGGCCACACTTGGAATACTGCATCCAGTTGTAAACGATGTAAAAAAGATGTTGAGACTCTAGAAAGAGTACAGAGAAGAGCAACAAAGATGATTAGGGGATTGGAGGCTAAAACATATAAGAAACGGCTGCTGGAATTGGGTATGTCTAATTTAATGAAGAGAAGGACGAGGGGGGACATGATAGCAGTGTTCCAATATCTCAGGGGCTGCCACAAAGAAGAGGGAGTCAAGCTATTTTCCAAGGCGCCTGAAAGCAGGACAAGAAGCAAAGGATGGAAACTAATCAAGGAGAGAAGCAACCTAGAACTAAGGAGAAACTTCCTGACAGTTAGAACAATTAACCAGTGGAACAGCTTGCCTCCAGAAGTTGTGGGTGCTTCATCACTGGAGGTTTTTAAGAAGAGACTGGACAGCCATTTGTCTGAAATGGTATAGGGTTTCCTGCCTGAGCAGGGGGTTGGACTAGATGACCTCCAAGGTCCCTTCCAACATTATTATTATTATTATTATTATTATTATTATTATTATTATTATTATTATTATTATTATTGAAGGAGGAAGGTGTATTGAATATGTTCGCCGCCTTGAATTATTTGTAAACATAATAGAAGTGGGATACAAATAAATAGATAAAAACATGTCTTGCCTTCCAGCCATCTTCCATTTTTACAGCCTCAATTTTTAACACTGGATGAACATTAAAATATAGATCATAGTTAAGTAAGTAAAATGGTAGAGCAGCTAGATCAGATTTAAATCTGAACAATCTTAAGAATTTTAAGAATTCCAATAATTCTTTCTTGGAGCTGTGAAACAATTTGCCATGCCAGAGCTATCAACAATAATTAGCAACAATTGGGAAATTATCCCTCTCAGTGGTACAATCCACATTTTGCAAACAAAAGATCCTGGGCTTAATTTCTGACATCTCAAAATAATGTTCAGAAATAATCCTAGCTGAAACTGTAGCCTGACAATATACTTCAGACATTATACAGTAGTATTGGATGAATTGAATAATTTTTGGATGTTAGCAATGCTAGCTTGAAATATTACTGATCAAATCATTTTTTAATCCAACTGATCAGGAAGAGCCCAACTCTCAGTTCCTCAAAATCGCTCTAGAGATTTTTGAAATAAAGTAATCTTACCTTGTAAAGTCCTACAATGCAGAGAATAAGCAAGAACAAGCCTCCAATGGCACTGCCTATTATAATTGGGAGATAATTCATCATGATTATCACCTCTACGTCTGTGACCTGTAGGGCATATAAAAGAAAGGGAGGCACAAAGTCACAATCATATCTTTACAGCCTGGGACACCTTTTAAATAAACATTTAAGATTGGCATATGGCCATCTTTTCTCCATCAAATTTTTATTAAGTAGTTGCTTAATAAAAATAACAGCTAGCAGAGCAAGTTTCTTATCCTCCTTGCTGTTCAGCTGAAGATTTTGATTATGCAAACTTTATTACCTCATAACATTTTCCCTTCCATTCTCCTCAATTTATTATTACTTTGCCTTTCAATCCAGTGGGTAACACTCTTGAAAAAGCAATTAAAATCTCCCGAAACGCCAATTCCGGAAGTGTGCCGAACATATTTTGTAATAATGTCTGATAAGGAGATTTGGAGGATCTTGAATATTTATCCAATGGTTTGTGTTTTGGGTTGGTTCTAACAAAACCCACTTGCAAATTAGATTTTGGATTGTATTTGAAGGGATGATATGGCTTATTTAATACAGGAGGTAAAATTAGTAGATTGCATCAAAGCTGTTCTAAAAATCATGGGATTTAGGGTTTGTAGCCGGTTTGATCAGTTGACCATATTGTAGTAAAGAAAAATGTTCAATAAATTTAAAAGTGTTCTGCAACCTTTCTGTGAACTTCCTAAATGGTTCTAAGAAACTCCAGCCTAAATAAAATAGATGGATTGATTGGAGGAACATTATAGTAGAAGAGATAACAATACCATAAGAATATAGAAAATTCTTAGAGAAGGAGGGAAAGAAATAACGTCAGTCACAAACCCACCTGAACTTGGGCAAATTCATGACCATAGAAATTTTTATATCTTCCGGTATCAAATTCAACCCACAAGGCTGTGCAAAGCTTGGTTTGAAGAGAGTGCTAACAAGATAAAAGGATAATGAAGTTTACATTGCGTCAGGCAGCATAAATCATATGATGAATATGCCAGTTTTTTTAAAAAAACAAGTCATTTGCTTTCAAACACGTGTGGGTGCAAGAACTAAATTGAAAGTCTTTGTGAGATTAAGTAGCCTGCCCAATAATGTTTGCATCTGCTTGAGGTTTTTAATTATAAACGTTGTAGGTGGAAAGCCCTGTTAGTTTATGATGTTCCCAAAATGGACGCTGGTAGCATCTCTTAAGTAAAATCTGCTAATCATAAGACATGTGATTTTGTTATGAAGTAACTACAGTCACTTCATCGAATGCAATAATAGATGGAGAGGGGGAAACAAGGTTATGCGAGACATATTAGAAGTACTGTGTGAATGGACAATTCTAAGATCACAATTACAATTGTGATCTTCAGAGAAAGCTAGAAAACTTCAATGTGTATAACCATTTGATGTTCAGCAATTTATCACTCAGTTGTGCTGGCGATTATATTCCTATAGCATGCTAAGCTAAACCAAAAAAATCATAACGTGTAGTAGCAGGTTATTTTAAAATCTGGGTAGTATGTATGACATCAAGATAACTAGATTAGACATTTGCTCCGATCACAGACTCTTTCCTAATACCTCATCTCAGTTTATTGTAGGTCTGTAATTTTTTTCCTTTGCAAGCTTAATGAATGAATGTCCCTGCCTACTTATCCAGATATTGAATAAATTGGAACTAACATCTATTAGATGGGGGGGAAATAAATTTTCCCATTCTCCAGGTTTCAGATTTAAGAGGAATAGGAAAATTCCTCTTATAAATAGAAATCATTGTTATTGACCTGTTTTTACCTCTGTATTGTTTTGGGTAGACATCATCCCAGTAATATGGATCGTAGATGAATTTATCTGTCCAAGATCACATTTGTAGATAAGATATTCATCAGTTGCACAATGCTAGAAAGAAAACAGTACAGTTAAAGATATGTTCCAGCTGCACTTACCATCTTTTTAAGGAATTGTTAGATTTCTTAAAATGGCTGTTTATTTTGATCAAATTAATATTCCCATACATAGCAGGCCTCCTGATATACTGCCTTGTAAATAATAATACCGCCAAAGAAGAAATGATGGAAGACATTTTTAGATCATAGCCCTGTCCCAGGCTGGTAAGAAGAAATTGTTTCTTACTATTTCTGGAAAAGATAAGTCAGAAAATAGAGTGTTACTTCTTTCATTAAGATGGGAATAATTATTTGGAGAGCTAGTTGTTTTAATGATCAAGCAATTCCATGATGAATCACACCATTTATTTTTAATATTTAAGAAACTGGCCATGCCCCCAACTGATCTACACAAATAAAAATAAAAAGGTAACTTATGGATGACATAATTCCAGAAAGATTTCAGTATGTTTCAATCTATTCATGTGTTCCTAGCATAGAATGCCTAGTTCATTCAAAAAATCTACTTGGATGGAAGACACTGAAGTGGTTTAGCTAAACTCTCTGAAGTAGGTCTCCAGTCTATTCTACTACTCATAGGGGAGGAATCATGCTAATTCAGCCCCTTCCTGTTCTTTATCTCAGAGGGATTGTAGTAGTATCCTCTGTGTTCTTTAGGATCGTTACTACTTTTGAGAGTGTCATAAACATTCAGCTTCTTCCATCCAAGTGGATTTCTTGAATGAATGAATGAATCTTTACAAGGAACAGAAGAAGAAATTAGTTCAAAATTAGATACACATTAATTCTTGAATAGCTGATTGTTAAGCACAATTCAAAATGAAGTTGCTCATTCTTAGCCTGCCTTCCTTCCTTCCTTCCTTCCTTCCTTCCTTCCTTCCTTCCTTCCTTCCTTCCTTCCTTCCTTCCTTCCTTCCTTCCTTCCTTCCTTCCTTCCTCCCAGTATGTCCCTCTCTAACAACTTTGTTCATTCATCTCTACCAACCTCGATTATCCAAATATCTCCCCTAACCCCAAAATATCCCAAAGATGCTTTTTCACGAGGCAACTGGACTTTCTTGTTTTCTTTGAAGATGTTTCGCTTCTCATTCAACTGAAGAAGCTTCTTGGATGAGAAGCGAAACGTCTTCAAAGAAAAGCAAGAAAGTCCAGTTGCCTCGTGAAAAAGCATCTTTGGCATAACTATGACCTGGATGACTGAGAATCTCCATAGACATTTAACCCCAAAATACTTTTTCTGCCTTACTGTCCCTAACCCAGTGTCCAACTCCCAGATTCCTATGAAGACTCTTAATTCCTATGAAGTGGATTTCCTTTGTTTCTTCAAAGTTCTGCTTGAGGCTCACCTCTTCCATCAAACCTTTAAGCTATTCTAAATTTACCTAAGCATCAGCACACAAGAGTTATCAGTTCCTTCCTGAGAATCTTTAGATCCTCTAGGTATAAAACAATGGATGGGAGATATGTGAAAATTGTACTTAGATTCCCCAGGTGCCTCTGAATATAAGCTTGGTCCAGGAAAGGTTTTAATCCCAAAACAATGCTAGTAGTCTTTTTCATGTGCACACATCTAATCCACTCCTGACGATTCTCCATCTCAGCATAGTTTGGAGGGACAAATTCTGTCTTTGAGTTATTGTTGTTAAAAGAAACGGGTTTGGCAATCAGTAAAGCCCAATCTACCCTCTGCTAATTCCTAATTTACTGGAATCAAGGCTTGTGAAATAAGTACTTGTTTTCCTTTGGTTTATCTCTGCTTCTTTCTCTCTCTCATCTCCCATCTGTTGTTTATATAATATGAACCACCCAGTGCACGAGCCTGCACGTGTACAGCAGCATATTTTTAATTACTTAATAATGTTGTGTCATATTTAGAGATATAAGCTACCTGAATTAACTTGGGATAGTTCCTCACAGTTGTGTTCGTTTTATCAGGCTGGCAAATCACATTAGGATCCTAAAAGAAAAAACTATTCCGTATTATTGTCATGCAAAACCTATATATATAGTCCACCAGTCTTTGAGCTGCTAGAAAAGTATGCCAGCATAAATGGTGCATCTTCTTTTTCTCTGCAGTGGTGAGACTGGTGAGTTATTTATTCTATGTACAGGAGAATCATGCATATTGCAGTAAGTAAATTAAATAATACATTATCTTTAAGAATATAGAATTTGGTCATATGAGCTCGGTTATATGTAAGAAAGGCTTTTGGTGAGAGAATGGTAATGAGTTTGAGCCAGTGTTTTTCAACCTTGACTGCTTGAAGGTGGGTGGACTTCAACTCCCAGAATTCTGGGAATTTACAGTAAGTCCATACATCTTCAAGTGGCCAAGGTTGAGAAACAATAATTTTGACAGAAAGATTTCCCTGGCAGGCATCTGTTGATATTATATTAGTAACTGAAGACTAGACATGATCTTTAAATATATAGGGTGTCAAACACTGGCATCTCTGAGGGAGGGGTAAACAGGGCCAGATGAATAAAAGCAGCATTGTGGCATCACAAAGCAAGTCCTACTTTCTTTTTAAACACACATTGTAACATCAAATGGATGGCTGAAGTGGGCAGAGCTTGTGCTGTGACACCACAACCGTTTTTTTTTTTTTCTTCAGTCTAAAGCAGCAAGGTGCTCCAGCTGCTGCTGGCCTCAAAATCTTTAACTCATTGTGGACTTCCTAGACAGTATGCCTTTAGAGAATTACAGAAAGATTTTTAAAAGGTTGGAAAACTACCCAGTGAAACTTCAAGATTTTTTTTCCTACATTAATCCACCCCCAAAACTCTTTTTCAAAAGAGTATTTTAAATACAGCAAAAGCAAAATACAGTAGCCTCAGATTATTTGCCATGATTTTCAATTAGACATAAGATATTAATTAAGTACATAATTAGATCGGGACACAGTATGAGGATGGAAGTTATACAGGAACCATTTCGGTGATCTGAAAAGGAGGGCTCAAAATATTGGCTTACTTGTGTAATACAAGGAGACAAAGTAAACGGTAAACTTTTTAAATATAGAAAAGTATACCTGGTTCATGTCAAACATGCTGTGTTACCTACTACCCTGCCTTTGTAAACTTATTTTCTCCTCCTATAATCCCTAACACGTGTTTTAGAAAAGAGGACATTAACACTCTTTACCTTAGACAAAATCATTTAAAGATAAGGATATCTCAGGGAAGATTCATAGTATTCTTTTAAAAATTTAAATGCGTCTGGTAATTGTAAAGTGTGTGTGCCTGTGTCTGTGTGAAAACCTGTAAGATGTGGGTATGACATTGCAATCCAAGCCCCACCTCTTGTATAGGTGCACCATAGGTTTGGATCACAGGGCTGCACCTGCCAAATTGCAAGTTTTGATCTCACCTCCAGTAGATCCTTTTAATGGAACCCACCAGATTGTCTAAAATAGAGCCTCGGGAGTTTATATTTGAGCACAGAATAACAGTTCACATGAGTTTCCATTAAGTAAGCTGACGTACCACAGTTAGGACTTTATCAATCTTCCATATCAATCCAGCAGGAACTTTAGTTGGCACTTTGACATACACCGATACTGTAGGTGGTGGGAACACCCCCAGGGCCCAGTTAGTTACCTGGAAGTGAAGGAAGGGGAAGGGCAAAGTAGCAACAATGGTGCATTGAAAACTCTGCAAAAAATACCAGTTGCCTGCAAGCAAGAACTGATGGGACCACAAAATAGACAAAGTAAGAGCAAATGAAGAAGCCAAAGTGCCCTGGAACTTGAGAGTTCAAACAGACAAGCACCTGCCACACCACACTTAACCACTGTCATTAAGAAAGACAAAAAGGTCTTGATAGTGGACATTATAATACCTGGAGACAGCAGAAGAGAAGAGAAAGAACTAGAGAAAATCATCACATACCAAGACCTGCAAATAGAAGTAGAACAACTGTGGCAAGAGAAAGCAAGGATAGTACCAATAGTAATAGACGTCTTGAGTGCAATCCCAAAACATCTGGAGCATCACTTGAACACCACCGTCACTGACAACAACATTACCATTGGTCAATTGCAAAAGGCAGCTTTGCTTGAAACAGCTTACATCCTGCGACAAGACCTTTAACACCACCAAACAACAACATCTGCCTATATCCCAAGTACTTGGGAAAGATTTGATAGATGGACAAAAATACCAAACCCAATCTAAACATCTGGCTGACTGTGCAACCAACCATGATATGGTTGGTAATGTTTAATGTTGTAAGCCACACGGAGTCACCTGTGTGTGACTTGGGCAGCCATATAAATTGCTTTAATAAAGAAAAACACATAAAAATAAGCCTTTGGGCCACATTCTCCCAAGTCCACTGGATTCTAAGCACCATGAAGGACATTACAGAGTTCTTATTTTGAGGTAAATCTTGCAAGTGCTGACTCACTTGGTAGGAGTGTGTCATGTTCTTGTTTTCTTGCTGCTTAGAACTGAAGTCAATGTATTGGCTAGATGTTTCTAACCTGCAAGAGACAAAAGCAGGAATGGATAAGCAAGGAAGGAAACCCACCCCTCCAAAGTGGAATTTACGCCACAGCAAGAGATCTTATTATTACTAGAACCCTTCTCCTGCTTGAGCAGGGGGCTGGACTAGAAGACCTCCAAGGTGCCTTCCAGCTCTATTCTATTCTATTCTAAATTCTAAGAACTGTCCACAATACAAGCTGAAAAGGGAAAAAAAACACTGCAGTATTTGCAGTCAGAGGGCCCCTAATACTGTTAAAGTGAAAGACATTATGCAGCCATTCAGTCTTTTTAACTGGTTCTCTTTGTGGAAAGAAAGAAGACAAGTGGTGGGGAAAAAAGAGAGGGCTGCAACTCAAAGTTGACAAGGTGTGGACTCTGCTTAATATTCTATGACCCCCCCATAGCAAATCATACAATAAAAATCTCATTTAGAAGCCCAATCTTGGGACCAACGAAAATAACTCTAGAGCAGGGGTGTCAAACTGCCGGCCCGTGGGCCGGATGCATCATAGCGAAACCATGCCCACCCCATTGCCGGCAATGGCAAAAAAAGTCGCGATATGTCACGTGACGTTGCGAGTTTGACACCCTGCTTTAGAGTATATTCTGCATTTGTGATGGTGCCATAATAAGCAGCTATTGAGAGCCAAGGAAATGTCATATCTTCTGGGAAATGAGAGTGGAAGATTTTGCGGGAATTTCAAACATAGGTGACAAGGTGGAAGCTTGGAGGTTGAGGGGTTGGTGAACTGGTGTAAGGAAAACAGCCTAGTTTTAAATACCGGAAAAACCAAAGAAATCATTGTCGATTTCAAAAAAGGCAGGGACAGCCACACTTCTCTGTGCATTAATGATTCACCTGTGGAGATGGTTACCAGCATCAAATTCCTGGGTGTGCAGCTAATGAGTAGGCTGGCTTGGTCGCTCAACAGTGAGAAACTGGTGAAGCGGGCACAGCAGCGCCTGCATTTTCTGCGTCGCATGAGAAAAGCACATCTTCCTTCCCCTGTCCTGACCACTTTCTACAGGGGACGATCGAGAGCATCCTGTCATACAGCATCACAGTCTGGTTTGGAAGCATCACTGCTTCAGACAGGAAGGCGGTGCAGAGAGTGGTGAGAATGGGCCGAAAAGATCATTGGCAGTTCCCTCCCTCCCATCCAGGACATAGCACGAAGCGTTGCTTGAGCAGGGTCCGCAAGATTTTCTGGGACACTACACATCCTCTTCACGACCTGTTTTCCTTGTTACCTTCTGGGAGGAGGCTTCGTGGTATCCGTAGCAGAACATCCAGATTCAGCCATAGTTCATTCCATACAGCATTAACCTTGCGAACTCTCAAGCTTCCTCCTTCCGTTATATATTCAAGATGGACAGTATTTAATATTTATTTGCTATGTATATGTAGGGGCGTGGGTCTATACATATGTTGTACATAGTATGTTTAGGTGTGTGTCATGTATGTGTTTCACTTTGAGAGCGGGCAACTAAATTTCATTTTTGATGTGTGCCGTTGTGCCCACAGTAAAAAAATGACAATAAAGGTTATCTTATCTTATCTTATCTTACATGATCAGAGTGTGATTGATTCACAAGCACTAGCTTGTTCTGGATGTTAGACTCATTCTGCTTAATTATGGAATATACTACAGTGGCATACAGGTCTGCTATCATTTCCAGGAGAAAAATGGAAGAAAGGGCAACCAGAGTCTTACCCCTTAACAATGATGTTGATGGGGTACTTTACAGGGATGCTACGACGAGCTTTGTTGTTTGGAAGAGTTTCATTGTCCTCATTCTCACTATAAGAGAGTAATGCAAGATTACACAATACAATCTTAGAACTACTTGTTCCAGAGATGATCCAGACTTCTGCATCCATAAGCAACAAGAACAACCTCCCCCTATGCCTGAAGAGAAAAGTTTTCGATCTGTGTGCGCCACCTGCTCTAACATATGCCAGTGAAACATGGACACTAACCACACAATCGATACAAAAGCTACGAATGGCGCAAAGAGCCATGGAAAGATACATGCTCGGCACTGCAAGACAAGACAGAAAGACCTACACATGGATTAGAGCACAAACAACAGTATATGATATCATCAAGAGAATAAAAGAATTAAAATGGAAATGGGCTGGTCACATAGCAAGAAGAAATGATGGCAGGTGGATCAAGGCAGCCACAGAATGGATCCCACTTAATAAAAAGCGTCCACGAAAGAAACCTAGAACTAGATGGATCAACGACATCAGTAATTATTGTGGGCCCAACAGGCAAAAGAAAGCTCAAGACCGTATTGGTTGGAAACATGCAGAAGAGGCCTTCATCCCGCAGTGGATAGAGAAAAGGCTAGAATGAAAGCAACAAATACATTTTGTTATAGCCAACATGCAGATAATTCTTCTCCAGCATCTGAAACAGGTAGTCCTTGCTTAACAACCATTTGAAGTTATAAGAGACCCCCCCCCAAAAAAGGGTATTTATAACCCAGTTCCAGAGTTCTGAGAGCTACACAGCTAGTTGCAGCATTCTGCAGTCACATGACCATGATTTGTGACATTTTCCACCCTTTTTGGCAGGTTTCCAAAGAAAAACGCTTATGAATAGATTTTTGTAATGACCGAGGTGTTCACTTAACGACTACCATGTTCAATTAATGACAGCTTCAAAAAAAAGTAAAATTGGGTACGGTCATGTGGGTGCCTTGAGTTATGACCATCATGACTTACGATGGAAATTTGGTGCTCCATTATGGTCATCAGTTGAGGACTATCTGTACTACATTACAGTAAATAAATACTAAATTAGCATTAAATTATAATAAACAGAAGCTATACGCTGATGGCTGCTATCACGGTTTTCTCTGCCGCTGCAAACTAATCTTTTTTTTCAATCCACTTTCCTCTTTTCTTTAAGATCTTTACATTTTCGGATCCACCCAATTTTACCGTGTGCACCCTGCCATTTCTCCATGATTTTCCTTTCCAAAACTTCATTAATTTTCCATCTTTCCTCTCCCTTCTCATCCTGAGTGGAAGACTTAAGATTAGGACAGCTCATTTTACCTTCTAGGTAGCACCTAACATAATAGAGCTGCAAGAGATAAAACACAATGGTTCAGTAAAATAAGTAATTGAAGTTTACCTGGTGACATACACCACCATCTCCAAGCTGTCTTTCCAGGCAGCGTTGTCGAGCACACCAAACTGAAGCTGGATCACAGTCTAAGAGGGAGCAGGTCAACACTGAGATAGTCTGCCAAGCATTTTACTGTCTTTTTCATTCTATGTCTCTGGCCTTTGACATATCAGATCAAGCCCTTTTACTCCCATTAATCTCACTAAACAATAGAAGATGCATATCCTTACATTCGGAATTATAATATATATATATATATATGTGTATGTGTGTATACACATACATACACAAATATGTATATGTATGTATATGTATATGTGTGTGTGTGTATACATGTATATGTATGTGTATGTGTGTATATTTATATGTATATGTATGTTTTCTGAGGTTTTCACGGGTGTTTGTATGTAGGTCTTTGGTAATTCAGGTTTTCTCCCGCGTAAAATTGGAAGTGTCTTGGCGACGTTTCGACGAAGTCCCATTCGTCATCTTCAGGCTGGCTTCGTGCTTCTAGGAGCAATGTGTGATCGCAGCTGTTTCTTCCTTTTAACTGCCAGTGGGGTTTGAACTGATTGGGTGGGAGCTTGGCTGTGTTCTGATTGGGTGGAGGTGTGTTCTGATTGGTTAGGGGCTTGGCTGTGCTCTGATTGGATGGGGGGGTTGGCTGTGCTTTGATTGGCTGGAGGTGTGTTCTGTTTGGGTGGAGGCTTTGTGCTCAGATTAGTCTGAGTTGCAGGGGGATTTGAGATGGAGAGCTGCGTTGCTGTTGTTTGGCTTCGCGTTCGTGGTCGTGCCATATCTTCAAGGTGGGTGTCAGTTTGCTTCATGTATGGATTGGAGGGGTTTAAAGTGGCTAATGATGCAGCTGTGGTCTGGTTTCTGGTTTGTGGTCATGCCTCATCATCGGTGTGGGTTTGGGTTTGCTTTTTGCGTGGATGTGTGGTGGTGACATCCTGTGTGGTTTTCGTGAGTGTGGGTCTAGTGTCATTCTTTGTGTTAGGGACTCGTTTGTCAATAAGGCTGGGTTTCCTACCAGCCTTTTGCACCTGATCCTCTAAATTCCACAGCCAAGATGCTTAAATTGTCTCTAGAGTCATGGGGGGGGGGGGTTTTTCACCCAACAGTGCCATACCTAAATGTCATTGGGATGTTGTTGTTTGACACCATGTTGGGCCAAACACCACTGATGTGGTTTGTAAGTTCCTGTTTCTAATTTAGCACAATATATGAGCCAGCCATTGTGGATGATTCAGGAAACCATGGCTAAAGCAAATGGTGGCTTATTGTAAAGTGTGAAGTAACCCAAAATTTCTTTCAGGATACCGGTTTTGCTATAGGTCTCATCTTTCAGCTGCTTCTGCTTCCCAAAAGTGGGTAAGGTCATAATCTCTAGTTTAAGAAGATGCTATTAGACAAAAAAATAAATAACTGCAAGAGGGTCAGCTGTTCCATACTGTGTGATGTAAGATGACCAACTGATTTGCAAATTGTAACTCATCCCTAGGAGTACTTTAGGATCCTTGGTCCCTGTATTGATTAAGCCAATATAATGGCATGTGGGAATGACCTTGCCTTGTTCCTTCAACTATAGTGACTTTTGAGTGTAGTCTATTGCCCAGTCACAGCACAGGATTGGCAAGGTTTGCAAGCAACTATCCATACATTCTGCAAACTCAGCACATGTGCTTAGTTTTAATCCAGTGTGTCCTGCAAACCCAGGAAATTAGATGAGTTGATTAAACCATGGCTTAAGAACCAGTAAGCATTTCTTACCGTACAGCCATCATCCTGCATTGAAGATGGTGAAAAGCCACCACTACAAGCCCCCTACCAGCCTCACTAGGGTGATCGTATACCTTCGTGCTATTCCTGAAGATGGGATGACTGACGTTGCAAGCAAGGCCTTGAAAGTCCGGACGATGAATCATTCCATCACAGTTCAGGGTGACGTGAGGATTGGACTGGGGAAAAAGAGAAGTGGTGGTGAGATTTGGTTTAATTGCTGCTATTTTCGCCTTTCCAACTCGAGACCGGTTATCCTGTGCTGGGACATGGACCAGCATCACAGGAGGGAGGGGCTCTTTTCCAGGGGGCCAGAGAGTGGCACTTGGAGTGACTGGTAGAAGGTGAAGGAGGGCCCTCCCTAGCAGTTCACAGAGTGTACTATATCTTATATTTATGCAGATAGTTACTTTAATCTGGCAAGATTCATGTCAGTCCCAAAGAATCAAGAATGACACGTGGAGTTACAGGTAATCCTTGACTTAAGACCACATCTGAGCCCAAAATTTCTGTTGTTAAGCGAGACAGTTGTTAAGTGAGCTTTTCCCTATTTTACCACAATTGTTAAGTGAATCACTGCGGTTGTTCAGTAGTAACACAGTTGTTAAGTGAACCTGGCTTCCCCATTGACTTTGCTTGTTAGAAGATTGCCAAAGGTGACCTGGGAGTCCTGCAACTGTCATAAACACGAGTCAGTTGCCAAGCGTCTGAGTTTTGATCACATAACCACTGGGACGCTGCAACAAACATAAGTGTGGAAAATGGCCAGAAGTCATTTTTTTCAGTGCTGTTGTAACTTCAAACAGTCACTAAACAAACTGTTATAAGTCAAGGACTGCCTACACTTCTGAATAGTTCTTTACTGTTCTCCTACAAACAGAATCTTGCCAGACCAAATCTGTATAACTATAGATATACTCTATGAATTGCTAGGGAGGATCTGCCTTAACTCTCTTCTTGCCTTCCCAGCTTTGCTGTCTCTTCGGCCTCTGGGATTGATTGATTGATTGATTGATTGATTGATTGATTGATTGATTCTATCAAGCGACTCTAAGTGGCTTACAACGTCATAAAATTCTCTCACTCTCTCTCGACTCAATCCACCTCACAGGGTAGTGGTTGTAAGGAAACTAGGAGAAGAAAGGTATGTTGGACCTGGTCACTGCTTTGAGTTATTTATAAAAACAATAGAGGCAGGACACAAATAAACAAATGACAAAATGACAATTCAAAACAATTAGAATGTTAAACGCATTAAAAACATTGAGTGCTAAAAGTTAAAACATTAAAATTCACAGCAAGCTGAGTAAAAAGGACCAATATGTAAATGGAGGGCAGGTGGGATCTTTTACTAACCACCTCCACACTGGGACACCTCCCTCGGGCCTCAAAACCAGGTTTACAGGCCCTTTCAGAAGGCCAAAAATGTGGCGGTGGTTCCCACCTCAAGGGACATGATATTCCGGGGGGGGGGGGAACCATGGCAGAAAAGGCTGTTCTCCCTAACCCTGCCGGTTGGAATTCCCTGGCTGATGGGGTCCACAGCATGCCCCTTCGGCCAGAGTGGGCGGGGTGGGCCAATCCCACTGGGGTGAGACCGTTCGTCGGGACCCATGCCATAAAGAGCTTACACTCACCACATAGTCTGACCTTTGGGCCATTAGAAACACAAAAGTCCCAAATGTTGTGGCTTTTCCTTTAGCACAATTCTTCAGATGGGTAAAAGGGAGCTGCTGAAATATATGCTATTCCACCTGGGGGTCACCCACTGCAAAGTCCTGCCTTCAAAAAGGTGGCATACGCACCGAATATTTGCGAAAAGAAAGGCCTGGCAAATGGGGCACGTAGAGAGTCGTAAAATAGGCATCTTCCCGCTGATTCACCAATTCCAAATTCATTTCTAGCGGATGGTGAGGAGATACAACCAGTTCCTTAGACCTATTGTACAGGAGAAGAAGGGGTTAATGCTATTCCGGTCCCAATTTTGATAAATATACAGAAAACAGAATCAAATACAGAATAACAGAGTTGGAAGGGACCTTGGAGATCTTCTAGTCCAACCCCATGCTCCAGCAGGAGACCTATACCATTCTGAACAAATGGCTGCCCAATCTCTTCTTAAAAATCTATTCCAAATATGGTTTTACCAGTACAATATAAAGCAGTACTAGCACTTTACATGTTCTTGATGCTATCCTTCTGTTGATGCAGCCTTGAGATCTGGCAAACTTGCTAAGTAGCCACAAGACTGTTTACACAATGCAATTTCACCCTGGAGCCTTTAGAACTGTAGAAAACGGGGTAGAAAAGCAGCTAGGGGTTTCTGAAAGATCATTTATTCAACTCCAGCAGCCTAGAAACTGGAGGATTCTTTCTTGTAGCCATGTTTGTAACCTGTGGCTTCACTCAGCTTCGTTCAGCTTCACGTTACATTTCAACACCTTACAAAACTAAATATAAGGATTGTTAAAACAGATAGTCCTCACTTAACAATCACAACTGAGCCCAGAAAGTTTGATCGCAACTCTTTGTGATCATTAAGTGGATCACCACATGACTTGACATGATTTTTACAATATGAGTCGCTTTAGTCATTAAGCTAATTATTTGGTCAATAAGCAGATCCATGCTCCCAAATGGGTGCTTTTTGTACCAGAAACTGGGAGAAAACCCCCCCCCGCAAATCACATTCACAGAACCATGGGATTATGCTGCAACCAGTCATAAATAGGAACTGCTCGTCAAATGCCTGACATGCGATCACATGACTGCAAGGGGTGGGTCGTAAGTAACTTTCTGGGAGCCATTTTAAGTTAGAACAGTCATTAAGCAGCTGGAGGTTCAGCGAGGACTACCTATATTTAAAACCAGACTACATACATGTGGGTTAGTATCGCCGAAACGGAAACCCTGCCGTTCCTGGACAGCTTCTGATTTTTCCTCATATTTTTGAAAGAAAAGTGACTGATGGTATCAAGGAATTTATACTTACCCTGAAGAATGGAAGGTAATTTTCAGGTCAGCCACACAGACGTCATCTGTGCCACAGTTCTTGTCAAAAGGAATCTGTTGTATTGGGTAAGATAGGAAATATTTCCATATGTCCAGTGTAATACCTTACCCTGCTGAAATTTGCCAGGTTGAGGCCCACTTCCTGGTTCCTTCCCAGCTGGCTTTAAGCTGGTACATCCCACCTATCTCCATCCTAGGGACATCAGTTGTCCCTAACTGCTGAAATTCAAGTTCACTCAAAACAATGTCATTTCCTGCATTCCCAGTTCTTCCACAAGCCACTAAGCACATCTGTCTTCATGGCTAAATCTGTGGGGTTCTTGGTGCTCTCTGAGCTTGGTTGTTATAATAATAACAACAACAACAACAATAATAACAATAACAACAACAATAATAATAATTTGGAAGGGACCTTGGAGGTCATCTAGTCCAACCCCCTGCTCAGGCAGGAAACCCTATACCATTTCGGACAAATGGCTGTCCAGTCTCTTCTTAAAAACTTCCAGTGTTGGAGCATTCACAGCTTCTGGAGGCAGGTTGTTCCATTGGTTAATTGTTCTAACTGTCAGGAAATTGCTCCTTAGTTCTAGGTTGCTTCTCTCCTTGATTAGTTTCCATCCGTTGCTTCTTGTCCTGCCTTCAGGCACTTTGGAGAATAGCTTGACTCCCTCTTCTTTGTGGCAGCCCCTGAGTTATTGGAACACTGCTATCATGTCCCCCCTCGTCCTTCTCTTCATTAAACTAGACATACCCAATTCCAGCAGCCGTTTCTTATATGTTTTAGCCTCCAATCCCCTAATCATCTTTGTTGCTCTTCTCTGTACTCTTTCTATAGTCTCAACATCTTTTTTACATCGTTTACAACTGGATGCAGTATTCCAAGTGTGGCCTTACCAAGGCATTGTAAAGTAGTAGTAATACTTCACGTGATCTTGATTCTATCCCTCTGTTAATGCAGCCTAGCACTGTGTTGGCTTTTTTGGCAGCTGCAGCACACTGCTGGCTCATATTTAAGTGATTGTCCACTAGGACTCCGAGATCCCTCTCACAGTTACTACTATTGAGCAAGGTTCTTGCAGACATTTCATTATCAAACTAGGTGACATCATCAGGGCTAGCAGGGAATGAGATTTGCTCTCATTTTATATTCTAGTGCAGGGGTCTGCAACCTTGACAACTTTAAGACTTGTGGACTTCAGCTCCCAGAATTCCTCAGCCAGCTATGCTATGCTGGCTGAGGAATTCTGGGAGCTGAAGTCCACAAGTCTTAAAATTGTCAAGGTTGCAGACCCCTGTTCTAGTGGCTTGCCCTGTCAGTGTCAGTGGAAGTGGTCTCGGTAGTTCCTTAATTGGGTTATTGTCTACTGTTAGCTTGTTTGGCAGTTCCTCGATCAGGGTATTGTTTGCGTCTTGATAGTTGGTCTAATGTTAATCTGTTAGCCAAACAAGCTAACAAGTAGATAACAGCCCGATCAAGGAACCACCAAGACCATTCCCATCAACACTGACAGAGCAAGCCACTGGTATGTAAACAGAGAGCAAACCCCACTCCCTACTAGCACTGATGATGTTACCTACTTTGATAATGAAATGTCTGCCAGAAAACAACCAAGTTCAGAGGACACCACAATTCAACCCTGATTTACAAATACTCTCTTCTATTGATAGCTAAATCTGTTATTCCTGCCCCCCCCCTACACACACACATAAAGAGGTCTCACCACCACCATTATCCTATTGCTTAAAGGATTCAGAATTGGTCTGGGAGATCCACTCTTCAGCAAACCATCTTCCTCAAGGGAAAAATTCACCAGGAGTTTGATGGCTGACAAGTAATCCTCGATGCAATTCTGAAAGACAAAGGCAGGAGCTGCTTAAGCAAGGATTCTTGTACGATAATGTGGCTCGTAACCATCACATTAGCAATATCTGAGGGCAGACTAGCCAACCACCTCAAGAAGATGCTAGTGCAGGGGTAGGCAACCTTGGCTCTTTTATGACTCGTGGACTTCAACTCCCAGAATTCCTGAGCCAGCATGGCTCAGCTTGGAAACCTCTCCCTTTCCCCTCAACATGGCTGGCTCAGGAATTCTGGGAGTTGAAGTCCACAAGTCATAAAAGAGCCAAGGTTGCCTACCCCTGTGCTAGTGCCTTCCTTGTTTCACCAACGCACAAAAGTCTAGAATCTATGAACAATGCAGGTAGTCCTCTACTTAACGACCATTTGGTTTAGTGACCAAAGTTACAACGGCGCTGAAACAAGGGACTTATAACTAGTCCTCAAACTTATGGCCATTGTGGCGTGCCCGCCATCCCATGATTGTGATTCAGGCCCTTGGTGAATGACACGTACTTAACACACTTGCAGCATCTCTCAGTCGTGCGATTGCCATTTGCAACCTTCCAAGCCGGCTTCCAGCAAACAAAGTAATGGAAAAGCCGGCAGGGAAGGCTGCAAGTTCGGTCATATGACGCCTCACTTAACAACTGCACCATTTAACAATGAATTCTTTGGTCCCTGTTGTGGTCGTAAGTTGAGGGCTACCTGTAGGTTTCATATTTGGAAGGAAGGTTACTTGCTGGAAATTCTTGTGTTTTTCATTTCACCCTTCCTCCTATAGAGGTAACGCTACCAGCTGTACCTTTAGCAACACAAGTAAGAGGTTTAAGAACGAGTAGTTCTGATTTACCGTGATATTAATTTCCTCCGATAGGCACACTGGATTTAGAGAGATTTCTTTGGCCCCGTTTATAATATTCTTGCCATTCCTAAATTCTCCTCGGTACTTCACCCTGTCTGGGTCGATCTCCAGGCGAAACAGGAGTTTTGCAGACAGGTGTCCTGGATGGAAGAAAAATGGCTGGTGTGTATAAGGCAGAGCAGAGACTCTGCCAATCCTCTGTCTTTTTTGATGACTATCATAGCATATCTCTGGCTCCTGATATATCAAAACTACAATTCCATCCCCTCACTCCCGTGCCTTCAAAAAAAAAGTGAAAAGCTAGTAAACAGGAAGTTCTCATAAGTTTCCTTTTCAGGTAGGTCGTAACTTCGAACAGTCTTTAAGCAATCATAAGTCAAGGACAACCTATACAAAACCAATTAAAAACAATAAATAAATAAATAAATAAAAAGTGCTAGGGCATGGGTCGGCCACCCGAAACGTCGAATGAGCCGCACGGACCTGTTTGGCCTAAAAAAAAAAAACCCTGGGAGCCGCGCCCGTTTGCGCATGCGCGCGCGCCCGCACACCCGCGCATGCGCGCGGCCCCCATTTGCGCATGCGCACGCACCCGTTCCGCGCATGCGCACCCGTTCACGCATGCGCACCCATTCGTGCATGCGCGCGCGCCCGTTCGCGCATGCGCACCCCCGCCCGCGCATGCACGCATGCGCTCCCCAAAATGGCGGAGGAGGCTCCGGAGCCGCAGGTAATGCCTCAAAGAGCCGCATGCGGCTCCGGAGCCGCGGGTTGCCGACCCGTGTGCTAGGGAAACAAACCTTTTCTTTCCTTTTAGATAATTAAAGACAACATTGTGCTAAGGGGAAAAAGTATTAGAAGGAATCATTACAGAAAATACCCAAGGGGATTATTACAGGTAGTCCTCGACTTTAATAATAATAATAATAATAATAATAATAATAATAATAATAATGTTGGAAGGGACCTTGGAGGTCATCGAGTCCAACCCCCTGCTCAGGCAGGAAACCCTACACCAGTGATGGCGAACCTTTTAGAGACCGAGTGCCCAAACTGCAACCCAAAACCCACTTATGTATCGTCGGGTGCCGGGTGGGTGTGGCCCATTGGCTGGGCGTGGCCCATTGGCTGGGTGTGGCTGCGGTGGTAACGGCAGACTGGGTGGGACTAAAAAGTTCAATCAATTCCAACTTTGCAAGATTTTTTTCTCCCAAGAGTTGAAATTGACTGATTGAACCTTTTTTTTTTTTTTGCATATGGCAGCGAAGGCCTAAAGGGAAAAGGTTTTATAAAACCCAGCTGAAGGCCTAGGACTGGGGCGACGGCGTGCATGCCCACAGAGAGGGCTCTGAGTGCCGCCTCTGGCACCCATGCCATAGGTTTGCCACCACTGCCCTACACCATTTCGGACAAATGGCTGTCCAGTCTGTTCTTAAAAACCTCCAGTGTTGGAGCATTCACTGCTTCTGGAGGCAGGTTGTTCCATTGGTTAATTGTTCTAACTGTCAGGAAGTTTCTCCTTAGTTCTAGGTTGCTTCTCTCCTTGGTTAGTTTCCATCCGTTGCTTCTTGTCCTGCCTTCAGGCGCTTTGGAGAATAGCTTGACTCCCTCTTCTTTGTGGCAGCCCCTGAGATATTGGAACACTGCTATCATGTCCCCCCTCGTCCTTCTTCGTTAAACTAGACATGCCCATTCCAGCAACTGTCCTTATATGTTTTAGCCTCCAGTCCCTAATCATCTTTGTTGCTCTTCTCTGTACTCTTTCTAGAGTCTCAGCATCTTTTTTACATCGTGGTGACCAAAACTGATGCAGTATTCCAAGTGTGGCCTTACCAAGGCATTGTAAAGTGGTATTAATACTTCACGTGATCTTGATTCTATCCCTCTGTTAATGCAGCCCAGCACTGTGTTGGCTTTTTTGGCAGCTGCAGCACATTGCTGGTTTACAACAGTTCATTTAGTGACCGTTCAAAAGTTACAACATTGCTGAGAAAAGTGACATGACCATTTTTCACACTTGCAAGTATTGCAGCATCCCTGTGGTCATGTGATCAAAATTCAGTCACATATATGACAGTGTCAGTGTCCCAAGATCATGTGATCTTGTGACAAACTGATAAGCAATGTCAGTGGCTAAACCAGATTCACTTAACAACCGTGTAACGAACTTAAGAACTGCCATAATTCACTTAACAACTGTAGCAAGAAAGGTTTGTAAAATGGAGCAAAACTCGCTTAACAAATGTCTTCCTTAGTAACATACACCTTGGGCTCAATTGTGGTCGTAAGTCAAGGACTATCTGTTTAAGCCAGGGGTCTCCAGATCTGGTGACTTTAAGACTTGTGGACTTCAGGTCCCCCTGGCTGGGGAATTCTGGGAGCTGAAGTCCACAAATCTTAAAGTTTAGAGACACCTGATTTAAGCACTTGGAAGCCATTCATAAAGAATGCCAAAGCCATTGGTGCCTGAACAAAAAACTACTTTAAAAAAGAAGCAACATTGAAAGCACCGAATGAAAGACATAGCCGAGCCCAAAGCCTTAGTAGTGCTTTGCTCGCCTAACCACCATGCCATTTTAAGTAAAAAAAATAAATAAAAATGAAGACTATAACAGGACCCAAACACGGAAAACACTCAAATGTGCTGGACTGGCTGATTCTACATTTGGGTTCTTTTTTAAGTTGGCAATTTCATAGGAAAGCAACTAGCACCAAAGAAACCATGGGCTGTTTTGCCTTCTCCCCATATCACTTGCTGTGCAACTGATGTGAATGCTGGATTCTTCTTTGGATTAGGATCAGGATCAGTCCCACAGATGCCTCACCTGTGTAACTCTTGGTGGCAAAGCTGTTATCGAAGCAGATCCTGAGTTTCAAATTTGTATTTTGCCAGGGTTTGCTGTGCCCGGCGCATTCAACATCTTTCACTGGAATTTCCTTGGGCTCGAAAGTCACTTGTGTAGCCAGGTTAACAATTGGTCTGGATCTGCAAGTACCAGAAAACAAAGATAAATAATCTACTAGTCCCCGCGGATCAAACCTTCTACATTTAGGTGAGGAGGGAAGGAGGTAACACTGTTTATTACAGAAGAGAAAAAAATGTAGGAGTTTAAAATTCAAGATTCCATGGAAAGGAAAAAGCACTGTGTTTATGCAATTAAACAATTACGAGGTAGTCTTAGACTTACAACCATTTGTTTACTAGCTAATCAAAGTTATAATGGCCCTGAATAATAATAATAATAATAATAATAATAATAAAGTTGGAAGGGACCTTGGAGGTCATCTAGTCCAACCCCCTGCTCAGGCTTATGACCATAAAATGACTTATGACCAGTTTTCACGTGACTGTTGCAACATCTCCTCAGTCACGTGATCAAAATTCAGATGCTTGGCAACAAGTTTATATTTATGACGGTCGCAGTGTGTCAGATGATCCCCTTTTGCGACCTTCTGACAAGCAGAGTCAATGGGGAAGCCAGACTCGCTTAACCACCATATTGCTATGGCTGAACGACTGCAGTGATTCACTTAACAACTCTGGTAAGAAAGATCATAAAATGGGGCAAAACTCGGTTAACAAATGTCTCACTTAACAGCATACATTTTGGGCTCAGTTGTGGTCATAAGTCAACGACTACCTGTAATTATAATTTAATTTAAGAAATAATTTTCCAGCTCAGACAGACTTTTATCTTCCTAAAATCCAGGGATTTTATTTCCAGTCATTTACTCCTCCCCATCTCAACCAACTAGAGAAAGATCAGTCACCTTTTGCAAAAGTAAGAATGTTGTGTTTACTCTTTTTCCACAACTAATTATCATTAACCAGAGTCAGAGTTTCTCTTTATTCTGCATTTAATCTTTAATTCCACTTTTGAAACAAGAGAAAAAAGGGAAATCAAACTGTCTCTCTTTCTCACGATATATAATGACTAACCACGTAACTTTCAAATTCCTTATCTTCACTATTTAAATGAAAAGTCTACATTTTGTTTATTATTTTCCATTATTCTGCTGAAGCCTCAAGAAAGGAAAAAAACAATCTTTCAAATATGTAAAGCCTGTTTTTCTTTCCTTTATAGTATCTTTTGAAGGTAACAAAAAGTGAATTGCTTTCTACAAGTTGGGAAATTTTGATTCTGATGTCCGTTTAAATGCAATCCTTTCTCAAGTTTGTTTTATTGCTAGAGGAAATAAAAACTCTCCTAATAAATTCCTAGTTTAAGAAATAGTGGAAACTGAAAATATCATTATGTGTCCTACAACTGCTCTTTCCTTTACTTTCTGGTCTTTCTTTCACTTCCTGAAGTTTCATGGCCTCACCTGGGACAACCCAAGAATATGAGCTCTCATTCACTTACTGGAGTACCATCACCTTTCCCAAGGCTCCCACTGCAATGCTGGTGAGGCCATCTCCACTGAGGTCTGTCTTTCCATGGATGGACTGTCCAAAGTATCTCAGACCAGGAGAAATGCTGGCTCCAGTAATTCTCTGCAGGAGATAAATGCAGTTGACTTAACTAGAAGTAAAGTTCCAGACTGGAAGAGTCTTTAGACTGATTCTTTCGGGAGGCTGGTGCTTCAAAAACTAATCTGTTAGACTATGTTTTACAGTTTCTATTGCCACATTTTAACATATTTTATTACTTTCTTGGAATAACAATAGACGGCCATCCCAAAGTTGTTGTTTTTTTAAAAAAATGAAGTCATCCTTCCCAAGCTTGAAGTCAATGGTCTTCTTCCATTTGTAATTCTCCTCCTCCTATTATCACCCCCAGCATTTCATATTCTTTTTTCCTTATTACAAAAAAATCTATTAAGGAGGGAGTGACAGAACAGACGCAGAATTTCTTTCGTCAGTCATGTTGGCGCTGTCCATTCAAAGATATAACTTTTGACAGACAGAAGAAACCTTGTCAACCAGGGTTGTCCAATCTTGGCAATTTTAAGACTTGTGGACTTCAATTCCCAGAATTCACATTGACTAGGGAGTACTGGAAGTTGAAGTCCACAGCTCTTAAAGTTGCCAAGGTTGGATGCCCCTGTTGTAGATTATCAATCCTCTAGGACAGGGGTGTCAAACTGCCGGCCCGCGGGCCGGATGCGTCATGGCGAAACCGCACCCACCCCATTGCCGGCAATGGCAAAGAAGTCGCGCTACGTCGCAACACGTCATATGACGTTGCGAGTTTGACACCCCTGATCTAGGAGTTACTTCTAATGTTCTCCCGACCCAAGACTGACTTTCAAAATGTGAACTGAATGTGCCAGAGATGCTCTGAGCACCTCTTATCCTGAGCACATCTAACTGATGGTGACTTGCCTAGAAATGTTCAGGGCAGGCTCTTGGCTAGTTAAGTGCCCTGGGCTCATAGGATCCTTAGTAAAATTTCTTATTGCTTATATCCTTCAGACTGCGTTCCTCTCTTGATTGTTTTACAGAAATATCCATGTAGCTTCACTGGAACAATATAGAAACACTTGACCATTGGTGTCTTCTGAGAGGCCTACGGCTCTAGCATTTAGTAGTGGCTTCTAATCCAGGTACTACTCTGATCTCACCTATTAGCTTTGGAGATCAGCAGCGAACAGCTGGGTGTGGCATTCTAGCAAATCTCTCAGGTGATACAAGCATGTAACTTCATTGCTGTAGCCCTACCTGGCTATACTCCATCTGCAGAGTCTTCTCCTGGCTGTTGTAGATGTAGACAGCTCCCCTCTCTTCGTCCTCCAAGGGAGCTCCTATAGCCACGTCCATCTGCCCATCCCCATTGACGTCTGCCAGATCTGTGATGGCTGCTCCAAATCTGCCCAAGGGGTATCCTAAATTCCCATTAAATTCTCCAAGGAGAATGAGATTATCCTAGAAGGAAAAGGAATCTTTGAGAGAGCGCTCGCCCTCCAAATCTAGGATACAACGTGGGCATCTCACAGGTGTGTTGGATATGTATTGCCCTGCCCCTTTTCATGCCTCACCTCTTCCCAGCCATATGCATAAACTCGGCCTCCTCTTGTTTCGGTGAAATATTGCTGGGCCCCGATAAGCAGCAGGTCTGTTTCTTGATCACCATCTATGTCCACAGCACAAAGCACCCCTCCAAAATATGACCCAGTCTGCAAAAGGGGTGTCAAAATGCATATAGTGAAAAGGCAGAGTACCAGCACAGGATCCCCGATCATAGATCATAGACCAGTGGTAGCGAACCTATGGCACGCGTGCCAGAGGCGGCACTCGGAGCCCTCTCTGTGGGCACACGTGCCATTGCCCCAGCCTCGCCTCCCCCGCAACTCCCTCCTCAACAGCAGTCCCTCTGGAGGAGAGTCGCCCCCGAGCGTGGCCCACGCGGAGCAGCGCAGCCAAGGACATGGCAGCCAGGCAGCGTGGACAAGACTCTGCCCTCACGCCCCATCATGCACAGTTGATGCTGCGGGGCGCGGGCAGAGGGCGTGGCCGCCATGGCGCTGCTTGGCTGCCTGGGCGATCTGCGGCGGACCCTGGAGGCAGTGAGTGGCCCTGCAGGCAGGCGGGGCGGGGGATGGGGTGGGGCGGGGGCGGGGCAGGGGATGGAGCGGGGGCAGGGTCAGTTTTTGGGCACTCAAGTCTCTAAAAGGTTCGCCATCACTGTCATAGACAGTTGATCTTTCTACGGTACTTTGAAATGATCATGTACATTTACATTGTCTAACTAAGTCTGGCCTGTTTAAACATCTGAACCCACTCTGGGTTTTAATACATTACACCTGTTAATTGGCCAGTATTTGTAATCTTTCCTCTTGAATCTTCATCTGCAAAACCATCCCATCTCACCATCATCCCTGTCTCATCACTCTCTCTCTCTCTCTCTCTCTCTGGGTACTCCATGTTTAACCATTCCATGCACCTGATGAAGTCAGCTACAGATGACAAAAGTCATACAATAAAGTCCGTTACTCGGTGTTATCAGATCCCTTCTGATTTTTGCCATATTTAAATCCTACTTCAGTGAAGTCAACTCCACACATAATATTTGTTGTCTTAAATGGTGCTATCAGGTTTTTTTTTTCTGATTTTTGACTACGAGAGACTTTGTGATTCTAAGCTTAACCTCTCAGCCACTGAGTTCTCTACTAGGGAAAGAGAAGGAGAAGAATCTTGATTAGGTTTTCTTGGGCCACCATGACCATTATTTTGCTATCAGGGTTTCCCAATCTTGGCAATTTCCGGGTATACAGACTTCAACTCTTAGAAGTCCACAGCCAGCCTAACCACTGAAGAGACTTCTGGGGAGTTGAAGTCCATCACCTTCTGTTTGCCAAGATTGGGAAAACTGGCCTAGTTCTAGTAATGATGGTAGGCAGCAGTGGACCAAAATATCTAGAAAGCTCCTTATGACTAGAAGACCTTCAAAGTTCCTTTCAATCCTATGATTATGTGATTCTTTTTTTTTCTTTACCTGTTGCCCTTTAATTTCTTGCTTTAATGTCCAGTTCTGAGTTTTGGCATCAACCTCAAATAATAGGACCCTTCCCAAATGTTGGTATCGAGGGGCACCGACAGCGTAGAACTCTTTCTGACGATGCTGGAGAAATGTGAGTGTGTACCCTGGGAAGGTTAAAAACATATAGATGGAAATCCCACAGAAGGTTGGGCCAATCTTTCTCCACCTTGGAAGCATTAAGATGTGTGGACATCAACTCCTAGAATTCATGCTGACTGGGGAATTCTGGGAGTTGTAGTCCATAGATTTTCAACCTGCCAAGGTTAAGAAACACTGGGTCAGGCTGAGGGCCTTCTGCACAACAAAGCAGCTTATTAATACCACTTTACAATGCCTTGGTAAGGCCACACTTGGAATACGGCATCCAGTTTTGGTCACCACGATGTAAAAAAGACGTTGAGACTCTAGAAAGAGTGCAGAGAAGGGCAACAAAGATGATTAGGGGACTGGAGGCTAAAACATACAAGGAACGGTTGCTGGAATTGGGAATGTCTAGTTTAACGGAATTGGGTATGTCTAGTTTAACGGAAAGAAGGATGAGGGGGGACATGATAGCAGTGTTCCAATATCTCAGGGATTGCCACAAAGAAGAGGGAGTCAAGCTATTCTCCAAGGCGCCTGAGGGCAGGACAAGAAGCAACGGATGGAAACTAACCAAGGAGAGAAGCAACCTGGAACTAAGGAGAAATTTCCTGACAGTTAGAACAATTAATCAGTGGAACAACCTGCCTCCAGAAGCTGTGAATGCTCCAACCCTGGAAGCTTTTAAGAAGAGACTGGACAGCCATTTGTCTGAAATGGTATAGGGTTTCCTGCCTGAGCAGGGGGTTGGACTAGATGACCTCCAAGGTCCCTTCCAACTTTATTACTACTACTACTACTGTTGTTGTTGTTATTATTATTATTATTATTATTATTATTATTATCCTAAGACTACCTGCATTCATATTTGTGAATAATTTGAAATGCATCTGTACATTTAACAAGAAGTAACCACAAGATTGAAATAGAGGCTTGACTCATAACCCTCCGTTCCATAGGAAAGATAGCTGTATATATCCCAATTCTATACGATAAGCAAAACAACAACAAAAACCCCAGTTTGTACAAACGTCCAGATCCACCTTCCATAAACTGGCACCCAGAATGGCCACGATCCTTAGCCAACATATGATGATGGATGGGGAAGAATGGTCCAGATTATATTGGGATGATGGCACCCCCTACTCACCCAAGTAGGCCCCTTCCATCTCTTTCCGGACTGAGGGAGTTGTGATGAATCTTTCCCCGGCAAAATCCTTCTGCTGCTCCAGAATGCCCCCAGCCCAGTTGTCAGCACCCACAGCGCCAAGAATCACCCGATCCTGCAGACCAAAAGATCTTGTTTTACAAAGGCAGATCACCAGGAAGCAGAGATGGCAACCTTATGATGTGCTCATCTGCAAGTGTTCTCAGCCTTGATTTGCCCTTAAAAACAAATGTTTTAGGGATGATGAATCCACACCAGTGTTTCTCAACCTTGGCAATTTTAAGATGTGTGGACTTCAATTCCCAGAATTCCCCAGCCAGCAAGATCTGGTCATGTGATCAAAATTCAGGCACTTGGCAACTGGCATGTATTTACGATAGTTACAGTGTCTTGAGGTTCACATGATCGCCATTTTCAACGGTGGTTGTTAAGTTTAGCTTAAACACTGTGGCAAAAAAGGTCATAAAATCAGGGAAAACTAATTTAACAACCATCTTGCATAGCAATGGAAATTCTGGTCCCAATTGAGGTCATAAGTCAAGGACTACTTGTACATTTTTGGGGGGGGTGTGATGGGGTCTTTCCAATCCTTCAACCTCACCTGGGATATATCCGCGCTGAATCCACTGGATGACAATTCCAGATGGAAGGATCTGCTGTCACTGGTACCTGTCATGAAGAAAGATGGGGAACAGTATTTCATTTTTTTGGGGGGGCAATTTCACAAGGGGTGAGAAATTAATATTGCTGTAATATATTAATCAGTAATAATTACTGATTAATATCAATATTAATCAGTATTCAACTAGTGGGGATTATATATATATATATATGTGTGTGTGTGTGTGTGTGTTAGGGTTTTTAATGCACTTTTTAAATACCTTGTATGTTTTGTGGTTTTTTATCTTTATTTGGAAGGGGAAAAAATGAAGTTTTGTATTCGTATTTTGCATTTTAACTTTTTTTTGAATAAAATAAAAATAGAACATGAAGAAAAATAGGAGGGAGGGATGGCAGAGGCATTTGCACAAAGCTTTGCCCCCTCCCATCCCAGAAAACGTGGGATCTGAGTAAGAAAAAACATATATGGGGTATTGCTTGCACATGTCCACATAGACAAATCCAATTTAGAGATTAGATGGCCTACATCGCCAATCCAGTGGTGGGATTCAGCCGGTTCGCACCACTTCGGCAGAACCGGTAGCTCATTTTTTTGTTGCCCAGGCCCAGAATGGACTTCCGGAAGCGGCATCCACTCACAGAGAACCGGTTATTCACATATTTGAATCCCACCACTGCGCCAATCCCATATACAGATATGGAAAATGACCGGGTGGGAGGGGGTTCTGAATGCATTAACCTCTCACTGTGCTACACCAGCCAAGGTATTTGTGGAATGAATGAAAGGATGGGGACTAGGCCAGAGGCTCTGATATCATAAAAGACAGAACATTTACCAATTATTTTTTCAAGGTCACTGATAAAGTCCTTGGAAAATCTGCCTGCCAAGAACTATCTTAGAAGCTCCAGACATGTTGGCAAAGCACATATATTGGATGGCTCTAATGCAGGGCTCTCCAAACTTGGCAACTCTAAGACTGGTGGACTTCAACTCCCATCTAGTTGAGGAATTCTGGGAGTTGAAGTCCACAATTCTTAAAGTTGCCAAGTTTGGAGACCCCTGCTTTAGTGGCATAGGAAGAGCGGCACCATCCAGATCCATGGAGAACATCTTCCCAGATTCACAAACTATTATTGCCAGTAGCAATATAGTCTAAACACTTCTGGAGAGCATCAGTACGAGGAAGGCGCTAAGTACACAGCTCTAGAGAATGTCCCCATTTATCAGGTTTTTTTAATATTAAATTTGAAATGCAATTAAGACTCTGTTTTAAAAACAGACTGAGGTAGCATTTCCCCCCCCCCCCCATCTCTCCATGGAGACACCCTGTGGGCCCGACTTACCTTCAATGGCAAAGATATTAGACTGGAGATCATTGAAACTGTCTTTGAGCTGATCAAAGCTGGCAAGAATTTTAAAAAATTGACTTGTGGGTTCTGAGGCAATCAGTTTGAGATTCTTTTGGGACTCAGGTTCATTAAGGTGATTCCCAATCTGGAGAGACAAGGAAGGAATTATTAAGATCATATTTTGCATTTCTATCGTCAGTCTTTAAAAACGTTGAACTGCAGAAAAAGGAAAGAACAATAAGGAGGTGGGAAGCAGTAAAGAATAAAGTACAGGTAGTCCTTAACTTACAGCAGTTCATTTAATGACCATTTGAAGCTACAACGGCACTGAAAAGGTGACTTATGACCATTTTTCACACTTAGGACCGTTGCAGCATCCCCATGGTCCTGTGATTTACATTCGGATGCTTGACCACTGGTTCATATTTATGGCGGCGGTTGCAGTGTCCTGGGGTCACGTGATCCCCTTTTGCGACCTTCTGACAAGCAAAATCAATGGGGAAGCCAAATTCATTTAACAACCGTGTCACTAATTTAACAACTGCAGTGATTCACTAAACAATTCTGGCAAGAAAAGTCGTAAAATGGGACAAAACTCACCTAACGAAGTTCTCACTTGGCAACACAAATTCTGGGCTCATTTGTGGTGGTACTGTATGTCAAGGACTACCTATACGTGAACATTTGTTACATATGGGTAGTCCTCGACTTGCAACCATTTGCTTAGCAACTGTTCGAAGTTACAACAGCACTGAAAAAAGGGAGATATAACGATCCTTGCATTTATGACTGTCACAGCATCTCCAGGTCACATGATCAAAATTTGGGCAGTTGGCAACTGGGATGTATTCGCAATGGTTGTAGCATCCCAGATCATGTGATTCCCAGCCGGCTTCCAAGAAGCAAAAATTCATGGAGGAAGCCATTAATTACCAAACATAGCAAAAAAGTTCATAAAATCAGGCACGGTTCACTTAATTTGCCTAGCTGAGCAATGGAAATTCTGGTCCCAACTGTTGTTATAAATCGAGGACTATCTATACGCAGACAGGTATAGAATTAACGTTTATTAATGCCCGAAAAAAAATCTGATCTTATTAATTAAAATATATTCCTTCCCTTTTCTCCTTTTAAGCTACTTTTTACATATTAACAATTAACATAACATATAAGGTAGATCACTTCAACACTGCTTGGTGGTTCTGTCCATTAGCCAGATGGACAACACCTCTGGATACTTTACCCCAATGATTAGGCGCAAAATGTTCTTTTTCTTGACAGCTTCTATATGTCCCCTGTCCCTGTCTGAGGCGTCCCCATCCGTGATAATGACAATCACTTTGTTTGCTTCTTTTCGCGTGCCACGTTCGGGAATGAAGACTTCATTTCTGCCACCAGCAAACACAGGAATTATTATCTAAACCAGTGTTTCTCAAACGTGACAACTGAGTGTTGTAGTCCACACATTTTGCAATTGACCGGTTTGAGAAACCCGGATCTAAACCAAGGAAAATGAGGAGTGCACTTTAATTATTGGGACCTCAAGGCACATGTATAACTTCAAACATGCATTTGGCCTCCAGCAGCCTTGCCCTAATTTGATCCTTCAGGCTCAAAACTATGCTAACACAACCAAGGCTATCTGCTTGGGTGAATTGAGGTTAAGGCTACTATTTATGGAAGGTATCTAATTTGGAAAACTGTATCAGCTGAAAGCTAATACAGGCAGTCCTTGACTTATAACTATTCGTTTAGTGACCATTCAAAGTTACAATAGCACTGAAAAAAGTGAGTTATGACCATTTTTCACACTTTTGACCATTGCAGCCTCCGCATGGTCAGGTGATCAAAATTTGGATGCTTGGCAACTGGCAATCATTTCATCCTGGTGGGAATATCAGAACTAGGAATGCCACTCCAGTTTCCCACTAATCTAACCAGAGATTGGAAACATTATTTTACTACAATAAACCAGCTTTGAGCAACGTGCCAGAGTGCATTAGACAAAATGTAATTTCAAACTCTGGTTAAAACCCTCCGGTTTCTCCAATTTAATGCACATTCCATATCTGAATGTCCTGCTTGATTAATCACTGTGTTTCTATGCAATTGTGATCTAAATCTTTAGAAAAGACACAGTATCTTAAATCGCCAACTTGATCGGATCTCTTCTCAAGTTGCCCTTCCCCACCCAGCCTCCTGCCACCAAAAGGAAAGCTACTTACGCCACAAATTTGATAGCTTTGAAGGTGTTTGTTATTTGCTCGGCATGTACTACATTGGCCAAGAGTTTTTCAGGATTTGGATTACTGGTATAGTCGTTAAAATCAAATTCGAGTTTGGCATCTTCTGAAAACTGCACGGCAGCAAACTGGAAGGGTGGAAAGAGAAAGAGACTGGGGTTAATGGCACGGCTGGAAAGGTCTTCTGCAAAACACAGCACGTCTCTCATTGCCAAAGTGGTGGAATGAAAGGGTGCTGTTGAAAATCATTACTCTTAATCTTAATCTGGAGTCAACAGAGAATCTTGAAAACCATAAGAAGAATTTCCCAGCCCTGATTATAATTAAGTCAGTCTCCTTAATTAAGGCAGAATTGTTTTGAATGATTTGCTTGTCAACATCTCATAAGTTGCCCTTTATGAAATCAGAGTCAACAGACCCACTTTCTGCCTGTGGATCCACAATTACAACAGTGCAGCAGAAATGGGGAGGTCCGACCTCAAGTGCCTTCCTTCCTTTCTTCCTTTCTTCCTTCCTTCCTTCCTTCCATCCCTTCCTCCCTCCTACAGTATTGTGTGAATTCATAGAAGATTAATGTTTTTAATGGTTGTGTCCTCTGATATACCAAGTCAGCCTAAACATTTTCAGGCAGGAGTAAAGATATACTCTTCCGAGGAAGGAAGGAAGGAAGGAAGGAAGGAAGGAAGGAAGGAAGGAAGGAAGGAAGGAAGGAAGGAAGGAAGGAAAATGAGGGAGGGAAGGAGGGAAGGAGGAGAGGAAGAAAGGAAGGAAGGAAGGAAGGAAAATGAGGGAGGGAGAGAGGGAGGGAGGAGTGGAAGGAAGGAAGGAAGGAAGGAAGGAAGGAAGGAAGGAAGGAAGGAAGGAAGGAAGGTAGGTAATTTCTCCATGGCAAGTACATGGTACTCAGTAAGTAGACCTTACATGTACAGAACTATTCCACAATTCTTTCATGATGTCAATCATGAACTCCTTGATAGTCATGAACTCAGATGTTTTCATGCTTGCCGACCCATCAAAAAGAAACACCAGGTCCACTTTTCCTTTCAGGCACTCTGTGGGATGAAAGGAAAGAAAGAACATCTCAGGTGAAAAAAGGGCAGTTGGGATTTCCAGGCTGTGAGGAACTTCCTGTTGATGGTGGGCCAAAAATTAGATAGACCTCTAGATAAGGACATATGTGAAGCTGAACAGAAACCAAACTGGATTCAATTAAACATTCTTCAAGTGTTTAATAACGCCTTTCCTCTTGTCATATTAACTATTACAATTAAAATATTAATAATAACGAATCTCCTTACTTTGATATCCCGTTGTTATGTTCTTGGGGTTTTGCAGTTTGGTGTTAAACAGGTAGCAGATTCCACTTACATAAAGATTTTTGTCACAGTGTTGTTCAACGCCTGGCCCACATGCCTGCAGAGAGAAAGTTTTACTGTTCCTATTGTCATCAAGAAAATGAAGGAAACTGGAGACAAAGAAGTGCAGAGGTTAGTGGCCATATTAAAAGCCAAAGGAATGTTGGGAATCTCGGAAAAGGGATCCAGAAGAGCAAGGAAGATCATCAGTCCAGGATGAGCCACTCCTATGACCTAAAATGTATTTCCTTAAATTGGTACCTTTTAGAGATTTTTTTGGGGGATTGTAACCCCAGGAAAGATTCTGAAGACCCAACCCATCTAGAGGTTGACAAGTTGGAGAGGTCTAAGCTAAATTAAATGAAATAGTCCACCTTTGGCCCTGAGCAGAATGCTGATATAATGGATGGAACAGACCTTCTCAAGTGCGACCCCCTTCTCTCTAGAACTCAGAAATACGCTTGGCTTTCTAATTCTTGGTTTTCTGGAAGCTTCTGAACAGTTTTCATTTTGGAAACATTTTTGTTTGTTCCAATGCTTAGTGAGATTAGAGCAGCCATCAGATTTTATATTTGTTTATGTTGATTTTTGGGGAGTACTTGGTGTTCTCTAAGCTTGCTTTCCTTCCTGCAGACCTTTCATCACCAGGCTGAAGAACATCATCAATGCAGGGAGGACTAGAGTTGGCTCTTTATAGGTGGTATCTTGTCCTGTCAACCTTGATTGGGGTGTTGCTTCTTCCCTAATTGGTTTTGGGGTAGGCATCATCTCTTCTTTGATTATTCATGTTCATTTGGTGCTTCCCTTAATAGGTGTGGAATGAAAAAGGATGTCTATGGAGATTCCCAATCAACCAGGTCATGGTTGTCCCAAAGGTGCTTTTTCAAGAGGCAACTGGACTTTCTTTGTTTTTCCTTGAAGATATTTTGCTTCTCATCCAAGAAGCCTCTTCAATTCTGAGTCAGAACTGAGTCAAAACTGAAGAAGCTTCTTGAATGAGAAACAAAATGTCCTCAAGGAAAAACAAAGAAAGTCCAGTTGCCTCTTGAAAAAGCACCTTTGGGACAATGAAGAAGGATGTGAACCTACTAAAGAATCCCAAAGAAGCACCTATAGGAATTCTCTGGTATTTGTGGATTAGGCTTGGTCTAAGTCTTAAGATGTCTACGTTTCTCATTTGAAATTGTGGTTGAACATGTCATTGTGTTGTGAAATTAAAGAGTTTTTATTGTGTCTCCTGACTATCAGTTGATGTTCGTGCATGTATTCTCTCAATTTTCTACATAGTGGTTTTCACTGTCCTTCCACTTGTAGATGACTCCTGTTATGTCTTCCTTGGCTGTGGGCCTTTGGGTTGCTTAGGATAGTCTGGATAGATTCTGTTGGTTTATGGGCTATCATGATGCCTAGGATTATATGGTGGAAGCTTCAAAGAGATATTTTTCATATACGGTAGGTGTATTCCTTTCATGGTTAGGAATTTGGGTAGTTATTGGATGCATGGATAAAACATTTTGATGAAGTTATAAGGATATTGTCTACTTCTGCATTTTGAAATTCTGGATTATTCCAGTGTTTTCGCAGTAGAGAGATTTTACATAGATTTTACATAGCTTCTCTTATGTGCTATTGGGCTGTTGCTGTGCTACTTGAGCACTTGATCAATGTGAGTTTTGCAGCACATTTGGGTTCATTGTTTTCCATAGTTTTCCTTATATGTGCAGGAAGACTCATTTCTTGTTGCTCTCTCTGTTCTGAATCTTGATTCCATGAAAGGAATTACTGGTGGTTTTATCTTTTTCGATAATGAGGAATGTGCTAGTCACATAACTGAGATTGTGGATATGGGATTGGACTGGATAGATCATATTCCTGACTGTGTCTGTAAGATTATTGTTTCCAAATATTCCATCACTGGTTTCTGCTATGAACCCTGAAATGGGCGATCCTCTGGATATTCCTTTGCTCTGTTTGTATATCTGTAGATTATGAGAGAGAGAGGACAGTAAACTTCAAAAGTCTGCGTGTTTTAAAGTTTGTGTGTTCTGATAATGAATAGAGTAGAGTAGAGTAGAGTAGAGTAGAGTAGAGTAGAGTAGAGTAGAGTAGAATAGAATAGAATAGAATAGAATAGAATAATAGAATAGAGATGGAATAGAATAGAATAGAATAGAATAGAATAGAATAGAATAGAATAGAATAGAATAGAATAGAATAGAATAGAATAGAATAGAATAGAATAGAATAGAGATGGAATAGAATAGAATAGAATAGAATAGAATAGAATAGAATAGAATAGAATAGAGTAGAGTAGAGTAGAGTAGAGTAGAGTAGAGTAGAGTAGAGTAGAGTAGAATAGGATAGAGATGGAATAGAATAGAATAGAATAGAATAGAATAGAATAGAATAGAATAGAATAGAATAGAATAGAATAGAATAGAATAGAATTCTTTGTTGGCCAAGTGTGATTGGACACACAAGGAATTTGTCTCCGATGCATAAAGTAAGCTCTCAGTGTACACACATACAACAACAAAGTGATAGGTCAGAGATCATAAATCATAGTTACAATCATTAATCATAAAGTACAAACAAGAAGTGATAAATCATAAGATACCAATAAATCATATCATAATCATAAGATACATAAGGCTTTATGGGTGTCCTACTAGGTTTGGGATTGAAGATTTGGGGGAGACTGTTATTTGAGATTCTTTACTACTCAGAATAATTTGTTTTTCATAACACATGAACTAATTCACCACCAAAATTATTCCCAGCACAAGTTTGATCAAAATATATGGAAGCTGAGTAAATACTTATCTGCAAGAAATTTTGCCTGCATTGTAATTCGTGTTCACTTAAATACAGCTTTTCTTCCAACATTGATTCAGGGATGAGAAGCAATTTTAAAGATCTATCTCTGCCTGTCAGAAAGCAGCTTAAACCCCTGCCCAACTTTATCCCCCCTTCCAGAGCAAACTCACAATCATTTTATTTCCCTGCATATTGCTTGCCAGGGTCATGCCGAGATGGGGTATTGGAGAATTCTCTGCAAAAAGAGAGCGAGAGAAAGAGATTGATTGGTTAATGCTGAAGGAGATATTACCTAAATTTCCTCCTTACGGGTAGTCCTCGACTTAGGACCACAATTGGGAACAGAACTTTCATTGCTAAGCGAGGTGGTTTTAAGTGAGTCGCGCCTGATTTTTTTTTTTTTTTGCTACAGTTATTAAGTGGATCATCCCGTTTGTTAAATGAACTACATGGTTGTTAAGCAAATTTGGCTTCCCTCATTGAGTTTGCTTGTTGGAAGCCAGCTGGCAATCACATAATCCCGGCACACTGCAACCGTCACAAATATATGCTGATTGTCAAGCGTCCAAATTTTGATCACATGACCCCAGGGATGCTGCGACGATTATAAATGTAAGGACAGGTCATAAGTCACTTTTTCCAGTGCTGTTGTAACTTCAAACAGTCGCTAAACAAATGGTTGTAACTCGAGGACTATCTGTATCCATAGATCAGTGATGGCGAACCTTTTAGAGACTGAGTGCCCAAACTGCAACCCAAAACCCACTTATGCATTGTCGAGTGCCGGGTGGGTGTGGCCCATTGGCTGGGTGTGGCTAATTGGGTGGGCGTGGCTGTGGTGGTAACGGCAGACTGGGTGGGACTAAAAAGTTCAATCAATCAATTCCAACTTTGCAAGATCTTTTTTTTCCCTGTGAGAAGTTGAAATTGACTGAGCCTTTTTTTTTTTTTTTTGCACACGGCGGCGGAGGCCTAAAGCGAAAAGGTTTTATAAAACCCACCTGAAGGCCTAGGACTGGGGCGACAGCGCGCGTGCCCACAGAGAGGGCTCTGAGTGCCGCCTCTGGCACCCGTGCCATAGGTTTGCCACCACTGCCATAGATATTAATCCTTTAGGTCAGTTTCAGAATATTTCACCCAGCCTCTGAGCATATCCTTCTCTTCCCCTGCTTTCCTCACAGATGCGTAGAGGCATCCTACAATAATGACTGCAGGTCTTAGCACTTAGCAATAGCACTTAGACTCATATACCGCCTTCACAGTGCTTTACAGCCCTCTCTAAGCAGTTTTACAGTCAGCATATTGCCCCCAACAATCTGGGTCCTCATTTTACTGACCTCAGAAGCATGGAAGGCCGAGTCAACCTTGAGCCATTCAGGATTGAACTGCTGGCAGTCGGCAGAGTCAGCCTGCAATACTGCATTCTAACCACTGCGCCACCCTGGCATCTCCACCTTTTAGAAAATCATGGCCTTTCTCTGCCATTGTACCCTTCAATGGGCCTTTGCCTTTTACTCACAGCCACGAAGAATTTAGAAATCCTTCATTTTACCCTGGAATGGAATGTCCTTGCAGTCTTTGCTCTTCAAATTACATTGGTACACTTTGCCTGTGGAGTTCTGCTCCCCGGGAGCTCCCACAATGACTCTGGAAGAGAATAAATAGAGGAGGTGGGATAATATTGATAGGCCATGTGCTGTAGGGCCATTCCTGTAAAAATGCAAGGTAAGGTCAATGGGGAAGCCAGATTCACTTAACAGTCGTATTACTAATTTAACAACTGCAGTGATTCACTTAACAACCGTGGGAAAAAGGTCGTAAAATGGTGCAAAACTGTCTCGTTTAGCAACAGAAAATTTGGGCTCAATTTCGGTCGTAACCCGAGGACTACCAGCATAAGATGGAGGAAGAGATGTGGCACAATCAGACTTGCAAGATTCTCTTTTATATATATATATATATATATATATATATATATATATATATATATATATATATATATATATATATATATATATATATATATATATATATATATATATATATATATATATAAAAGAGAATCTTGCATATATATATATATATATAGCCAGTCTTAGTAACAATCGTTTTTGCCCTCATGTGGAATTGATTTCCTGCCCTAGTGGGCTGACGCCCACGGCCTGATCCTACCGTGGGACAGAAGTTTGGCAATGCGATCAGCACTTCTTTAAGCCTCGCTAGTTTCCTGCCAACTCCTTCACCGGATGGCAGCACTTAGCTCTACTTGATGGAAGAGCCCAGAAACTGGTGCTTTGTGACAATGTCCTTCAATGGGGAAGTTGCACCATCTGAATTCCTGCCGATCGTATTGCTCTAAAGGGGAACCCTTCCCCCAAAATAATAGGTATCCATTTTACTTCCTTCCCTATTCCACGATTAGTGTTTTACTCTCACTTCCTCAAAACTAGGGTGGTGGAAGGTAGGAAATACGAAAACAAAAAAGGAACCTGGTTGGAAATAACCACTTTCCTCCTAGCTACAAATAAATACAGAATAAACATGCCCTGAAACGGAACAGGGTTCAAACTCAGGGAAAATAACAAGCATGAATATAGCGTCCGATTTACAGGAAACTAACTGGGAGCCAACTAGTGCTTGTAGGCCATGAGTATCTGAATGGGGCCAAATCCAGTTCCATTGAAATCTCATTCAAACAATGTAGTTGTCAACAGACGTCTGGACAAGTTACTAACAGTAGCTCAAGTAGTCCTCGATTTACAACTGCAATTGAGCCCAAAATTTATGTTGCTAATCACAACAGGCATTTTACAACCTTTTTGCCACAGTTGTTAAGAGAATACCTGCAGTTGTTAAGTGAATCATTTGGCTATTAAGTGAATCTGGTTTCCCCCACTGATTTTGCTTGTCGGAAGCTGGCTGGGAGGGTTACAAATGGGGATCACATGACCTTGGGACAGTGCAATGGTCCTCCATACATGCCAGTTGCCAAGCAACTGGTCACTTGGCCATAGGGATGCTGCAACGGTGATAAGTGTGAAAACGGGTCGTAAGTCACTTTTTTCAGTGCCATTGTAACTTCAGTCACTAAACGAATGGTTGTAAATTGAGGACTACCTTGCACTCTTGATGGGGGCATGCTCTAGTCACAACTTAGGGTGTAGTTGGGACATCAGATACAGCACTACAAGGACGCCTCTACAAGATGCCCTCAGGGCAGTAAGCTGGGTCCGCATAGCCACTTGAATGGACTACAGGCAGTCCTCGACTTGCAACCACAATTGGAACCAAAACTTCCATTGTTAAGCAAGGCAGCTGCTAAATGACTAATGCCTAATTTTACAACCTTTTTTTTGCCTCAGTTCTAAGCAAAACCCTGTTAACCAGGTTATCTCAGGGACCATCTCTTGCTGGTCACATCCACCTGACCCACCAGAGAGGGGAGGCAAGGAATGTTGTGGGTCCCGTCCCCTAAGGAGATACATCTGGCAGGACCCAAATGAAGGGCCTTCTCCGTGGTGGCTCCCTTCCTCTGGAATATCATCTCTCCGGAAATTAGCCTGGCCCCTACTCTGACACTCTTTCATAAGGCCCTGAAGACGTGGTTCTGCCAGTGGGCCTGGGGAACCCAGAGCGGGATGGAGCCCACTAAATAGCTGGTATGAGTGTGTGTGTGTGTGGGGGGGGGGTAGTGGTGAGGGGTTATTATTTATTATTTTTATTTCTTTTATATTGTGTTTTTATTTCCTGTAAGCCGCTTTGAGTCACTGTGAGCTAGCAGGCGGCAATATAAATTTTCCAAATAAATAAACAAACAAATAAATAAATAAAATGGTCATTAAATGAGTCGGGCTTGCCCCATTGACCTTGCCTGTCAGAAGCTGGCTGGGAAGGTTGCAATTGGCAATTACATGACCCGGAGAAGCTGCAACCGTGTTAGTTGCCAAGAATCCAAACTTCAATCGTGTGTTTGTGGGGGTGCGGCACTGGTCGTAAGATTGAGGACTTGTCATAAGTCAGTACAACAGTCGCTGAGTGGTCGTAAGTGGAGGACTACCTGTACTGAATTGTAACATACTAGTCTTTGGAGATGATCCGGAAGTTACAACTGTACAAAATGCAGTACACGGAGTTGTGACAAAGCAACACTGTGAGGCTGACAATAACACATATTTTGAAGTCGCTGGTTGTCAGTCAGCTTCCAAGATGTTGACAAATCACAGCTTCACTGTATTTTTATGTGGACAAACATTAGAGCAGTTTTCATTGATCTGTAAGCTTATCAGGAGAGAGAGGCAAATATTTTTCTTACAAAACCAGGGCTCAACCTACATATTGAATTACAGGGACTTCACTGGTACAGGCAGACTTATGAAGACTCAAAAGAGGCAATGTGATTATAATTAAGCAACTCTGTGTGTTCTGGACCAACCAGCAGCGGAGAACTGTATGTTAGGATGTTTAGCATTTATAGGGTTAAACGCTGTTTCCTTAAGAAATGGCTTATGGGTAATGTAGTTTCAGCAGTCAGTTTATCTAGTCAGTGGGAGGAGTTCAAAGGTTTATGACTGTACTTCCTGGCTCTGTGCCTTTGTTTGATTCTCTTCACTTTGGGATCCAGCCTCATGGCTCGGAGACAGCAATTATTCAACATGTGATTTATATATAGGACAGGAGGATATCACTGTCTTTTAACTATCCTGTTTCCACGGTCGTGTGCATCCCTACTTCCGTGTAGACAGGTAGCAGTTTACTCGAATGAACAGATCAAAGAAGAATACTTTATTCACAGAGATATTCAACAACTCACGATTAAGATGAAATACATCTGGAATGCAATATTAATCTGGATCCATATCATTAGGTTAAAAGACAGTGATATCCTCCTGTCCTGTATATAAATCACATGTTGAATAATTGCTGTCTCCGAGCCATGAGGCTGGATCCCAAAGTGAAGAGAATCAAACAAAGGCACAGAGCCAGGAAGTACAGTCATAAACCTTTGAACTCCTCCCACTGACTAGATAAACTGACTGCTGAAACTACATTACCCATAAGCCATTTCTTAAGGAAACAGCGTTTAACCCTATAAATGCTAAACATCCTAACATACAGTTCTCAGCTGCTGGTTGGTCCAGAACACTGTGACTTTCTTATCTTCAACCATCTCTGCTTCCCAGGTAGAGCATTCTCACCCCCTGCCATTAACGCTCTACTACGTATGTTGTCTTTCCTCTCCTATTCTTAGTGTCTGGTGTTAATGTTGCAAACACCCCTGTATTAAAAACCTGACTAGCAAAAAGGATGCCAGTTCTACTTCCCCCACCTCACCCCAATAATTAGAGGAACCCCAACCACAAAGATTCATCCGACAGGCGAATTCCCCCCCCCCAAACCTGGCAGTCCTCGACTTACGACCATAATTAGGACCGGAAAATTCTTTGTTAAGTGGTGTGGTTGTTAAGTGAGGTGTTCACATGACAACAAACCCAATGTTATAACTGTTTTTTTTTTGCCCTGGTCGTTAAGCGAGACGTCACGTGACCGTGACTTGCAACTTTCTGCTGGCTTCCCCGTTGATTCTGCTGGTTGGAAAGCAGCTGGGAAGGCTGCAAACGGCAATAACGTGACTCTCGTATGCTACAAGTAATCATAAACATCTGACAGTTTGCCAAGCACCCAAATCACGATCTGGTAACTGCAGGTAGTCCTCGACTTACGACCACAATTGAGCCCGACATTTCTGCTGCTAAGCGAGACATTTGTCAGGTGAGTTTTGCTCCATTTTGCAACTTTTCTTGCCAGAGCAGGTGTTAAGTGAGTAACAAGGTTGTTAAGTGAATCTGGCTTCCCCATTGACTTTGCTTGTCAAAAGGTCACAATAGGGGGGATCACATGTCTCGGGGACAATACAACCGTCACAAATATGAGTCAGTTGACAAGCGTCCGAATTTTGATCACAGGACCATGGGGGTGCTGAAAGTGTGAAAAACAGTCATAAGTCATTTTTTTCCCAGGGCCGTTGTAACTTTGAACGGTCACTAAACGAACTGCTGTAAGTCGAGGACTACTTGTACAGGGACGTTCTAACAGTGGTAAGTGCAAGGTAAGTCACTTTTCTCAGCGCCATTGCAAATTAAATCGGTCACTAAACAAATGGTCATAAGTTGAGGACTTATGAATGTGGGAACAAGGTGTTTTTTTTGGGGGGGGGCGCTACCTTGCTGCAGAGCCTTTCCCGAGTTGGAGGACCTGATAGCCAAAGTGCTTGCTGTGGTTTGATGAGAAGAGAATCGCTGGAGAAGGATCGATGTTGTAGCCCAACGATCGCCAGGGGCCTGTAAAAAGAAGAGGGGCCGTCTTTATTTAAGGTACAGCAGAGAAAGAAGAATAAATACAGTACAGGCAGTCCTTGACTTACGACCATAATGGAGCCTGCTCGTCACAGCTGTAAGTCAGGACACTCATAAATCCGATTTTACAAACGTTTTTGCATTGATCATTAAGCAAACGGCGTAGTGATTAAATGAACCTATGGTTCTCTGTGGCAGGTGGTTTTTGCAGAAAACTGGAAGTAACTGCTGGTTTTTGTCAAAAACCGTCATCAAGATCCTGCGACTGCAGGATCCTGCAAATGACTGTAAATGTGGCCTGGTTGCCGAAAAAGAGGCTACGAAGATTTTTAAATATATATATATTAATTATTATTATTTGCATCTGAAAGTAGAGGGTTCTTACTTAGAAAATTTCCTGGCCTGCTGAGTTAGCCTTTCTTATGAATCTGGAGCAGAGAAGAAATTGATTTAAAAAAAAACAAAAAAACCTTAATCACATTTGCTCTTTTCTGAAAAGAATAAGATCCTAAACCAGTGATGGCGAACCTTTTAGAGACTGAGTGACCAAAAACTGGCCCCACCCCCACTCCACCCCCTGCCCCGCCCCCACCCCACGCCCCGCAGATTGCCCACCGCAGATTGCCCAGGCAGCCCAGCAGTGCCATGGCGGCCATGCCCTCTACCCGCGCCCTGCAGCAACTGTGCGCCATGGGGCGTGAGGGCAGAGTCTTGTCTACGCTGCCTGGCTGCCATGTCCTTGCCTGCGCTGCTCCACGTGGGCCACACTCGGGGGTGACTCTCCTCCAGGGGGGCTGCTGGTGAGGAGGGGATCGTGGGAGGAGGCAAGGCTGGGGCAACAGCACGTGTGCCCACAGAGAGGGCTCCGAGTGCCGCCTCTGGCACGCGTGCCATAGGTTCGCCACCACTGTCCTAAACATAGGCTTCCTGCAGTGAATACTAAAGAAAGGCACCTATTAATTTCAGAATCTGTTCAAGCATACAAAGACGCTTCGTCTGAAAAATGTGGCTGGTAGTTATTTAAAACAGATACCAGAATTCTCATACAATCATCAAAAAGGGATTTCCCTTTGTGTTATTTTTCACTGACCACATTGGCCCAATTGTGGTGAAAGAAATGCTGACCTAAGTGCAATTATATGCTCTCTCACTATGAAAAGCAACTTTAAAATATACTATCTTGTCTGTCAAAACAGAAAAAAAATCCCCCAAGGATTCAGATCTTCCTACACTACCATTTTTCTTCTCCAAAGACTCAGAGTATTTTTAGATCAAGCCATGAGTGTCCTCAGTAAGACCAAGTTGAATTCACTAAGTTGAATTCATGGACGGCACATGAGATCACTCACGCTGCTCCCTGGTAATCAAAAGTTGTGTGTGAAAATCAGCATCCAGCCATCCCTCTACCCCCCCCCCGCCCATTCATGGCCTGTTTTATTTGGCCATCACAATCAAAGTTAAGCTGAAAAGCTGACAAGGTTCCATTCTTCCACTTGATTTATCAAAACTTCAGTGAAAGGTAAGCACGAAAATATTGTAGCTCTGCGTGGAAAGAAGAGAGAGCCCAGGAGGCAGCACAAAGCAGGAACATCCACCATGGAGAAAATGATCTACCACCATGTCTGCAGGAAAACTGAAGTCAAGGTGTTACCCCTGAATCCCAAATGAAACGGACGGCTTATCCAGGTTTTGGGAAATGATGGGTTATGGAGGATCGTCAAGTTCTTCCCTGATCAGCAAGGTTGACGATGTATGGGTATTCCTCAACTTACGACCACAACTGAGCCCAAAATTTCTGTTGGCCAAGCAAGACAGCTGTTAAGTGAATTTTGCCCATATTACGTCCTTTCTTGCCACAGTTGTTAAGTGAATCACCCATGTTAGTAACACGATTGTTAAGTGAATCTGGCTTCCCCATTGACTTTGCTTGTCAGAAGGTTGCAAAGTTGATCACATGACCCCGGGACTGCCTACAGATTGCCTACAGATTTTTTTTACTGTATGGACAAATACAATGAGATATGGGACTCATTTTCACAAAATGCAGTAGGTTAAAAACATGATAGTTACGTAAATGTATTAGCAATACAGGTAGTCCTCAACTCACAACATTTCGTTTGAAGTTACAACAGCACTGGAAAAAAAAGAGACTTATGACAGTTTTTCACACTTACGACCACTGCAGCATCCCCATGGTCACGTGATCAAAATGCAGACGCTTGGCAACTGACTCATTTTTCTGACAATGTCCTGGGGTCACGTGATCACCTTCTGCGACCTTCTGTCAAGCTGTCAATGGGAAAGCCAGATTCACCTCACAACCATGTTACTCACTTAACATCTGCTTGTCAGAAGCTTGCAAAAGGTGATCATGTGGCTCCAGGACACTGTAACCATTTAAATATGAGTCCGTTGCCAAGTGTCTTGAGTTTTGATCACATGACCAACTGCTGTAAGTCAAGGACCACCTCTAGTTTGTTTGCCAATAAACAGATCTGTGTACTGCACTTTAACCAATCCTTGGGGATAGGCCTTAAAAAGAGCTTGGTTTGAAGGCTTGGGAACTTCTAGTGCTGGCCTAGATAGAGAATGGATTTAGCAATTTCATAGCCATCCGAGTCCGTCACACCACCAAGTCTGTTTCAAGAGCCCATTCATGGTTTTGGACTGGAGGCTAAAACATGTAAGGAACGGTTGCTGGAATTGGGTATGTCTAGTCTAATGAAGAGAAGGACAAGGGGGGACATGATAGCAGTGTTCCAATATCTCAGGGGCTGCCACAAAGAAGAGGGAGTCAAGCTATTCTCCAAAGCGCCTGAAGGCAGGACAAGAAGCAACGGATGGAAACTAATCAAGGAGAGAAGCAACCTAGAACTAAGGAGGAATTTCCGGACAGTTAGAACAATTAATCAGTGAAACAACCTGCCTCCAGAAGCTGTGAATGCTCCAACATTGGAAGTTTTTAAGAAGAGACTGGATAGCCATTTGTCTGAAATGGTATAGGCCAGTGATGGCGAACCTATGGCATGCGTGCCAGAGGTGGCACTCAGAGCGCTCTCTGGGCACGCACGCCGTTGCCCCAGCAGAGTTCGCCAGAGTAACGAGCACATGGCGTTTGGAAGCAACAGGGCAGGAAGTGAGTGAGCAAGTGGCATTGGCCCCCCGGGGATGCCACGCTCACCCAGTCTGCTGTGACCACTGCAGCCACGCCCACCCAGTGGGCCACGCCCCCCGCCCCCTGTGAAAGCACCACAATGCTGATGCAGCCCTGGCACTTTGCGATAAATAAGTGGGTTTGGGGTTGCAGTTTGGGCACTCGGTCTCTAAAAGGTTCGCCATCACTGGTATAGGCTTTCCTGCCTGAGCAGGCGGTTGGACTAGATGACCTCCACGGTCCCTTCCAACTTTATTGTTGTTGTTGTTGTTATTGTTATTATTATTATTATGCTCAAGAAAAAGTTCTGGAGCTCCAGTTCTGCATGAAAACCTTACAAGCAGATGTTTGAGTTGTCACACAGGAAGAGGCTTTCTTTGATCCTATCTCTCCATTTTGCACCCACAAAGGGAAAGCAACACCTACAGTAATTCACAGCAAAAAGTGCAGCTATTACTGTGCTGTGTGGGTTCTGAGGAGGTTTCAGACATCCTTCCCCTCTGGGAATTGAAATAAAAAAACATAGTTCAGATTCAAGTCTTCCACCGTAAGCAGTTTCTTAAATTTATCATTGATAGTAAACAAATAAATAGGTCAAGAAAGCTCTGCCTGGTATGAACACAACTTGAAAGCCAAAGGCTAATCCTTGTTTGTCTACTATATTCAGGGTTACACACATCTGTTGCAATTGTACATATTCTTCCAATAAAGGGATGCATTTGCATGTCAAGCTAGGAAGGGTGTAGGGAACAGCAACAAAGATGATCAGGGGACTGGACAATAAAACATGTAAGGAACGGTTGCTGGAATTGGGTATGTCTAGTCTAAGGACGAGGGATGACATGATAGCAGTCTTCCAATATCTCAGGGGTTACCACAAAGAAGAGGGAGTCAAGCTATTCTCCAAAGCACCTGACAGGCAGGACAAGAAGCAACGGATGGAAACTAACCAAAGAGAGAAGCAACCTAGAACTAAGGAGAAATTTCCTGACAGTTAGAACAATTTATCCTTGGAACAACTTGCCTCCAGAAGCTGTGAATGCTCCAACACTGGAAGTTTTTAAGAAGAGACTGGACAACCATTTGTCTGAAATGATATTCCTGCTTGAGAAGGGGATTGGACTAGAAGACTTCCCTTCCAACTCTGTTATTCTGTATTCTATTCTGTATAGGTCGCTGCAAAGAGTCAGCCAGCCTACACAGACTGCCTTCTCTTTTCCTTTCATGACAGTTCATGACCCAGATTTCAAGCTTACTGGAGGCCACAGGTATCATGCAAATGCAGACTGGTTTCCATTGGCATTTTGCAGAATCTGTTTCCAAAATCTTATTTTCCACTAACCAATCATGTTCACTGCTGAAGTTGATATGATGCAAATGATCGAGGAGGAGGAGGAGGAGGAAGAAGAAGAAGAAGAAGAAGAAGAAGAAGAAGAAGAGGAAGAAAAGAAGAAGAAGAAGAAGAAGAAGAAGAAGAAGAAGAAGAAGAAGAAGAAGAAGAAGAAGAAGAAGAAGAAGAAGAAGAAGAAGAAGAAGAAGAAGAAGAAGAAGAAGAAGAAGAAGAAGAAGAAGAAGAAGAAGAAGAAGAAGAAGAAGAAGAAGAAGAAAAGAAGAAGAAGAAGAAGAAGAAGAAGAAGAAGAAGAAGAAGAAGAAGAAGAAGAAGAAGAAGAAGAAGAAGAAGAAGAAGAAGAAGAAGAAGAAGAAGAAGAAGAAGAAGAAGAAGATATCCATTAAGTTATGTCTAACTCTTGGTGCTTCTATGGGCCAGGTCTCTCCACATCTTCTAATCTTGCACTGCTTCCTTGAGTTTTTCTATGCTCTGGCAGGTGTTAGCTTTGATGGTATCCAGCAACCATGTTCGTTGATGGCCTGGTTTCCTTTTACTGCTAATTCTTCCAAACATAATTGCTTTCAATAGTGGCGACAATCTGTAGCTCGGGTGTAGGATGAGGGTGAAGGTTCGTTCTCTGAGCTTGTGGGTTGGTTTCTGAACGTTTCGTTATCAGGCTAGGTAACGTCTTCAGTAGAGTTTAGAGTCCCCTACACTCTGCTGAAGATGTTGCCTAGCCTATTAAACGAAACATTCAGAAACCAACCCACAAGCTTCACCCTCATAATTGCTTTCTCCAGTGAATTCCCCCGCATAACATGGCCAAAATAATTGAGACGCAGTTTCATGATTTTTTTCTTCTAGTGACATGTCTGGTAAGCCACTAGCTCTGGTTAACGTGCCATGCCCAAGTAGCCCTGCACATGTACAGGTAGTCCTTGACTTACAACCATTTGTTTCGTGACCATTCAATGGCACTGAAAAAAGTGACTTATGACCATTTTTCAGTTGACGGTTGCATCATTCCCCTGGGTCACATGATCAAAATTCGGACACTTGGCAACTGGCATGTATTTATGACGGTTGCAGTGTCCCGGGGTCATGTGATCATCTTTTGTGACCTTCTGACAAGCAAAGTCAATGAGGAAGCTAGATTCACTTAACAACCTTGTTACTAACTTAACAGCAGTGATTTACTTAACAAGTGTGACACCAAGTGTGAGGCAGAACTCACTTAACAATTGTCTTGCTTAGCAACAGAAATGTTGGGCTCAATTGTGGTCGTACATCGAGGACTACCAGCATGTATGTGTAAACGATGTCAGAGTACTAAAGCTTGTTAAATGTTTTGGAGTGACGTAAACATTATGTGAATGTAGCTAATGTCTCTTCCTTAGGGCTAGGTTGTAACACCAGCCAGGCACCTAACATGAGTTTTCACAGACAGTGAGTCAGTTCAAGCCCAGATATCTATATTAGGAATTCATGGCAAAGTAGATCCGGGAAAGAAATTAGTTTAGCTCACATTTGAAAGCCAGGTCATCCAACTTTGCATTTTCAAACAAATACACAAACTGAAATATAGAACCCATTGGGAATGGACACTTCTCAGAATTTTGCAATGTGATTTGCTAATGAAAATTCAATAATTGCAATGTTATACTAGGAAGAATTGTTTGCAAAACTGTATATATTTGGAAAAATTGAAAACAAAGTGCCTTTGCCTCCATGCTCTTACACTTTCACAAAGTCAATAAAATGTAGCTTTTTACTCTGCTTTCTGAGTTTGATATTATATCTTATCTTGTTTCTCCTAGCTGGGGCATGTGAGTTGTACTATTGGAGCTTGGGATACTAGGGACTATATCTATTTATGATTTTCCTTTTATCCAGCTGTTGTATCAGGTATGTCTGCTGCTTAGCATTATGACTACAGCGATCTAGAAACCCAGTAAGTAAGTAAATATAGTAAATTAATTAAAATATGCATCAAATTATGTACAAAATTCAATGGGAACTTTAACAGAAAATATCCAGGTTGGACTGACCGGGGCTGATGTACTATCATCAACAAGTGATGCAGAGAAACACAAACTGATACCACAGAGAGAGAGAGAGAGAGAGAGAAAGAAAAATAAACAAATACACACACACAGACACACAAACACAAACACACCCTGAAAAATAGGAAATGTAGAAAATCTTCAATTGTACTTTTCATGCATTCTGTTGGTGGCCACTGTCTATACCAGGCCTGCAAACAGAAGCGCTGAAAAATTATCCAAAATTAGATAGATCACAACTCTGAACCCTGAAGCTTTTCGTGTTCAAGTTCTAAGCAGTACAACCTATTTAGTAATTACTTCTAACACTTCCCAAAAGAACGAACAGACCAACAGAGCAGACATTCTTCTGGAACTGGCTGCTTACAATATTGAGTTTTGATGCATGTAAATATACAATTTAAATAACATTTGATTGATTTGGGGTTGGTCTGCAAACACCATCTATAGCAGTATTTCTCAACCTTGGCAACTTAAAGAAGAAGAAGACTGCCACAGAGAAGAGGGAGTCAAGCTATTCTCCAAAGCATCTGACAGGCAGGACAAGAAGCAACGGATGGAAACTAATCAAGGAGAGAAGCAACCTAGAACTAAGGAGAAACTTCCTGACAGTTAGAACAATTAACCAGTGGAACAACCTGCCTCCAGAAGCGGTGAATGCTCCAACACTGGAAGTTTTTAAGAAGAAACTGGACAGCCATTTGTCCGAAATGGTATAGGGTTACCTGCCTGAGCAGGGGGTTGGACTTGATGACCTCCAAGGTCCCTTCCAACTTTATTATTATTATTATTATTATTATTATTATTATTATTATTATTATTATTATTATTATTATTATTATTATTATTATTATTATTATTATTATTATTATTATTATTATTATTACTTCCACCCCCAGAATTCCCCAGGCAGCACTATCGATCTATAGGGCATGATTGCTTGCTAATAATCCCAGCCCTGAACCATTGTAATTTTATTGAATGAAGTGCATTTAAATCATAAAATGTGTTTAGCAAACCATAATGCTTGCATTCATTCACACTCTCTACTCAGGTCAGATCATACCACACCATGATTTAGCATCTTGTGTGTCTCCATTGATGTTAACCTAACTGAAAGGGTACCATTAGCTTACTCAGCACCATTGTACTTATAAACTATTTTACTTTGGCTTAGGTGTTTTGTTTTGTTTTTTTTAGTTAGTCTGATGAGCTCACTTACGTCTCGGCCAAAGAAAAGTACACAGAAAGGACAGCCTGGAGAAATATTTTAATCAAATAACAGGCCCAATTTTCCGCCCTGATGCTGAAAGAGCAACTACTGTAGCTGCTACCTCTGTGCTTCTCCATGCACTAAAATCGGGCAGTGCAGAGTAAAAGAGGAAGGATGCTTTCCCATGCTGATGTGTGATCGAAAGTGCCGTGTCCTGGGAGTTAATGAAAGTGAAATAGTTTAATAAAACGGAAGACACGCCTGGAGCAAGAAGAAGATTTTGGATCGGTGTTTCTCAACCACGGCAATTTTAAGATGTGTAGACTTCAACTCTCAGAATTCCCCAGCCAGCATAGTGCAAATGAATGGAATTTCCAGATTGGGGGCTTTTTCATCTGGCTTTAGAACCACTCATCATGTGTGTGTTTTTCCCCCCACCAAACAGTTCCAAGAACATGCAGGGATTCATGTACAGTAGCAGCAAATGCTAAAGTTTGCTGCTAACTCTTCTACTTTGGCCACCGACTTAATCAGCAGAAAATTACCAGAAGGAAGCTTTTTTCCTGGTCTTTTAATAAACATCAAGGCGTGCTGATCAGTCTGCAGCTTAAGGGCCAGCCAAAGCATCCTGTTAGCCCGCAACAAGTTTATTTTTCTCCACTATTTTTTCAATTTCCAGTTTTCTGTCAATTTTTTCCCTACCCTTCCCTTTAATACCCTTCAATTCAATGTCGGTCAGTTGGACAATTCTGTCAACTGGAGGCTAAAACATATAAAGAACGGTTGCAGGAATTGGGTATGTCTAGTCTGGTGAAAAGAAGGACTATGGGGCAACAGGATGGCAATGTTTCAAGATCTGGGGGGCTGCCACAAAGAAGAGGGGGTCAAGCTATTCTCCAAAGCACCCAGAAGGCAGGACAAGAAGCAATGAATGGAAGCTAATCAAGGAGAGAAGCAACCTGGAACTAAGGAGAAATTTCCTAACAGTTAGAACAATTCATCAGTGAAATGACTTGCCTCCAGAAGTTGTGGGTGTGAGGTTTTTAAGAAGACACTGCACAACCATCTGTTTGAAATGAAACAGAGTTTTCTGCTTGAGCAGGAAGTTGGACTAGAAGACCTTCAAGGTCCTTTCCAACTCTGTTATTCTGTTAATTTCTTTCAATTCTCAGTTTCCTGTCAATTTCTTTCCATTTCCAGTCAATTCCCAGTTTTCTATCTAATGAGGCCGATTCCAGATATAACTCCTATAGGGAAGGAAGTGGCAGAAGACCCATTATTTGCCTCTCAGGGTTCTTAATTTAGACAGAAAAATGACACGCTTAATGGTGCCCAGAGAACTGATTGGGGAGCTAGGCATCCCTCAAGAAACAAGGGAGCACTGGGGGCCCTTGGCAAGACACAATGGGACATACATACATTCATGGATGCTCCCTCTTGGGCACTTTCTCCCCTCCCCACGCCGGTTGTCTTTCCCCCAGTATTTTACTGTATTCCTATTCAGACTTAGCCCCTCTTTCCCTCCCCCCTCCCACAATTTTCTCTCTCTCCCTTTCTTATTCTCTGTGTTTCTCTCCTCCCATGCCACATAAGCAGTAGTGCAGAATTCTGTATTTTCTCTATTCCCTTCAACTTAAAATAAAACCTGGTCCTTCGCAGAGCAATACTGTTGCAATCAAATCCAGAAGCATTCTTTCTCCCAAGGGTCTCTAGAAAGAGAAGAGGAAGAGGAAAGAACTGGATTACACCTCAGATATATTTTTTAAAAATGTCTGGGGTCTTCTAAGTCAGTGATGGCGAACCTTTTAGAGACCGAGTGCCCAAAAACTGGCCCCGCCCCTGCCCTGCCCCTGCCCTGCCCCTGCTCCGCCCCCACCCCGCCTGCCCGCAGGGCCACTCACCGCCTCTAGGGCCCGCCGCAGATCGCCCAGCAGCACCATGGCGGCCACGCCCTCTGCCCACGCCCCGCAGCATCAACTGTGCGCGATGGGGCACGAGGGCAGAGTCTTGTCTACGCTGCCTGGCTGCCATGTCCTTGGCTGCACTGCTCCGCGTGGGCCACGATCGGGGGCGACTCTCCTCCAGGGGGGCTGCTGGCGAGGAGGGGGTTGCGGGGGGAGACAAGGCTGGGGCAATGGCACGTGTGCCCACAGAGAGGGCTCCAAGTGCCGCCTCTGGCACCCGTGCCATAGGTTCGCCACCACTGTTCTGTTTTCTGGACTTGAGGTAGCCTCAGTAGCCCTGCTGAGATTAAGCCCACTGCAGTCAGGACTATAGTGGCTCAGGAACCATCTCATCCCAATTTCATTGACCCGTCCCACCTGGTCAGGTAGGGTGGACATGCTGTGAAACCCATCGGTTAAACAATTTTGAATTGTGGGATATAGGAGGTGGGCCTTCTCAGGCACCCTACCCACTCTTTCAAGTATCGTACCCCCAGAAATCAGGTGGACTTTCAGGCCTTCCAGAAGAGGTTAAAGACCTGGGAGTCAAAGAGTGTGATGCAATCTTGCAGGTAATGGGTGGCTTGAGGACACTCCTTCTGCCTCGTTAATTTTTTAATTTTGATTAAAAGTAAGACTTTTAATTTGGTAGATTTTAACCTTACTTTTCATTTTCTTTTCAACTGTGCTTTTAGTCATGTTTTGATATTATTTTATGAGGTTGTTTGTCAGCCATTCAGAATTACTTAGACGAGAGGGGCAGTGTAGAAATTTGCTGAATGAATTGAATGAATGAATGTCTAAATTCTGTCCTTATCCCTACAGTACAGGTAATCCTCAACTTACAACAGTTCATTTAGTGACCATCCACAGTTACAACGGCACTGAAAAAAAGTGACTCATGACCATTTTTCACACTTACGACCGTCGCTGCATCCCCTTGGTCACATGATCAAAATTTGGATGCTTGACAACTGGTTCCTATTTCTGCCCCAGGGTCCATGTGATCACCTTTTGTGACCTTCTGACAAGCAAATTCAGTGGGGAAGCCAGACTCACTTAACAGCAATGTTACTAACTTAACAATTGTAATGATTCACTTAACAACTGTGGCAAGAAAGGTTGTAAAATGGGGCAAAACTCACTTAAGAAATGCTTCACTTAGCAACATAAATTTTGGGCTCAGTTGTGGTCAAACGTCGAGGACTACCTGTGTTCTCCATCCTACCATTGTGGTGTTACATTTATTTCATTGTATTTATTTATTAAACAAATTTACATAGCTGCCCAGCTTACACAGAGGTCACTCAAGGCGGCTTGCAAAATTGCATTCCTGTGCTGAGAAGCGGAATCATTGCAACATTTTATTTCTCTCCGCTGAAACTGCAAACGAGAGGAAATGCTACTGCTTTCCCACATGTTGGGGGGAAAAACAACATAATGTGCTAGCTTTTGCCAAGTCTGCATCTCCTTTCCATCTTGGTCCAATGACAGAGCTGGCCGTAATAAGGCAGGGCATCAAGGACTTTCCAAGGAAGACTTTTTATGCACCATCACCCTGTCTCATTTCTCCTTTGAAGTTTGTGAATGAAATCAATTCTTAGGATTAGCAGCCCTCCATTTACAACAGGGTTTTTTTTTCCTTTTCTTTTGTTTTTGAGATGACAGGGTTTTAAGGTGTACAGATGCAAGCAGCTTGGCTTTTTCTCACCACCTCTTAAAACACCTAATATTTTAAGGATGGTTCCCACACCCTTTTAGATGTAAAGGGGGGGGGGGGAGTTAGGGAGATTATGTAAACAGAAAACAAGGTAGGGGAAACAGTGTTCATTACATGTGGGTGTTTATGTGTGATTTACGCAGCACCACATGGGATCCACAACTGGAGTGTGACTTCCCCTCTTCTGGGTAATAATAGACTTATATACTTCACACTGCTTTACAGCCCTCTCTAAGCAGTTTTACAGAGTCAGCCTATTGCCCCCCAACAATCTGGGTGCTCATTTTACCGACTTCGGAAGGATGGAAGGCTGAGTCAGCCTTGAGCCAGGTCAGAATTGAACTGCTGGCAGCCGGCAGTCAGCAGAAGTAGCCTGCAGTACTGCATTCTAGCCACTGTGCCACCACGGCTCTTAGGGTAGGGGTAGGGTAGAGATTAGAGATGGGAAGGCCTGGAAAAAAACTGAAAAAAAAATGGGGGGGGGAAACAGTTTTTTTCTCATTTTTTTCCAAACGGCTTTGGGGGGGAAAACGGAAAAAAAGCCCTGTCGTTTTCCAAATTTTTCCGGTTTTTTTTCCCCAGGCCTTCGCATCTCTACATACTAGGGACACTATACTTTGGCTTCAAAAAAAACCCACCTGATCACTAAATGGCCACCAGCTATTTTTATTCCCAGTTCAGATTTGACAGCCTGATGTAATGGTCTGTAAAAATGACCCTGAGAAACAGGAGGAAGAATAGTCACAGTCTAGGGGCAAACGGTCAGACACGAGATGTCTCAGCCCACAGAAAGAATGGAGCCGTGGGAAGCATCTCAGAAAAAAAAACCTCTGTAGTTCTTTGGAAAGTAAAGGTGAGGAAAAGGAGAAGTTCTTTCAGATTTGCAAGATTCTCAACATAAAGATAGTGGTTTGGGTTTCTCCTTTGGACTACTGTACTTTGAATGGCTGACACCTTACCTCAGTGTGTTGAGGGAATAAAGTTATAAGTCACACATTTCCAGTATTTATATAACAGTAGGATCACATCATAACTTTGATTTTGGAGAAAATGTCTGGAAAATACCACAGACAGCCTGGAAAGTAAACAGTGGATCATCAAACAATACAGAATTTCCAGAATTTTCACTTGGAATATCAATGACCAGTCTCAAGTTACAGAACCATGTTTTGGGAACGTAACTGTGCAAAGGCTTTGCCCCCTTAATAAGTCTTATCATGCTGGGAAAGTGGAAGAACAGGGGAGAAGAGAACAAACAGGTAGTCCTCGACCCTAACCCTAACCCAGGGGTAGGCAACCTTGGCTCTTTTATGACTCGTGGACTTCAACTCCCAGAATTCCTGAGCCAGCATGGCTCAGCTTGGAAACCTCTCCCTTTCCCCTCAGCATGACTGGCTCAGGAATTCTGGGAGTTGAAGTCCACGAGTCATAAAAGAGCCAAGGTTGCCTACCCCTGCCCTAACCAGTACTGAGCCCAAAACATACGTTGCTAAGTGAGACATTTGTTAAGTGAGTTTTGCCCCATTTTACGACCTTTCTTGCCACATTTGCTAAGTGAATCCCTGCAGTTGTTAAGTTAGTACCACAGCTATTGAGTGAATCTGACTTTCCTATTGATTTTGTTTTTCAGAAGTTTGCAAAAGGTGATCACGTGATCCCGGGACACCGCAACCGTCATAAATATGACTCACTTGCCAAGCAGCTGAATTTTGATCGCGTGACCATGGGGGATGCTGCAACAGTTGTGTGAAAAAATGGTCATGTCACTTTTTTCAGTGCCATTGTAACTTTGAACAATCGGTAATTGAACTGTTGTAAGTGGAGGATGTAGCAGCAAGGTGGATGAAGAAATTATAGCAATTATGGGTGCATTAATGAAAGATCTGAAGGACCACATTGAAGATAAATCTTCCTGGAGAAAGCTTGTGGTTTGATTGGTGAGAATTGACACCAATTTGACAAGATACGATCAGTCAGGATCACTTCACAAATAAAGCTCCCTATTTTTATAGTTCTGTATTTTTCATTGCTGGCTGGGGAATTCTGGGAGTTGAATGTATGATAAAGTGGGCTAAACTTTTGTCTCTTATTCTTCTATTTCAAATGAAATGCTATAGGTTCTCCTGCTTGAGCAGGGGGCTGGACTAGAAGACCTCCAAGATCCCTTCCAGCTCTATTTATTCTAAATTTCAACAATTTCAACATTTTAGCAATTATATGTTCATCATTGTTATGTCTGAAAGTGGCCAGGGTTGAGAAACACTGCTCTAAACCATTGCTTTTTCACCAAGACTTCAGCACTGTGATTGTAGCAAATCACTCAAGGGAAGGGAGAGAAAATTCTACGTATGAGATACTGTGAGTGTGGGTGGGAGAGAAGTGTAAAGCACATTTACACCTTCCCTAACCAAGCTAATTATAAAAAATGCAAACAATCAGGCGAGAGTTTGCTTTAAGTCAGGCCCAGTAGCTGCAGAGGGCCTTTTCTTGAAGGAACATGATGGTTCTGAGTGGTTCCTTTGTGGTAGAGACAACACAGGAAATCTTGCTGCCACAATCTGACCTGTGGAGAAGGCTTTTGCTGGAGAAGGGCTGAGGTGTCTGCAGACTGGTGAGGCTCAGCCAAACGCTGAGGGACACACATGCAGTTTGGCTGCCAGCTCAGAGTGAGCCAAGCTCCGTCGATCCTACCACGATGTCTCCAATGTCTTTTGTCGGCACCAACCCACTTAAGGCTACTAGATTCAGGGCGGAGGAACACAGATGACCGTGAGATGCCAGGAAAAAGCAGTTTTCCCTGTAGCTCTTGCTGTCATCTAATGGCTATCCAGATCAGATGGTCTTAGCCCATGCCAGAAGAAGCATAAATGGACTCCTCAACTGAGGAGAAACAATGGGCCATTGAGAGAGGCAGTTCTGGAAATCGCCTTTCAAGCCATTTCTTTCCTCAAGCCCTTGTCAGGATAGGCTGGAGTTACTTGTTTAGTAACAGAAATTCTGGTCCCAATTGTGGTTGTAAATTGAGGACTATTTGTATTAGCTGTGGATTGGAAAAGAAATCTACCAACCACTAGATGGCAGCAAAGAAATGCCTCTTTGCTGTCATCTAATGGCCATCTCAATTTTTGCAGTCCAAGTTTGGAAGCTCTAATGTGACCCCACCTGAGGACAGGCCATCAACTGCTAAGTGTAAAGAAATATGGAGATACTGTATCTCTGATGAAGAATGGATGAACCGTTGAAGGAGAAATGACAAGTCAGTCCTGGGGAAGGAGGAGGCCTAAAGAGGCTCAGAATAATCCCATCATGATTTTGCCTGATATAAGAGGGGTAGGCTTTCACAATTTTGTTATTCTGCCCTTCAAAATAAAATCACATTCCTGGAATCTTTGTGGCATCGTTTTCCCTGACCTGGCCTACTTCAAAGTCCAAGGACTGACATTAAGAGAGGACAGTTAGTCCTTAAAATCCGGCTCTCCACTCCCACCCCACCAAGTCCCTTCTACACCAATCCAAACCTGGTTGCTTCAGTTATGGTAAGGTGGTAGCCCCTGGCAGAAACAAGCATTGGGAGCCATCCTGACCCGAAGCAAAAATTCTGAATGAAAAAAGAAAGTGCCTTTCTGGATTCCAAGAAGAAGCAGGAAAGAACTTTCTAGAACAATCACCATGAGCTTCTGACCCCAATGAGGATATGAATGGAGGCAAGATTTTCTGAACTTGCTTCTCTTCATGAGCACGTTTCATTACCAGGCTGGGTAGCATCATCAGTGCAGGGAGAAAATAGCTTGACTGGGGCATGGTTTCTTTCCTGACCGATCTTTGAGTAGTTATCTCTTCTTTGTTTACCTAGTGCTGGTTCCTGCTTCACTGGGAGTTGATTAAGATGTAAGCCGAGGAAGGATGTGTTTAGGTCTTGTTTTGCTTGATCTTTGGTTGCTTCCATTCTTGAGTGGTTTATGGATCTTATCTCAGTGGACCTGTTCATGGTCAAAGTGCCACACCTGTAGGAATTCTCTTGCATTTATGTACCAGGTTTGGTTTAAAGATGTCTAAAGTTTCCTAATTGAAATGTTGGCTGAACTGGTCAATGTGTTATGAAATTAAGGAGGTTTTATTAAATCTCCTCATGATGCATTCTCTCAATTTTCTGCCTGTTGCCCTATACAATCCTTGAATTGTATGTTGTAGATAATTCCTGTATTGGGCCTTTGGGTTCATGCAGGATGCTCGAGATAGATTTTGTTGGTTTATTAGCTATTATGATGCCTAAGGATTGTATGTTGGAAGCTTCAGAGATATTTTTCATACAAGGTAAAGTTATTCTGTAGGAGCGCAATGGCTCACGTGATTAGGACACTGGGTTGGAGGTAGCAAGTCAGTGTTTGAGACCTGAGTACTGCTGCGTGGTGGGGTGAGCTCCCCTCATTTGCTCCCACCCCTTGAAGGGGACATGAAAGGAGCCCTCAAGGGTGTCACTGGCTAATCCTTTCAACCCAGAAGCACCTTAAATAATGTCTCCGATATGAATGGGGGGGGAATATTCTGTTCATAAATTGGGCAAATTTTGTAGTGGATGCATGGAAAGACATTTTTTTGAGGAAGCTGTGTGGATATCCATAGTTTTGGAGCATGCTATATTTCTCCTTTTTTGTTTCTGCTTTTTTTTGGAGTTCTGGGTTAATGCAGTGCATTTTTGCTTGACCATAGAGAGTTCAGACACAACTTCTTATGTGTGACTTTGTTCTGTGATAATTGAGTACTTAACTGTTGGGGTTGTTTTGTACTACACCTACATTTATAGTTTGTCATTTTTCTTGCTGATGAGCATGTGCAGCAAGACTCATTTATTGCTGTTCTCTTCTTCTCATTCTGTTTGCATGGAATTATACATGATTCTAAGTCAGGGGTCTTCAAACTTGGCCCTTTTATGACTTGTGGACTTCAACTTCCAGAATTCCTCAGCCAGCGTGCCTGGCTGAGGAATTCTGGGAGTTGAAGTCCACAAGTCATAAAAGGACCAAGTTTGAAGACCCCTGTTTTAAGTGATCTTTTTTGATAATGATGAATGAGTCCTCCATATAATAGAATCATACAGATTGTATCTGTGGGAGGACTATTTTTTTCAGGAGTTGCTTTACTATTTCTGTTATGAATCTTGAGATGAGTGGTCTTTTGGGTGTTCCTTCAATGGGTTTGTATATTTGTCCAACTGGAACTTCAACTTGATGAAGGAGAATGCAGTGAGGTCCAAAAGTCCACATATTTGAGTGATTGCATGTTCTGCTATGTATTGTGTATAGTGTAGTACTGTTGCAATTGGGACTTTCATCAGTTTTGGATCCATGTGTGTGAAGAATGCAATGACATCAATTAAACCATGATTTCGTCACCATCTTCTTCAATTCTCTTGAAGCAGACGAGTCTATTCAATGGTTAATACAACTCTGTTCTCTAATGGGTAGATTTGGTCTAAAAGAGTTTGACTGCCTGATGACCTTTGTATCCAATAACTTGATGGTTTTCCATTTTGAATACATAATTTTCCATTTTGAATACATAATTTTAACATCACCTTTGCCAGATATCCATGAAGACCATTTGCACTGTTAATTTAGGGCTGGTATATAGTTAACTTTCCGATGAAGATAATATCAAAACGAAGAACTGAATGCTCTCCATAGCTAGGCTTTTTATGATTCAACAATTCCCTTAAAAATAAGATGATCATCTACTTACTTTTAGCAGCAAAACCAATTGCTGCTCAATGTTGGAAATTTCTTGAAAATTTAACAAAGGATTTGTGAATGTAAAAAACTTAGAATAATGAAGTCTCAGGGCAATAATGGTACTTTTGTCAAATCAGGTTATTTTTATGATGTTAATTGTAATGGGTGTAGTTTTGTTGACTCTTAGAAATACATGGAAACTTTCTATTTTGTGTGTGTGTGTGTTTGTCCTTATAACCTTGTCTACTCTTTATTTAGTTCTTTCTCTTTTTGTGTACATTATTTACTTAATTAATTAAAATTAAAAGTAATGCACAAGTGTTAATTGCCTTTCCTGTCCCAAAGTGTGAGGCTGTCATCCTTTATATCACCATCCTGGCAGGAGAAAGAAGAAACGGAATGTGATTTTTTTTTTATTACAAATGGGACTTGTTCTCCATCGTTGATCAATTTGTTGTTTAATGGGTTCCCTACTTCTTGTGATGAGTATATGAAAGACCTGTATCCTAGGGTTCTAATATTATCTAGGAGGCCTGGGATTGCACTGGGCCAATTTTCTTAAACTGGGTGAAGTGCCTAACCTTCCACTTTATCAGACACCACAACAGTATCCATCTCTGCATCTCCGACGGATTTACTCAAGAAAATATTTGGGAAAAAAATTGTACAGCTGATCCTCACAACCATCAGCCTTACCTCCACGAGAGGACAGGTTGCTAATATATCTTGAGGACAGGAATGTGTGATGTCTGCCTCCCCCAGTACCACCACCCCCCAAAACAACCTAGGTCTACCACCACTTGGTCCAGTTTATGGGTTGAGCTTAACTTCATTACAGGTAGTGCTCAACTTACAACAGTTCACTTACTGGCCGTTCGAAGTTACAACAGCACTGCAAAAAGTGACTTATGACCGTTTTTCACACTTACGACCATTGCAGCATCCCCCAAGGTCATGTGATTTACTTTCGGATGCTTGACAACTGACTCACATTTATGACAGTTGCAGTGTCCCGGGGTCATGTGATCACCTTTTGCAACCTTCTGACAAGCCAACGGGGAAACCAGATTCACTTAACAACCGGGTTACTAATTTAACAACTGCAGTGATTCACTTAACAAATGTGTCAAGAAAGGCCGTAAAAAGGGGCAAAACTCACCTAACACATTTCTCACTTAGCAACATAAATGTTGGGCTCAATTGTGGTCGTAAGTTGAGGACTATCTGTATAGACAAATGTTTTCACTCTGATTGGCCAGTCTATGCTACTTCCATGCTGGGGTCACTGCTCTCTCTGGACGTTTCATCCTGGGCTGACTCTCCCCTTTTGAAGGGATCTAATTCAGTGAACCTGGACTGTTTTCTTCATTTCATCATTTCATTTATTTTTAATAAATTCATTTGTGAAGAAGTGAAAATCTACCCATTAGATAAGACACAAGTCCCAAATAAGACACAGGTTCTTCTCCTTCTCCTTCTCTCCTTCCTTCCTTCCTCACTGGGACACACCACCAATCACAAGGAGGCCCATACAAAATATCTATCATTGGAAACCACATCCCCTCAAAGATGGACGCACAGAAACTAACGTAATGGGTGTACAGGTGAGATGGTTAAAGGATCAAGAGAATCCACCATTGTGGCCAAACTAGAGGAAGGAGATGAAATCTGGAAAGTGATTCCTTAAGTTCATTTCCAACCAGTTAATCCACAAAACGGCTTAAAGCTATACCGTAATGCAGAAAACCTCTAACGTTATCTAGAATGATGATCGGTCTCAAGGAAAAATTACACCTCTTTAAAAGCCAAATGTTCTGGGGGGAAAAACAGTTGCCATTGTGAGAATGATTGACATTGCATGGCACTTAGCATAAGTGCTGCATATCAAACTATAGAAGTATCCTTCAAACTGGGGAGTTTGAGTAACTTGAGTTTGATGCTATATTCAAGGAGCATTTAAAAAAAAAACAACTACTACATCACAATCTTAAAAAGAAATCCAAAATGAGATCGCATACTTACTGACCACAAACCAGAAAATGGTGATGGATTTAATGTCAGAACAGAAGTATATTAATTAATTAATTAATTAACTAAGTTAGTTTCCTATAGCCTCCCAATTCAACCAAGTGATTCTAGGCAGCTTACAATTCTAAAATTATAAAACAATTTAAAAATTACTTAGTTATTCCAGACAGCACATTGGCATCAGCCTTCTGGTGTGAAATAAATAAATAAATAAATAAAATTTAACTGTGTACTGAACAACAGACCCTACTGAAAATGTTCCTGCAGTGGTGACTGTCATTTTTTAGAATGAATGAAATATCCGATGATACTATAGATAGAGCAGCGGTGGGCAACTCTGGCAACTTTATGACCTGTGAACTTCAACTCCCACAATTCCTGAACCTGCATGACTGGCTCAGGAATTCTGGGAGTTGAAGTTCACAGGTCGTAATGTTGCCATAATTGTCCACCCCTGCTAATTTAAGAGAGTATGACAACTCTGCTTTTTGAAAAGCTGGAAGGTGTGGTAGTTGCCATTGTTGCCATGAGAGGTCAGAGTTACAACAACCATGTGTCTGAAATGATATAGGGTTTCCTGCCTGAGCAGGGGGTTGGACTAGAAGACCTCCAAGGTCCCTTCCAACTCTATTATTATTATTATTATTATTATTATTATTATTATTATTATTATTAGTATTAGTATTAGTATTAGTATTAGTATTAGTATTAGTATTAGTATTACAACTCTGAAAGCTAAATCCTCTTGTCTTTGCCCTATCCATTTCTCATTCATGGAATTTGCAATCAGAGTTATTTCATCAACTTCTATTGAGGCTGAAGTTTTTTTTTTTAATGGAATCAAAGCATCTATGGCTAGTCCTCAACATATAACCCAAATGGAACCCGGCCATTACGGTTGTAAGTCGTGATGGTCGTAAAGTGGGTTATGACATGATTTTATGATTGTTTTTCACAGCAGTTGTTAAGAGACTGCCAGGATCATTTAAGCGAACCCACTGTTCGCTATGGGGTACTTTGCCAAAATCTGAAAGTAGATGCCAGTTTTCAGCAAAACATCGTGAATCATGGTCATGTGACTGAGGGATGCTGCAAGTGGTCAAAAATGTGGGCTGGTTACGAGCGACCAAAATGGGGGAAGCAGCCATTACCTTTTGGGGTGGGCGGGTGTTCCATTGTAACTTTCAACGGTCGCTAAGCAACTGGTCATAAGTCGAGGACTACCTATATATTTTGTTCTCTGCATCGACTCATCAGTGTTAAATGTTGATACAACATTTGGAACAACTTCACTCTGAGTACTTTACAACAAGATGCGAATGTCAGGTAGAAGAGGTAAAGCCTACCCAACACCACAACAATAACATTTTGTTATTTTGGAATCACAAAATGTGTCACAGCTCTCTTTGACAGGAATTGTTTCTGGGAGAAGGTACCAGAATCTCAGAAATATCCCTATCTTCAAATTACTGACTGGTTTAATATGGTGACCTAACATAATATTTGAAGTAAATTTTGTTAGCAAGAGATTTCCAGACATTTAAGGTGGGAGCCAGCAGTTTGCAGGCTAAAAGAAGACAAATATAAAACAATCTCACAGGGGTGTTGTTATAGTGGGGAACAATAATAGGAGATCCCTAAGTGAGTCAGGTTGAGCTCCTGGAGAAAAGACAGGCTATAAATTTAGCACAGAGAGCCAGTTTGATCTAGTGGTTAAGGCACCAGGCTAGAAAGCGGGAGGTTGTGAGTTCAAGTCCCTCTTTAGCCATGAAAGCCAGTTGGGTGACCTTGGGCCAATCATTCTCTCTCTGCCCAACCCATCTCACAGAGTTACTATAGGAGGAGGAAAATGAATTGGATAGGTTTGCCTTATTTATAAAAATAATAAAGGGGAAAATACAGATAAATTAAAATATATATAATTAAAATAAATAACAATTCACAATAAATATCTCAAGGAAAATTAGCATAACTACTGTACATAGAACTAATGAATTGGCAAGGAAGCAACTATGAGGACGAACAGAAAAAACCCCAAATATATACATTACACTAATCAGGCTTAACATGATTAAGAGACCCACAAACATTTTTCAAACCATCCAGCAAAGCACAACTAACTGCATTTTGCAATGGCATCTTGTGCTGGTCAGCTGGCACTTCCTGTGGTTGCAGAGAGTTGTGTGTGTGATTTGTCAATTTTTACATTTTCAGTGACAACAAACCCCATTTCTCTGGTGAAAAATCGTTCACCCTAGTTCAAAATTAGAGCAGGTGAACTGTTCCTTTATAAGCAACTTTGGCCAATTATTCAACTTTTCTTTCCCCCTTGATTTTTCTTTTTTTTTTACTCCAGATTTATCAGACACAGAAGATTGTAGCAAACAGTAGAATAATCTGTAACAAGCCATGGATACGTAGGATTAGCAATTGAACCACCCTTTTTAGCGGTTGGTCTGAGTTTGAATGATGCAATATCACCCTATTATCTGGAAGTGCTCAGAATCAAATTTTGCATACAAGATACATGTTCTTTTTGCTAAATAACAGCTCCGCCTTGAGTCTCTGGTTGAGCGCTCAGTCATGATCCTCAACCCTACATGCCGCCTTTGCAATCTCATTTATGACTTGTTCTTCACCTCCATCCCTCTCAGCCATCACCCACCTTTAAGAAATGAAACAGCAAAGATACTCAGAGAGGACCCCCCAAACATTCACTCAACTATTCGTGGGATTTACACAGACTGTTCTCCCTTGGCCACGAGACCAACTTACCTCGCAGAGACAGTCCGAGCAGCAGCGTGAACAAACCGCGTGGAAACACTGAGCCAGCCATGGTGAAGTGGTGAAAAACAGGTGCAAAGAGATCACTTTCCAGAGCTCATGGCCACAAGAGCCCACCACCAAGTCACTAATTTGATAGTCCCCTCTTCTCTCCAAAGCCACCGAGACTTCACTCCAAAACCAGAAATGGGAAGAAGTGAGACTGAATTTCGACATCAAATAATCTTCTGCACAGCAAGATCTGCAGGGGTGGGAGGAGCGAAAAGAGGAGGAGAGACAGCTTCTCAAGGATGTGATTCTTTTTGCCCCCTCTTGGAGCGACATCTAATACGGCCAATTTAAGTTTTAAATATCGGGGTTCCAGAGCAACCCTCAGAAAGCAGGTGCGATGCTGCACCTTTAGCATCCGATCAACTGGAATGGGATTATATGGATTTAATAAAAGCTGCCTGAGAGACACCAGGGGTTTCATTTAAAAGCACCACACATCTTAAAAATCGTGTAATGCAAGAATTAGCAGGATGTTCGGGTGTGTGAGTCGCACTTTTCCTATTTTGCACCTTCTGGGGGACCCTGGAAAGTTTGTCAGGGCAGACAATTAAGAAAATCTTTTTTTTTTTCCCCTGTGTTTGCTTTGGGAGGAGATTTTAAAGGATGCCGTTTTTATTTATTTATGAGGTTCTTTTTTTATCACACCTTTTTTACTTTATAAGTAACTCAAAGCAGCAAACATACATGCTGCTCCTTCCTCCGTCTATTTTCTCCACAAAACTCAGCATGGTGGGTTGGGCAAAGAGAAGTGATTACCCCAATGTCACCCAGCCTAAGACAGGATTAGAACTCACCGTCTCCTGGATTCTAGCCTGGAGCCTGAACTACTAAACCAAACTGGGTCTCATCCACTTTGCTTCTTTTTGGTGGCTCCAAATCACTCAAAATTTAATTTTGGGGCTGGCATATGACTGAGGAGTATTTGAGAACCCCAATCAAGACTTGGGGAGGGGGGGTCCACACAAGAATCATGAGTCAAAGGTTTAATCTCCTTTGCCTTAATGATTTAAGTTTTTTCCCCCTCTAAGGCAGAATTGGATAATCCACGTGGGCCTGGGAGACCCATTTTTGGATTGTACAACCCCACAAGGCCACACTGCCCTCTTCAGAGATGAGTTCTGGCAGAGCTTGCCAATAGGTGTTCGCGCACACGGGAGCACGTGTGAAGGTGTTAATTTCTACTTTTGAACCAAAATTCAAGGGTTGGCACTGCTGGCAGCCAGCCAAGAGGACAGTGAGCTGGCTGTAGTCCAGAAATATGCAAACTCAGACAAGACTTTTTGAAGCTAAAGGCTAAAGATAGTAATAGCCACAGAGTTAAGGTTTGGCCTGTGTCAAGGCCAGGAATCCAATACAGGTAGTCCTCAACTTATGACCACAACTGAGCCCCAAATTTCCCTTGCTAAGAGAGACAGTTGTTAAGTGAATTTTATGACCTTTCTTGCCATAGTTGTTAAGTGAATCACTTCAGTTGTTAAGTTAGTAACACGGGGTTGTTAAATGGATCTGGCTTCCCCATTGACTTTGCTCGTCAGAAGGTCGCAAAACGTGATCACATGACCCCAGGAAACTGCAACCGTCATGAATATGAATCAGTTGACAAGTGTCTGAATTTTGATCACATCCCCATGGGGATGCCGCAACAATCGTTAAGTGTGAAAAATGCTCATAAGTCACTTTTTCAGTGTTGTCGTAACTTTGAAAAAGTCACTAAACGAACTGTTGTAAGTCAAGGTCTGCCTGCAAACCAAGGACAAACGCAAGAGACAGACCCCAGATATGGTGAGTTCGAATCCACATTTTGAAGCACGACCTCGAAAGGAAAACACGACGGAGCTGAGGCTTGAAAAGGTGGTGGGGCATTAAATAAGCCAAGCTGAGCCCCCCCACCCCACCCCCTCACCCCAAAATGCTGAGCTGTAGTGCCTGACTCTCTGGAGGGATAAATGTGAGGATGTGCTCTGGTTTACAACCTGCTTTTGGTATATACCAGATTATTTAAAAAAAATAATTGCAAAAGAAAAAGAAGAAAAAATGAAGAATCGGTGTTTAATTTTTTTTAAATAAGAGCTTTTGGAACTTTTGAGGATTTCGAATGCCTTTGTACTGACCCCTTTAGAAGTTACAACAGCATTGAAAAAAGTGACTTAAGTTTTTCACACTTACGACCGTTGCAGCATCCCCATGTGATGGTCATGTGATCAAAGTTCAGATGTTTGACCACTGGTTCATATGGTTCATACTGATTCAAGTGAAAGGAGGAGGAAGCGGTGTTTAATTTTTTTTTAAAATAAGAGCCTTTGGAAAGTTGAGGATTCGGAATCTTTTTATACTGACTCCTTTGAACGTAGAAGAAGCAAACCACTTCAGCGTTTGAGCACATGAAAAAACTGTTTCCACCAGAGAGCATTTGCAGCAAGTCAGTAGCCGTCTCAGTCTGACATATATCTGTGCTTTGGTTTATATTTTGCTTCTTCCTGCCTTTCTCTTGTTTCTCCCATAAATAGCTTTAAAACATCTGTCAAATATTCACAAAGGCCTTTTTCTTACTGCAGAAAGAGGGATGCAGGTTAGTACAGATAGTCCTCAATTTATGACCCGTCACTTAGCAACCATTCAAAGTTACAACGGAACCCCTCCCCCCCCCAGAGCAACGTATGACCCAGTTTTAGGGTTCCAATGGTCATCACCCCACCTCCTGTGTCAAGTAATTGCATTTTGGGTGCTCAGCAATCCACCCGCATTTACGACGTTTTGCAGCATCTTTTACAGTCACACAACCAAAATTTATAGTTGTTTTTTTTTTTTTTTTTGCCAGAAACTGGCATTTACTTTTGGTTCCTGGCAAAAACTGCCCATTGGCTAAAATGGTTTAGTGCTTAACAACTGTGGTGTAAACTTAACTACCATGGTGTTCGCGCTTAATAATCACGGCATCAACAACTGCCACCCAAAAAATTGGGTGTAGTCGTGTGGAGACCCGCTTAACAACCAGAACGGCTTACAGTATTGTTAATTCCGGGCTCAATTACGGTCATAAGTCCAGGACTGCCTGTAAGTTGCCAAAGTTGAATGTTCGTTAGGCACGAGCAGGACAGGAGAGAGAAGCAGATACTATTTTGAAGACAGCTTATTTTCAGCTTCAGGGCAAGCCAAGCCACAGGTAGAAACCGGAGGAAATGAAAGCCAGGCGAACAACAAGAGCTGTGGAGGCCTTGAAGGTAGATGCAAAATGGGCTTCCTGTTTCACCACCACAGGAAGTGGCGGGTAGAGGCACCAAGGTACGCAAGCAGCAGACATTCCTGCCGTGTCTCATCGCTTCAGCAAGTAGAGCCATTATGGTAAGCGAACCTGGAAAATATCCCCCCATACTTTCGTCGTCTTTCCTTTGGAACCCTCAGAGCAGGAAGTCTTGAAATGAGCTTTCTTTGTGTGGCCTTCAGGAGAAAGATTACGTTGGCTTCGCTACATTGCCTACCCAGGTCCACAGGAAGACCGTGAAGAAGGGCTTTGACTTCACGCTGATGGTAGCAGGTAAGCACTTACACCACTAGCTTTGTCCATCGTAGAAAACGAGGTCCCCTGCTCCCCACCTTAGCCCACCAAGCCCGCCTGCTTCTTCCCAGGAGATATTCTTGCTTCTTGCGGCTGTTTTCTCCTCCTGAATTGATTTAGGCATGCTATATTCTGTGGTGCAGCATTCAAACGTAAGAGCTAGATTCAGAAGAAGTACTTGGCACCCAGTGTGAGCAGACCTCTCCTCTGTAATTAATTGAAGCAAGCTAATGGGACTCTTAAACCTGCTTCTTCTTCTCCTCCTTCTTCTTCTTCTTCTTCTTCTTCTTCTTCTTCTTCTTCTTCTTCTTCTTCTTCTTCTTCTTCTTCTTCTTCTTCTTCTTCTTCTTCTTCTTCTTCTTCTTTTCTTCTTCTTCTTCTTCTTCTTTTCTTCTTCTTCTTCTTCTTCTTCTTTTCTTCTTCTTCTTCTTCTTCTTCTTCTTTTCTTCTTCTTCTTCTTCTTCTTCTTCTTCTTCTTCTTCTTCTTCTTCTTCTTCTTCTTCTTCTTCTTCTTCTTCTTCTTCTTCTTCTTCTTCTTCTTCCTTCTTCCTTCTTCTTCTTCTTCTTCTTCGTCTTCCTTCTCCTCCTCCTCCAGATTGCTCATTGTACTGTAATGTAAGATGTTGAGAATGGATGGTGTCTTATTTTGTTTGTATCTTGTTTGGTTAAGAACGGGCAGTTTTCACTTTTGAAATCTGGGCTAGGAGAATATAGTTAATATACAGTATTCATATTTTTTATAGTACTAATCTCAAGAGCAATTAGTACTAGTTTATAGTGCTAATCTCGAGAGTGTTATATATATGTATATGTGTGTGTATATACAGGTAGTCCTCGACCTACAACCACAATTGAGCCCAACATTTCTGTTGCTAAGTGAAACATTTGTTAAGAGAGTCTTGCCCCATTTTACGACCTTTCTTGCCACAGTTATTAACTGAATCGCTGTGGTTGTTAAGTTAATAACAAGGTTGTTAAGAGAATCTGGCTTCCCCATTGACTTTGCTTGTCTGAAAGTTGCAAAAGGGGATCACATGACCCCAGGATGCTGCAATTGTCATAAATATGAGTCAGTTGCCAAGCGTCCGAATTGTGATCATGTGACCAGGTGATGCCTCAATGGGTGTAAGTGTGAAAAATAATCATAAGTCATAAGTGCCCAAATTTCAATCACCCGACTACAAGAAGGCAAGAATTGGTCATAAGTCATTTTTTTTCAATGCCTTTGCAACTTTGAACGGTCACTAAATGAATGGTTGTAAGTCAAGGATTACCTGTATTGCTTCCTCCATTAACCCAATGGAAGTCTGAACATCTTGGCCAAAATAAGGTAAAATTGAGGCTTTCTCTTATTGCATTTTGGGTTATTGATATATTTCTACCACAAATTATACCCCGGACCTTGATTCAGTCTTGAAGAATACCCAGGGGTTTAGCATGTTAGATGTTTAGATGTTAGATCATGTCAGTGGCTGAGTTCACACACATTATATGTTATGCTGAACCATAGGAACGGGTTCTCAAACCTGGCCACTTTAAGACTTGTGGACTTCAACTCCCAGAATTCCCCAGCCAGTATGGCTGGCTGGGGAATTCTGGGAGTTGAAATCCACAAGTCTTAAAGTGGCCAATTTTGAGGACCCCTGCATAAGACCATTTGCTTGGCCTTGGCTTAGCACAGGAGTCTTCAGACTTGGCCCTTTTATGACTTGTGGACTTCAACTCCCAGAATTCCTCAGCCAGCATGCCTGGCTGAGGAATTCTGGGAGTTGAAGTCCACAAGTCATAAAAGGGCCAAGTTTGAAGACCCCTGGCTTAGCATGTCAGAGACCGCACCCAATGACAACTCACCCAATACATCATCATGAAGCAGTGACGTTGTAGATTCCCAACTTGTACTTCCCCTGAAAGCTCTATAAAGGTAGTCCTCAACTTACAACCATTCATTCACTGTTCCAAGTTACAGTGGCATTGAAAAAAATGACTTAGGACCAATTCTTGCATTCTTGTAGTCGGGTGATCGAAACTTGGGCACTTGGCAACCAGCATTTACTATGGTTGAAAATGTGATTGCCATTTCTGACCTTCCCAATTGGCTTCCAACAAGCAAAGTCAAAGGGAGAAGGCAGATTCGCTTAACAACGATGTGATCCACTTAACGCCTAAACTGATTCACTAAAGTAGCAAAAAAAGGATGTAAAATCGGGCCCAGATCATTTCACAACTGTTTTGCCTAGTAACGTAAATTCTGGTCCCAACCACGGTCGTTAAATTGAGGACTACTTGTAGTCAAACTTTCTGCATTTGTTCTGTAGGAGAATCTGGCCTGGGAAAATCCACTCTCATCAACAGCCTTTTCTTGACTGATCTCTATAAGGACCGAGTGCTTCCAGATGCACAAGGTGAGCGTAGAGCTGACGATTTTGGGAAGATGGGCCTGGGGGGAGTAACCTGATTAGGAGACCTCAGGGTTGCTCCTGCTTTCCTCTTCTTCCTCTTCACAGCCAGGATCTCCCAGACTCTGGAAATTGTCAAACATGCCGTAGATATTGAGGAACAAGGAGTGAAAGTCAAGCTGACAGTGATTGATACTCCAGGACTTGGCGATGCAATAGACAACACGGAGTGGTAAGAGGCACCTACAGAATAACAGAGTTGGAAAGGACTTTGGAGATCTTCTAGTCCACCCCTGGCTCAAGCAGGAGACCCTATACCATTTTAGACAAGTGGCTGTCCAGTCTCTTCTTTAAAAAAAAAAAACCTCCAGTGATGGAGCACCCACAACTTCTGGAGGCAAGCTGTTCCACTGGTTAATTGTTCTCAGTTAGGAGGTTTCTCCTTAATTCCAGGTTGTTTCTCTCCTTGATTAGTTCCATCCATTGTTTCTTGTCCTGCCCTCTGGTGCTTTGGAAAATAAGTTGACCCTCTCTTCTTTGTGGCAGCCCCTCAATTACTGGAATACTGGAATAATTCTGGGAGCTGAAGTCCACAAGTCTTTAAGTTGACAAGGTTGCAGACCCCTGCACTAGATCAGGGGTAGGCAACCTTGGCTCTTTTATGACTCGTGGACTTCAAGTCCCAGAATTCCTGAGTCAGCCATGCTGACTCAGGAATTCTGGGAGTTGAAGTCCACGAGTCATAAAAGATTCAAGGTTGTAGACCCCTGCACTAGACCAAACTGGCTTTCTTTCTTTCCCTTTTATCTTACAGCTGGAAACCAATTGCCAATTATATCGATGGTCAGTTTGAACAGTATTTTCGGGATGAGAGCGGTCTCGACCGCAAGAATATTCAGGATGGCCGTGTTCATTGCTGCCTCTACGTCCTCTCGCCTTTTGGACACGGGTATGATGCACACAAGTTTAGGAGTGAAGCAGAGTGAAAAGTAGGTGAGAGCCATGCCCCTGGTCTCCTGGGAGGACCAGGTATCTCCAAAGGAAGAGCAAGTATTAACTTAGTTCAACAGGGCAAGGTACTGTACATAAACAGGGAGCAAACTCCACACTCACTAGCACTGATGATGTTACCTAGTAAGGTAATGAAACATCTGAAAGTAAGCAACAAAGCTCAGAGGGCACCAAGCACTCCACAGCTTAACTTCAGATAGAACCTAACTCAGGATTTGAACCTACCATCCAGTACAATGTTTGTCTTGGCAAAAAGATAATAAAAATATTACCAAACATGTTCAAAAGGCCTTGCATACAAACTATCCATCCTGACCTCAGGAATGAGATTCTTATTTTATTTGAAATAAATAATAATTAGCTAGGCAGAACCTAACAGCTTGGCTGCTATCGATCACATTTTCCAAGGACGGGCAAACCTCTGGCTCCTCCTCTTTTGCTACAGGCTCCGCCCCCTGGATATAGAATTCCTCCGAGCCATCCATGACAAAGTCAACATTCTGCCTGTGATTGGAAAAGCGGATTGCTTGACGCCGTCAGAGGTACAGCAAAAGAAAGAAAAGGTATCCACAAGGGAAAAAAACTTGTAAATAAATCTTGTAGATTACGAGCAAATCCAGACCCCTTTTGCCTGTATTACAGGTACCCTGTTTCCCCAAAAGCAAGACCTACCCCCAAAATAAGCCCTAGCTTGATTTTGGGGGGTAGGCCTAATATAAGCCCTACCCCAAAAATAAGCCCTAGTTTTGGGGTGAGGCACACATCTAAAAATCAAGCTAGGGTGGGGATATGGAGCTGCCCCACGTGCCCCGCACCTACTCACCTTGCAGCCAGGCCTCTCTTCGCTGGCCCACTTCTTCTGCGGTGTCTTCTGCAGCCAGGCCTGCATTTCTCAGTCACAGGCCTTTCTGGAAGGCCACTGCAGCCGAGAACCGAGCTATGGATTGAATCCATAGCTCGGTACTCGGCTGCATAGACCTTCCAGAAAGGCCTGACTGCAAAATGCAGGCCGGCTGGGCGGGGCTGTCGGTGCCAGAGTTGAGTATAAAAGACACCCCCTGAAAATAAGACCCGGTGCCTCTTTTGGAGGCAAAAAATAATAATAATACCCGGTCTTAATTTTCGAGGAAACACAAGTAGTCCTTGACTTATGACCACAGTTGGGACCAGCATCTCCATTGCTAAGCAAGGCAGTTGATAAGAAGAGTTGTGCCCTGTTTTATGACCTTTTTTTGCCATGGAGGTTAAGCAAATCACTGCAGTTGTTAAGTGAATCATGCGGTCATTAAGCAAATCGTTTCCCCCAGACTTTCCTTGCTGAGAAGGTTGCAAATGGCAATCATATGACCCCCGGGATGCTGCAACTGTCATGAATGCATACTGGTTGCCAAGCACCTGAATTTTGATCCTGTGACCTTGGGGATGCTGGGACTTAGTGGAGATGCTAAGTGTCAGGACCATCACAAGTCATAATTTTGGCTTCCTCCAGGATGATTTTTTTTAAAAAAATGTCCTTATCAAGATTTCCTTGTGGTCTCCCATCCACTTCCTAGCCACGCCTGATCCTACCTGAAAACAGCTGCATGAAACTCCCGCCATCCCTTTCGTAGTTATATTTCAAGGCTGTTTTAAAATTACAGATTCGGCAGGAGTTAGAAGCCAACAGCATCTGCATTTACGAGTTTCCTGACTGTGACTCCGATGAAGACGAAGCGTTCAAAGCTCAGGATGCTGAGATGAAGGTGGGAGAATCGCAACCTATCTGTAGGTTTCACAGGATGCTCTCTGGGATTAGATTACTATTTCTCAACCTTGGCAACTTGAAGATGTGTGGACTTCAACTCCCAGAATTCCCCAGCCAGCTGTGCTGGCTGGGGAATTCTGGGAGTTGAGGTCCACACATCTTCAAGTTGCCAAAGTCTAACACTGGATTAGTTAAAGCAGCCAAGGATCTAATTAGCGTTCTCCCTGCAGAGAAGCATCCCTTTTGCTGTCGTTGGATCTAGCCACGTGGTCAGAGAGCTAAAGGGCAAAGTATTTCGGGGAAGACAGTATGCATGGGGAACGGTGGAAGGTAAATCTTTTTTAAGATTCCTTAAAGAGCAACATGGGCAGCAGAGGGCGCTGTGCCATGGGAAGTCAGAGGTGCTACATGTACTAATCCTGTTTTTTTTTTTCCCTCTTCCCCTAGTGGAGAACACCGCTCACTGCGACTTCCTTAAACTTAGGAACATGCTGATTCAAACTCACATGCAGGACTTGAAGGATGTGACCCAGGAGGTCCATTATGAAAATTACCGCGCACAGTACATTCAGAGTCTCACCAGGCCCGGGGCTCGGGATCGCAGTAGCCGCGCGTAAGCCCGGTTTGGGACTTTGGAAAAATGGGAAGTTAGCTAAGAGAACTCCGATGAATCAAGTGACTGGCAGCGTTTATATGGCATAACAGAAACAAAAAATCACCAGCAATTGGTTTATAGGTAGTCCTCGACTTACGTCCAGAATGATGATGATGATGGTATAATAATAAATAATAATAAATAATAATAATAATAATAGCAGCAGCAGCAGCCTTGGGTGCAATCCCAAAACAACTGGAGCACCACTTGAACACCATTGGCATTGACAAATTCACCATTAGTCAATTGCAAAAGGCGGCCTTACTAGGAACTGCTTCCATCCTGCGACGATATCTGTAATACCATCAAACATCCACATCTGCCTATCCCAGGTCCTTGGTAAGGACTCGATAGGTAGGCAGAAATGTCAAATCCAGTCTGAACATCTGGCTGACTGTGCGATGATAATAATAATAATAATAATAATAATAATAATAAAGTCGGAAATGACCTTGGAGGTCATCTAGTCCAACCCTCTGCTCAGGCAGGAAAGCCTATACCATTTCAGACAAATGGCTCTCCAGTCTCTTCTTAAAAACTTCCAGTGTTGGAGCATTCATCGCTTCTGGTGGCAGGTTGCTCCACTGATTAATTGCTCTAACTATCAGGAAATTTCTCCTTAGTTCTAGGTTGCCTGTCTCTTTGGTTAGTTTCCATCCGTTGCTTCTTGTCCTGCCTGTCAGATGCTTTGGAGAATAGCTTGACTCCCTCTTCTTTGTGGCAGCCCCTGAGATATTGGAACATTGCTATCATGTCACCCCTCGCCCTTCTCTTCATTGAACTAGACATACCCAATTCCAGCAACCGTTCCTTATATGTTTTAGCCTCCAGTCCCCTAATCATCTTTGTTGCTCTTCCCTGTACTCTTTCTAGAGTCTCAACATCTTATTTACATCGTGGTGACCAAAACTGGATGCAGTATTCCAAATATGGCCTTACCAAGGCATTGTAAAGTGGTATTAGCACTTCACGTGACCTTGATTATCCATTCAGTCAAGTCCAACTCTTGGTAATGCTACGGGGCAGGTCTCTCCACATCTTCTTATCTTGTACTACTTCTTTGAGTACGACCAAAATAGGGACCAGAATTTCTGTTGCTATGCAAGGCAGTTGTTAAGTAAGTTATGCAAAATTTTACGACCTTTTTTGCCACAGTTGTTAGGGCGAAACACTGCAGTTGTTAAGTCAAACATGCACCTGTGAGCAGATCCGGCTTCCCCCACTGACTTTGTTTGTCTCAAGCCAATTGGGAAGGTCACAAATGGTGATCACATGACCCCAGGACACTGCAAAGGTCGTAAATACATCCTGGTTGCCAAGTGGCCGAATATTGATCACGTGAGCCCATGCTGCAATGGTTGTAAGCATGAGGACTAGTTGTAAGTCACTTTTTCCCAAAGCTACTGTAACTTTGAACGGTTGTTAAAGGAATGGTTGTAAGTCAAGGATTACCTATAAACAAGCCAACTGATAAATCATGGTTTCTAAACCACAGGCTAGGTTTATACAATTTGTTACGCCAAAGCCAAACATACATGATGGCTTAACGATTTATCTGAACTAGGCCAGGGAATGCCTTTCACCTGACTTAATGGAGTATTCAGAATCAGTTGAAAATAATATTTTTCAAAAAAAAATCCTTTGAATTTTTTTTAATGAAGACACTGGCAGAAAAAAATATATAACAGAGGCAACACAGACTAGCTTCATTGCCAATCCAGTGTCTTTTTTTAAAATAAAACTTGTTAACCCCGAGGACGATAGATGAACTGTACGTAGATCCATACAGAAGACTGCTTGGATTATTAAAATGAAGTACAATCATTCTTAACTAAACTGTTGTATAAAACTTTATATACGTGTATAATATGTGTAAGAGGCCCAAAGATATATCATTTGCTGTGGTTTTGCTTTTCTTCTTTCCCCCCTTTTCTAATCTTTCTTTTTTCAGTTGAGCTTATTTAAATCAATGTCTTTCAAACTTGGCAACTTTAAGACTTGTGGACTTTGGTAACTCACAGCCAACGCTGGGTGGAAAATTCTGGGAGTTGAAGTCCATGCATCTTAAAAGTGGCCAGGTTTGAAAAACACCCATTTAAATAAAGCATAAATAAGCAAATCATAAGATACATACATACCAAGAATGTGGACCCAGTGAAATTTAAAACTCCTGTCTCGCTAGGAAACTGTCCCGCCAGAGTGCCACTGACCTGCCTGTCCTGCCGATGTCCGAGACAGAGAAATTAATTCGCGAGAAGGACGAGGAGGTGAGTCACAAAGAGAAACAGGACCGCTGTGCAAACTTTTGCACTTCCCAGAGAGACTGAATTTTCCAACTGTCCTGCTATCACTTTCGTGCAAATTGATGGGGTTGATGGCAAAGGAGAATGATGGACTTCTGCAACTTTCCATCTCATATTTCCTGCTTGGTTTCCCTCTTAGTTGCAAGGGGTGGGGAATCCCTTGGCTATCTGTCAGCCTTGCGAGGTAGTCCAGACAAGAAACGCACCCAGAAGTACTAGCTCTACTTTATTCTAAGGTTACGTTGACAGAATCTTGAAAGTCTGAAAGAACATCTCTGCCCCCTCGCCTTTACAGCCTAAGAAACTAGGAAGTCTTTTCTGAGATGTTCGCCATGCCCTAATTCTGACCACGGCTCTTCCCCATGTCCCAAGGTCATTCCCACATACCATTACACAATCAGATGCAAAAAAGATCTCCCAGAGAAAAGATGAAGCGCTTTCTCCCATTTCCCTTAGAAAAATATACCAATAAAGGAGAGTATTTGTAGCTCAGATTTCAACTGTCTGAACTGTCCTTGATGCTCTCTGAGCTTGGCTGTTTTCTTGCAGACATTTCATTACCCAAACTATGCAACATCATCAGCGCTAGTTAATGTAGACTTTGCTTCCTGTTTTATTTTTATATATTTCATGTTTCTAAACCACCCATCTCCTTCAGAGGGTCTCACTCGCTTATATACTCCTAGCACTGATGATCCCAAAGGTGCTTTTTCAAGAGGCCACTGGACTTTGCTTTCCCTTGAAGACGTTTTGCTTCTCATCCAAGGAGCTTCTTCAGTTTTGACTGAATGGTGGGGAATGGAAGGATTTATATACTTTGCAGTCATCTGGTCGTTAGCACTCTTTCTGGGAGTCACTGAGGCTACTTGGAGGTTTACCTGTGCCCTTGGGGGTCAACTGAATAGTGCAAATGGGTGTGGAACCTTTTCGGAACCGCTGAAAGGACTGTGTTGCACCTTTGGGACAACCACGAGGTGGATGACTGAGAATCTCCATAGACATTTAGCACTGATGATGTTACCTAGTTTGGTAACGAAACGTCTGCGAGAAAACAACCAAAGCTCAAGAGAGCAGCAAACACCTCACAAAAGACAAATGAATTTCGTAATTGCCAACCACAGAGAGGGAAATGCAGATCCCTACCCTCTAAGTAAGGCTAGGTACAGGTTGAATGATTCAATTTGCCCAGGGCAATCCATCAACTTCCCACCCCAGTCTTGACAGCCCAAATCTCTTGCCTAATTGCCTCAGGCTGAACTGTGAACACAAACTTCATTTCTCCATTGCTTTTCCCAGCTCCGTCGGATGCAGGAAATGTTACGGAAAATGCAGGAGCAGATGCTACACAGCAAGGGAGAACAATGCGACAGCTTGTGAAGGAGACTCTTTTTTCCCCAAGAATCAGAGGAATTCCCGAAGGAAGAAACCCCCTGGCTGATCTTTGGGTCAGAGGAGCCCACCAGTTTTGGAAAATGGCCAGGTTAGCTCTGGCAGATGAACTGTGCATTTGGAGAAGTGGAAAAGGGAATTCTTTCCTTCATGCCCCTCTTCCTGTTTCATACTCACCTCTTTTCCCATTCAGTAAGACCCTGAGCATTTCTCACCTGCTTTAATAATTCAAGACTCTCCAATAAAACGCAATTTTTAAATCCATGCCAGGCCTGGAATGTTTAGTACAGTTATTCTCTCCCAATTTCTTACTTAAAAGATATTTATATCTAAAGTATGATCTGTTAATGATTTCCAGCATCAAATACAGGTAGTCCTTGACCCACAACCATAATTGAACCCAAGATATCGGTTGCTAAGAGACATTTATTAAGTGAAGTTTGCCCCAATTTATGAGCTTCCTTGCCACAATTGTTAAGTGAATCACTGCAGTTGTTAAGTTAGCAACACAGTTGTTAAGTGAATCTGGCCTCCCCATTGACTTTGCTTGTCAGAAGGTCGCAAAAGGTGATCATGTGATTCCAGGACACACTGCGACCGTCATCAATATGAATCAATTGCCAAGCGTCTGAATTTTGATCATGTGACCCTGGGGATGGTGCAACGGTCATAAGTGTGAAATTCAGTCATAAGTCATTTTTTTTTTTTTAGTGCCACTGTCACTTTGAACGGTCACTAAACGGTTGTAAGTCGAGGACTACCTGTAGCGGCTTTTCAATAGGACCCAGTCATTAATCCAGATCTGATTTGTTCAGGATTTTGATTGGCTGAATTTACACAACTCTCTCAACTGTAATATTGGTCCTTTTGTTATGGAGGACTGTTTTGTGCGATGGCAGGCAAACCCACCAGCTGGGATTAAGCCACCATGGCTTAGTAGTTTAACAGGACAACCAATGATTTTCAACAATATCTACCGATCTTCTACAAGAATGCCGAGATGTTAAAGAGTTGAACAATTGGTAAGCAGCCACAAAAAGATGACCCTAGGAAAAATAACTCTTTTAATTCTTGGCTTAATACTATAAAGGTAGGCCTCAACTTACAATCTTCGTTCAGCGACTGAAGTTACAACGGCAGTGAGAAAAGTGATTTATGAACAATCCTTGCACAGTGATGTGATCAAAACTTGGATGCTTGTCATCTATGGTTGCCGTGTCCAAAGGCCAAGCTTTCCCAGCTGGCTTCTGAGAAGCAAAGTCAATGTGGGAAGTCGAATTCACTTAGCAACCGTGTTACTCAACAACTGCAGTAATCCGCTTAAGAAATCATGGCAAAAAAGATCATAAAATCGGGCACGCTTCACTTACACTTTGCTTAGCAACAGAAATTGGTTCCAATTGTGTTTTTAAGTTGAGGACTACCTGTAATAGGCAGAATCAGCAGGATGGTTTATTGGGCGAGCAAGAATAGAAATATGATGGAGGGGATACTAAAGTGCTGGAGAAGAAACACAGGCATCCATTTCTATCCACAGTAACTCCCACCTGACATTTGTGCGACCACCTCATGACGCGTGCTCCACTGCTTCTGCACCGGTGTTGCAATATCACACGCATGTGCTGACTATACATTGTACTGTCACGTGTTTGTAAGGGGATGACACATTTGCATCATGACATCACTCGTCCTTTCTGCCGACTCGGCAGGAGCAAATGAATCCACACAGAGAAGGCTGTATCTAGCAACCTCTTGAAATTTTATTATTTTACGACGATAGCCTTGTGATGTTGCCAGTCTGGGCAGGAAAACCACCACAGCCATTTCATTCTTCAGCCTGCCAGCATTTCTTCCCTCAGAGAAGCCCTCCGCGTTTGTTTTTAAGACCAAAGTGGATACCAAATGAGGTGTAATTTACACTTTTGAGGTGGGCAATTCTACTGGAAAGAATGTGCAGTCAAGAAGAAATCGTCAATTCTTCAGGTCAAAATGGCGGCCACCTATTTTTCTCTAAAAACTAAACTAAAACTACAGCCATAAGCTGGAGAGAAGAATCTAGCCTCACTCAGAAAGCAGAGTTTATAAAAGCTCCTTGCACTTCTATGCTTGATACACCTCCACGAGGAAGGGGGCATGTATCTCTCTGTGTAAACGATCTTTTTCCACAGCCAATTCCACATTTCAGTTTTACCTCCCTCCAGAGAAATCCCTCTGCACTCCCGTGCATCCATCTGCAACCCTTGAGGTTTGGGATGGAGAATCTGGATGGACTCCCAACTCTTGGCCAACACGGTCTCAAGAGTGATGGAATCGCAGCCCAACACTTCCTGGATGGTCACAGGTTCCCCACGTTGTCACGTGATCAAAAGAAAAGACAGGGCAAAGGATCAAAAACAGAGATCTCCACAACAGGTCCATTGGTCTATTTTTGAATCAAGAGCTTGCTGGATCCTTCCCAAGTGGAGAGTGAAACAAGGGTCACTTTGAACTGCTCATCCCAAACCGTGAAAAGAGCATCTTCTAGAAGCCACAGAGTGATTTTTTTCTTCTCTCCATCCAGGAAGAGGTTCTCTCCATACTTACTCCTGATACTCCGTGTATTTCTTGGAGGAACCGTAGACCCGCCTGGCTGGGTATTTGAGGCGGTTCTTCTCCATTTTACGGAGAGCAGCCGTAGGGAGGTCCACATGGCACTTGTTTGCCAGGGCAACCAGATAAATGAGGACATCACTGAGCTCATCAGCAAGGGCTCCACGCTCCAATGGGGTCCACCCTGGTAGGCCTTCGGGAGCTTCTTCCCGCCATTGGCTAAAAAACAACAACAACAGACAAAAGCATTGAATGCAAAAAAACAGCTTAGATGGAGCCAGATTGAAGAGGGGGAAGGAAACCTGAGGGAGGTTCTCTTCTCATGCTAAACCAGAGTTTTTTTAACCTTGACAAGCCAATATCCATGGAAAATGGAATCCAGTGCCACAGCTGAAGAATCCTTCTCCCCCCTTCCTTTCCTTGGTGAGTAGGATAGGGCTAGGAAGCAGCTGTCAATACTTGGGTTTGCTCTGGGCATAGGCTGTGTTATTTATTTATTTAGCCCAGAAAGTATTGTTGTTAGTTGCGAAGTCGTGTCCGACCCATCGCGACCCCATGGACAACGTTCCTCCAGGCCTTCCTGTCCTCTACCATCTTCTGGAGTCCATTTAAGCTCACGCCTACTGCTTCAGTGACTCCATCCAGCCACCTCATTCTCTGTCGTCTCCTTCTTCTATTGCCCTCAATCTTTCCCAGCATTAGGCTCTTCTCCAGTGAGTCCTTCCTTCTCATTAGGTGGCCAAAGTACTTAAGTTTCAACTTCAGGATCTGGCCTTCTAAGGAGCAGTCAGGGTTGATCTCCTCTAGGACTGACCGGTTTGAACACCTTGCAGTCCAAGGGACTCGCAGGAGTCTTCTCCAGCACCATAGTTCAAAGGCCTCAATTCTTTTGCACTCAGCCTTTCTTATGGTCCAACTTTCACAGCCATACATTGCAACTGGGAAAACCATGGCCTTGACTATACGGACTTTTGTCGGCAGGGTGATGTCTCTGCTTTTTAGTATGCTGTCTAGATTTGCCATAGCTTTCCTCCCCAGGAGCAAGCGTCTTTTAATTTCTTGGCTGCAGTCCCCATCTGTGGTGATCTTGGAGCCCAGGAAGATAAAATCTGTCACTACCTCCATTTCTTCCCCATCTATTTGCCAGGAATTGAGAGGGCCGGATGCCATGATTACCCTAGCCTTTATCTTAAAATTTAAAAAAAAAAAAAAACTTTTCTGTAATCTGATAAAGGCTACGGTAATTATTTCTGGGCTAAATAAATAACATAACCTATGCAGGGTCCAATCTGGGTCAGTAATCGGGACCCGAGGTTTTGTCTTCTGAGCTTTGAGACTCCTGCTGGAGCCCATCTTTAGGGAACTTCTCTCTAGCCTTTCTGACTTTTCTTCAGCAACTTGGTTGTGTGTCTAGAGAGAAGTTCCCTGAAGATGCGCTGCAGTTCAAGTCCGAAAGCTCGGAATACAAAACCCCTGGTCCTGGTGACCCACCCAGATTGGATCCTGCAACATTATCCCGTATATTTGCCCTCATTTGTAACCTAACCAATGGAACGGGAACCATGCCAAATTAATAAAAACACGAAAAGAGCATCATTGTGTAAATAAGGACAGTCATTTAAGCTCAAACCAAATCAGCATGTCTGAACCCAGTCCCCGACTGGTGATATGGATGAGCGTTACAGCCATGGGGAGCCCCCATAAAGCACCTCATCCACATCTTGTAGATCCGCTCGCAACTGCAATTTGCAACTTGCCTAGATGTCTAATTCAAAATGTATGCTTGTATTTGAATGGAGGAACCCCCCAGTCCAGGAGACAACTAACTGCACAAGGAAGCCCATTGGTCTCTTAGCAGATATCCTTCAGAAGCAGTCCTATTGCCATCAAAGCTAACCGAATCTTAGCTCTTCCTGTGGACACACAGGTAGTCCTCAACTTATAGCCTTCCATTTAGTGGCCAAAGTTAAAATGACTGGGGAAAAAAAAGACTTAGAAGCGATCCTCGGATATATGACTGTTACAATATATTCATGGTCACGTGATGCAAATTTGGGCACTTGATAACTGGCATGTATTTATGACTATTGCCGAGTCTTGTGGTCACGGATTGCCATTTGTGACCTTCCCAGCTGGCTTCTGACAAGCAAAGTCAATGGGGGGAGGCGGATTTACTTAATGACAGCATGACTCACTTAGCAACTGCAGTGATTGCTTAACAAGTGGCAAAAAAGGTTATAAAATCGGGCATGACTCACTTAAAAACTACCTTGTTTAGCAATTAAATTCCTGTCCCAACTGTGGTTGTAAAGTTGAGGACTATCTGTACCCTTTCCCTGAATTAAACTGCAGAGGGAGGGGAGAATGGAAACCTACAAAATTCAAATTTAAATAACTTTATTGCGGTCATGAACTAGCAGAAGGAAAGCTTCTCGGGGTTGCCTAACTCCTAATGGGTGGGGCCCTTGTGGTCCCCAAGAAGGCATTTTTGGATCTACCTCCCCATCTCTTCCCCCCACTCCACAGATGGTTATACTCACAAGAGCTCTGCCAGCTCCCCAACTTCCCCAACTAGAGCAAGAAGCAGGTTCCGAGGCTGGTGGTATTTTCCCCAGTCCCGCTCAGCTGCGAAGGCCGACTGGAGGCTCCGGCTGCAGGAGACAAAAGTGGAAGAGAAGATGAGAAGGCCGCAGAGGGAGAGATCATTCATATGCACCCCTTCCAAAAAGGGGAAGCGGCACGAATTAGGGGTAAGTGGGGTGATATAAAGGGGTGTCTCACATGTCTTCCAGAGTGGGATTGGCACTAAACTGAAATGGTGCTTGAGATGCGCTGGGCCCATTAGTCACTACTGCCTCATCTACTTTCCCCTCGTTCATCTCCGTGGAGCAGGTGTGCAAGGCCTGGCAAGGAAAATCAGAGTAAAGTGAATATTTAACTGGTTGGGAATAAGAAAATGGTCCCACTCCTTTGCAACGGCCTGTTTTACAACTGGATAATAAGAAGTGAGAGGTATGCTTGAAGTGGAAGGCAGAGCAAAACTTAAAATGGATCTTTCTGTGGTATAGACTCTTTCTGTGTCTGAGCATTATTAAATAAAAACAAAAACAATCTTGGGTCGCAGCTTCTTATAATCACTACTTCATTTTTTTTAGGGCAATTTGCAGTTAAGAAAAGATTCACAATTTGGTGGATACTGGTTGAGATTTTTTTAAATTAAATATTTATTTATAAAATATATTTATTTATAAATTTTATTGGGTGCCCATTTTACCACAGGGTAACCCTGGGCGGCTTACGGCCATAAAAGATAAAAAATTGTATAAACTAAAAACATAAGTTAATACACAAGCAAACACTATGGCCCAATTAAAGATGGGGAGGGTGAGAGCAGGATTGGGGGGGAGGTGGGATCTGTTATTAATCAATCAATCACCTCCACTGTGATGCTCCTCCATTGGAGCCCCAAGCTAACCGGCAGTATCTAGGAGACAAGAAAGTTCAGAGAGATCAGATTTGTCTATAGAGTAAGCTGCCATGTAACAGAATAACACAATAACAGAGTTGAAAGGGACCTAGGAGATCTTCTAGTCCAACCCCCTGCTCAGGCAGGAAACCTTATACCATTTCAGACAAATGGCTGTCCAATCTCTTCTTAAAAACTTCCATTGTTGGGGCATTCCCAACTTCTGGAGGCAGGTCGTTCCACTGATTGTTCTAACTGTATAATTGGCTTGGTCTAAGCATAGTGTTTTTGCATACCGCCAATCATAATTACTCAAGAAACGATGGCTAAACAAATCATAGTTTAGCACCACACATGAACTCTGTCATTCGCTTTCCTCAAAACTGTGGCTTTAAATAATTCTTACAGCCTCCCAAGAAATTCTTAGGATCAAAGAAGGCTCCGGAAGTTCCTGAAGACAAGACTAATGATGAATGAGAGAGATGCATAAATACATAAATTAAGGCCTCAATGCAATAGAAGTGGAGATGCAGCAAATGATTGTGGGTGAGCAAATACAACAGAAGCTCTGTTACCTCTGTCCTTTTGAATACAGTGTTTGCAAGACCACAATCCTCTGAAACTCTATGTTCTTCGCCAGTCTGGGACACAGAAGACTCTGTGGTGCTGTCTTGGGCATTGGCGGACATGTGCTGCTGAGGATCCGATGGATTTACACGCATTTCAGGTTTGCGGGTCTGGCAGGCCGTCCTCCCTTCCTCGCCTACAGTGGCCTGAAACTGGGCCTTTGAGTCCTTTTCCTTCCCTTTATCCCTCTCTGATGATGCCATGATCAGTTACACCTGCAGGGAAGGAGGGAAGGTTTAATAAAGTGGTTTGCCAAAAACAAGAAATACTATTTTAGACATTCTCCTGTAACACATTTCTTACATAAAAATCAGTACAGGTAGTCCTCGACTTACGATCACAACTGAGACCAAAACTCCTGTTGCTAAGCCAGAAGTTTGTTAAGTGAATTTTGCTCTATTTTACGATCTTTCTTGCCATAGTTGTTAAGTGAATCTGGCTTCCCCATTGATCTCCTTTGCTGGTTGGTAGCTCACAAAAAGTGATCACATGATGCCAAGACACTGCAACCATCATAAATATGGACCTGTTTCCAAGCACTCAAATGTAAATCACACGACCATGTGGAGGCTGCAAAGGTTGTAAGTGTGAAAAACAGTCATAACTCACTTTTTCCAGTGCTGTTGTAACTTTGAACGATCACTAAACAAACTCTTGTAAGTTGAGGCCTACCTGAACTATAGAATATTTTGCTAATATCAGAGCACTCTTAATATCCTCAAAAGTTTAGATGTGGCCTCCAGAAACTTCTAGTTTTTAACCATATTTTACTCTGGAAAAGTATTAAAAACATAATTAGAGAATAATCACCGTATTTAATTTCAATTATACATAAAACATTGAAATCAAATCAATTTTTTATCCCAGCCATCCCTAACTTTTTAGAGCACAATACCTGGCACTCCACTTAAAGGCCATGTAGGGCCTACGGTTTGGAAAAAAATTGCCCTTCTCTGAGATGATGAATGTCAATATGCCCTTTTCATCTGTTAGGCCAGGATGGAGTCTGGTCCTAGTGGAGCTTTGCCATAAAATTGTCCTGGGTGAAGCAGCTGCCCCAGTGTTCTCTGGTTCATTTAGACACGCTTCCAAGACAGCAGAAATCCAGCTTAATCCCAATTTCCAAACTTCTCCAATTCACCAATCCTTATGTCCTCAAATTTGGGCTTAATCTGAGTCAAGACTTTCCAAAGCTGATCCCCAGGAATAAAGGCTTACTTTCAGTATGAGGGCTTACATCTCAATCACCCAAGGAAGGAGTGCCTCTAATCATATGCAGAAGGCTATCCACCCCAAAAGCAGGGTTCAAAACCTTAACATTTGGAAGATGCACTTTCAGCAAATGAGAGGGATTTCTGATCATCTATCACCACAGCAACAGAAGCAAAATGCCATCCTTATTTAGTTCCATGGGCTACCAACTTCTTTGCAACCCTTGTGTGGCATTTCATATGCAAGGAATAAAGCAGATTAGGACATTAAAACAATCCATGGCAGCTTTTGAGGTAAAACAACTAAAGGAAACTGAATATCAGTCGGTTTCTCCACCACTGGAGGTTTGGTTTTGACTTACCATAATAATACCAAGTATAGTACTGTGGTTGGTAAATCACGACCAATGACATCATCCCTTGCAGGGACCCACCTAACTATGGATTGTTCAATAACCATGATGAAGCAAACCACCATTTAGCACGTAACCCAAAACTCTCAGGGCTTTTTTTTTCCAGATCATACAGACTTCCCAAAAGTCTTTGGCTGGGCTGTCTGGGGAATCGGAAGCTGGGCTAGGTAAATCCTTCCTCCAAGGATTTCACCTTTTACCACTCCAAAATATGTTTCTTTTTCTAAACCAGTTCCAGCCTCAGAAGCTGCAGAACCACTAACTGGGCTGATTTCTTCTCCCCGTCTTTTTTATCCTATTTTTTTTTAAGGATAGCAGACAAATCATCCTCATCATCCTCATCATTAACCGGGACTCCTGGATCTGGGCTGCAAAATCCTGGATGATCATTAGATGGCAACAGAGAGGTTAACGTCTTGCTGCCCTCTAGAATTTGCAGGGAGTTCCGCAACCCATAAATTCCATGAAATTCAATCAAGCAGTGTATGAAATCTCATTTTCTGTGCAATTACTGAACTTAACCCCCTCCCAGTATGTCTGGTGCTAAATGAATAAAAAAATAGCACCCACCTGGATTTCTGCCGATCCCAGATTGGAGAGCCACCCAAGGGACCCCCACAGCACACGCGGCTAAAGACCCGCCAGCTAGACCGCGGGATTTTTTTCCCGGGTTCACCTTGTCTCTCCGCCAATCAACAAGAAGCAATCCGCTGGGCTCTCATTAGTTAGCAGGGTTGTGACGTCAGCAGCCGTGTCCGCCTCAAAGGAAGCCATCAAAACACACGGCGAGTTCTGTAACCAATCAAAAAGGAAGGAAGTTAGAGGGGCGGAGATCTGCGCCTGATTTCATCCAATCAGAGAAGATCTAAGTAAAAGGAAGAAAACAATACAGTAGATGGAAACAAAGGCTAGTATGCGGAGTATGTGGGGGAGGGGAGAAAAGATTTTAAAAGATTTTTTTTCTTTATAAAACTCTAATCTGCTGCAGGCATGGCCTCAACACAAGCCTTTTAGTTCCACTTTTTATCATTCCCCCCCCCCTTTCCTATCAATCAGCGGGAGACCGTGAGTTCAAATCCTGCCTTAGCTTTGAAAGCCAGCTGGGTGACTTTGGGCCAGTTATTTTCATTCATTCAATCAATCAGAATAGAGCTGTTAAGGGACCTCGGAGGTCTAGTCCAACCCCCTGGCTCAAGCAGGAGAGCCGGCCTAGACCATTTCAGACAAGTGGTTTGTCTTACCAGTTGTCTCATCCCAACTGGCTCAGGGTTGTTGTGGGAAAAATAGGAGGAGGAAACTGTGTTGGATATGTTCACCACCTTGACTTACGTATTTGTGAAAATAATAAAGGCAGGATAAATAATTTTTAGTGGCTCTATGGGGAGATAGTAGAAACACTTTTGGAAACTTTTCAGTTTGCAGAGAAAAAAAAACTGCTTCTTATACATTCAAGTGGGGAGGAAAATAAAAAAATTAGTTCACTTATTAATTTTCTTCTATTGGAAGTTTAGTTCCCTATAAAACAATTTACAGCCTTCCCATACAGCTAGTCCATAGGAACCCTGCAGGCTGATTTGCCCTCTCCAGAGAAATGTTGATTTCAATAAAATAATTAAAGTTTCCTTTTCTTAATAACTAGTAACAGAGGGAGGGAAGGCTTCAGGAGTCAAAACGAAGGTGATGTGGGATCCCCAGCTAAGGCACTTGCATTTTGAGGGGAGCAGAGAATATCAGATGTTAGTAAACTGGTGCTGTGGGATGGGTAATCTCTGAAAAGCTTAGTATTGCATCCCCTGGAAGCAGGTCAGAGCCTGAGGGTTGCTAGGAGTTGTAGACCAGCAATATTGGGAGTGTGATTGTTCTCAAGTCCTGAATAGTGGGTTGCGTGTGAATAACTCATTTTTTCCTTCTCTTTCTCCCAGAAAACTTTTTGTTATTGATCTCCTGCCTGTTTTAAGCTCTATAGTCCCGAGATAAGTCATATCAGGCAGATCTAACGCAGATTTCAGCAGTGTCAGACTCCTTAACTTGGATAGGAGATTTCCAGCATCCTTCTGGGTGAAACTGTGGAAAATGTCCTAGAAAAAGGCCACGAGAGACTGCAACATTGCCAAAAAAATAATAAAAAAAAATCCTAATGTGGCCACAGAGTCATCAGGATTGAGCTCAACTCGAAAACTTTATCTTTCACCAGAGGAAATTGGGGAAATTGTGATCAGACTTACTTTGTCTGATGCCTTGTACATCAGCTCCCATGATCCCCAGCCAAAATAGCCTGGCTGAGCTCTTTCTAACCAGCAAGCCAGACTGATACAAGGGCTGAAATCTGGTTTGTGATCCTTTATTGTAGTTTGGCTCTGAGCCTGTTGTCATGTTTTTAATAGCAACTGAGCATACCGGCTTATCTAGGCCAGTGTTTCTCAACCTTGGCAGTGTTAAGATGTGTGGACTTCAACTCCCAGAATTCCCCAGCCAGCATGTCCACACAGAGTGCAGAGAAGAGCAACAAAGATGATTAGGGGACCAAAAGCTAAAACATATGAAGAACAGTTGCAGGAATTGGGTATGTCGAGTTTAATGAAAAGAAGAGAGTGGTCGACCTATTCTCCAAAGCACCTGAAGGTAGAAACGATGGATGGAAACTAATCAAGGAGAGAAGCAACCTAGAACTAAGGAGAAATTTCCTGACAGTGAGAACAATTAATGAGTGGAACGACTTTCCTCCAGAAGCTGTGGGTGCTCCAACACTGGAGGTTTTTAAGCAGAGATTGGACAACCATTTGTCTGAAATGGTGTAGGGTTTCCTGCCTGAGCAGGGGGTTGGACTAGAAGACCTCCAAGGTCCCTTCCAACTCTGTTATTCTATTATCTTAAAAGTTGCCAAGGTTGAGAAACACTAATTTGGAAACTTAATTTTTGCATGTCACATTAGTCCCGCAAGTACACTAATTTCTCCTTAGTTTACAGCAGAGTCAGTAAAAATGTGGGGGAAAGTGAGTTCTGTGTATTGCAGAGGACAATTCTGTGAGAATTCCTTTCCAGAAACAGTTGCTAAAGTTAGGGATTATTTGTTTGTACTTTGACTTCAGCTTCAATTATCAGATGCTGAGCCAACAGACCAGGTCCATAAAGAGGTTTTTCATAAGGAATTCCAATCAATTTCTAAAGGATTTATCCCAGGTAAACAACTGCTGTATTCGAGTCCAAACTGAAGAAGATACTTTGAATTAAGTTGAGAAGCTTTGGCTGTAGTGCTATAAAAATTGTACACAATAAATTGGCCTATTGCAGCTTTTTTGATTTTAGCTTTTTAATTAAAAAGATATCAAGCCACAAAATATACTAATGATTATACAATATGAAAAGTCTACATACATAGTGATTAAAAGAATAAAAGCAACAACAAAAAGTAATAAGATCCACACAGTGTCAGGATATATTTCTTTTGTTTTTATGGTTTTTTATTTAATAATAACAACAACAATAACAACAATAACAACAACAACAACAACAACAACAACAACAATAATAATAATAATAATAATAATAATAATAATAATAATAATAATAATAATAATAATAATAATAATAATAATAATAATAATAAAAAAAGTTGGAAGGGACCTTGGAGGTCATCTAGTCTAACCCCCTGCTCAGGCAGGAAACCCTATACCATTTCAGACAAATGGCTGTCCAGTCTCTTCTTAAAAACTTCCAGCATTCACTGCTTCTGGAGGCAAGTTGTTCCACTGGTTAATTGTTTTAACTGTCAGGAAGTTTCTCCTTAGTTCTAGGTTGCTTCTCTCTGGTTAGTTTCCATCCGTTGCTTCTTGTCCTGCCTTTGGGTGCTTTGGAGAATAGCTTGACTCCCTCTTCTTTGTGGCAGCCCCTGAGATATAGGAACACTGCTATCATGTCCCCCCTCGTCCTTCTCTTCATTAAACTAGACATACCCAATTCCAGCAACCGTTCCTTATATGTTTTAGCCTCCAGACCTCTAATCATCTTTGTTGCTCTTCTCTGTACTCTTTCTAGAGTCTCAACATCTTTTTTACATCGTGGTGACCTAAACTGGATGCAGTATTCCAAGTGTGGCCTTACCAAAGCATTGTAAAGTGGTATTAATACTTCACGTGATCTTGATTCTATCCCTCTGTTAATGCAGCCTAACACTGTGTTGGCTTTTTTGGCAGCTGCAGCACACTGCTGGCTCATATTTAAATGATTGTGCAGTAGGACTCCGAGATCCCTCTCACAGTTGCTACTATTGAGCAAGGTACCACCTATCCTATACTATACCTGTACATTTGGTTTTTCTTGCCTAAATGTAGAACTTTACTTTTTTCACTGTTGAATTTCATTTTGTTAGATAATGTTTTTAGCATTTTAATTTTAATATATTTTTTTAATTGTATGCTTCCCAAAGTGATTGAAATGAATGGCTATGGCGACTGAAAAATAAATAAATATTCATATAATTGAATTTAATACGTAATGTTACTGTTAAATCTACAGCATATAAAAACATACCATTTCATCTTTTCATTTTTAGAATATAATGACATTTCAAAAATCAATAACAAACATGTCTCAAATCCACTCCTAAACATCAGGAAGCTGACTTTCTTTCCCTCTTTGCAAGTTTATTTTCTTTGCAAGCCCCAGGCTTGATAAAGCCAGTGCTTTTCATAAGGTGGCATCCCATCATTTAAAAATACAATTTAATGTCAATTAACATCTTTTGCTGTTATATTTTTTCTCAAAATTGTAAGGATAGTTAAAAAGAGGCGCTACAGGGTACCTTCTGATTTTTGACCCTGTTTGTACAATAATACTTGCAAAGTTCAGCTGGACTTTTTTCCCCCCAAGGAAATGTGCTAGGATTGCCAATTTATTTGGGTGTCATTGAAACCTGTGCTGATGTGCAACCAGTGTCCAATAATTGTTCCTTGACAGGGATGTTGCAAAGTTCTTCTATCCTTTTAGGAGAACTTAAAATCTTTATTCTCACAAAGGAACTTTGTCAACTGAGCCGCCTGTCGCCGGATCTCCAGCTGCTGCGGAAGAGATTTGTTTAAACAACTAAGGTCCAAAGTGCCAAAAAGAATCATCAGGGTTCTAATCCCACCCCTCTCCACGGAGCCTCCCACCTCCCAGGAATTCCAAAAATTTACTTCGTACAACCAGTTGGGCCAGAGAAAAGGCTACAGAGCGGACGATATCAGGAAGCCTAGACCAGACCTTCAGGTGAGCAGCTGCCCCCCTCCCACTTTTAATTTGCCACAAGTGGGATCTAGAGAGAAATAAAGAGCAGGGTTGATCAATGTAAAATGAAGATCAAGAGGTAGCAAAAAAAGGGACCACGACACTGTTTTACTTGATGTCCTTTTCCTTTCCCTGGCAATCAACCGGAAATACAGTAGTTTTCCTGAGATTTTATGTTTCTTTTATTTGTTTGTGGGAGGTTTCACTGGTTTAACGGGTTTCCTTGTTGCCCCTGGCTGTTTTAAGATTTGATCATGTCTGTGCACTAAACTGGCAGAGATTGCAAATCTTCTCAGAGTAGCTTATCCTTTAGGGGAGAAAATAGTAGAATTAAGTACCCATTTCTTTAGGAGGTAAATTCTATACATGTCTTTGTTGCCCTTTTTGAGGAAAAAAACTTCCACATGGTACAATACTGTAACTTTTTTTAAATTCACTGAACAGGTGAGGAATTACAGAATAAGCTTCCTAAGAATTTCTTAGGAGGCTGTAAGAATTATTTAAAGCCACAGTTTTGAGGAAAGCGAATGACAGAGTTCATATGGGGGGCTAAACTATGATTTGTTTAGCCATAGTTTCTTGAGTAATTATAATTGTTAATCTGTGTCTTTTTAACTTTTCCTGACACACCAACTTTATTGATTTGGGCTTCTCTCTGCTATGGGAATTACTGGGACTAACGCATTCATTTTGGATGAAAAAGACCTGGAAACTTAGAATATTTCTGTAAAATTGATTTGAATCAGAAACGTCTGGAGTGGGATTTCCCGAGTAAGAGGATCAGTATCACTGTGTAGATAGTCCTCAAATTATGACCACAATTGTGACTAGAACTTCTGTCACTACATGATGCGATCATTAAGTGAGTCGTGCCTGGTTTTACAACCTTTTTTGACATGGTTGTTAAGCGAATCACCATGGTCATTAAATGACTTATGCAATTGTTAAGCAAATTCTCTTTCCTCACTGACATCGCTTGTCAGAAGCTCCCTGGAAGATTGCAAATGGCAATCACGTGACCTCAGGACACTGCAACTGTTGTTAATCCATGCCAGTTCCCAACAACCCAATTCTGATGACATCACCATGGGGACGCTGCCGTGGTTTTAAGTGCAGGGACTGGTTGTAAGTCACTATTTTCAGCGCCATTGTAAATTGAATGGTCACAAATCAATCAGAATAGAGGTGGAAGGTCTTCTAGTCCAACCCCTTGCTCAAACAGGAGACTCTATACCATTTCAGACAGTCTTTTCTTAAAAACCTCCAGTGATGAAGCACCCACAACTTCTGATAGCAAACCATTCCATTAGTTAATTGTCCTCAATCTATCAGAATAGAGCTAGAAGGGATCTCCTGTTCAAGCAGGAGATCCTATACCCTTTCAGATAGGTGGCTGTCCAGTCTTTTCTTAAAAAGCCTCCAGTGGTGAAGCACCCACAACTTCTGGAGGCAAGCTGTTCCACTGGTTAATTGTTCTCACTGTTAGGAAGTTTCTCCTTAATTCCAGGTTGCTTCTCTCCTTGATTAGTTTCCATCCATTGTTTCGTGCCTTGCCTGTTGGTGCTTTGGGAAATAAGTTGACCCCCTCTTCTTTGTGGCAACCCCTCAAATACTAGAATACTGCTATCCTGTTCCCCCTAGTCCTTTTCTCCAGACTAGCCATACCCAATTCCCGTTCTTCAGGTATTTTTGTCTCCAGGCCTTTAATCATCTTAGCTGCTCTTCTATGCACCTGTATACAATAATAATACACAGTTGCATTTTGAGCCGGACTCTCAAAAGTCACAGAGAGTCAACTGAGTGTTTAGTAGTTATCTCAAAATCTGAGCCTAGAAGTCAGAAGTGAGAACAGTGGAATTTGTGGACCTGCTGGAGTTCTGAAACTGGGCCAGGCCATCCCTGTGGCTGCATAACGACATGCAATTTCCTGGTTTTTTTTCTGACCCCAAGTGCCCTTGAACTGTCCCACTTAATTTTAAAGGTACTTTTCACCATTTTTGGATGGGGAACACTTACGAACCGTAGCAGAGATTACATATACACTCCTTACGCTGCACTCAGGCTCAACCAGCATTAACCAACAACATTTGCTTAACAACAATCATGGCAAAAAACGTTGTAAAATTGGACACAACTCACTTAACAATTGCCTTGCTTAACAATGGGAATTCTGATCCTAATTGTACTCACTGTGCCTGTACAGTTTGTCCTCGACTTATGACCACAATCGAACCCAACATTTCTGTTGCTAAGTGAGATATTTGTTGAGTTTTGCCCCGTTTAGCAACCTTTCTGTCCTGGCACAGTTGTTAAGCGAATCACTGCGGTTGTTAAAGTTAGTAACATGGTTGTTAAGTGAATCAGGCTTCCCTATTCTCAGAAGGTCACAAAAGGGGATCCCATGACCCCAGGATATTGCAACTGTCATATATATGAGTCTGAATTTTGATCACCTGACCATGGGCATGCTGCAATGGTCATAAGTCACTTTGTTCAGTGCCGTTGTAACTTCGGTCATTAAATGAACTGTTGTAAGCCAAGGACTACCTGTATGATCTGGTACAACTTTGCCACCATCCTTGTGGTTTCCTTTTAGTCATCATGGCTTCCCACCCAAGCCTCTCACACCTTCTCCCTGCCGCCCGACTGTGTCAACTCGCCCGAGATTGGCTGCAAGAAGATGGTCCCAGCTTTGACTATGGTGGCTACGCCGTGGGCAACCACCAGGTCTGTGCTGTGCTCTTCTGTAAATCCCCCGGAGTCTTGGCTGGTTTCCCTTTCTTTGATGCCATCTTTGCCGAAGTCGGCTGCTCGGTGGAATGGCTCCAGACCGAAGGGACCTGGGTTGAACCTGTCACCCGAGTGGCTGAAGTCCACGGTCGTGCCAATGACCTCTTGTTGGGTGAGCGAGTGGCTCTGAACTGTCTGGGACGCTGCAGTGGTGTTGCCACATTAGCAGCAAAAGCTTGTCGGGCAGCACAGGAAGCCGGGTGGCATGGAGAGGTCGCCGGGACAAGGAAGACCACACCGGGTTTCCGTCTCCCAGAAAAATATGCGCTTCTGGTCGGGGGAGCCTCCTGTCACCGTTACGATCTGGGAAGCCTCATCATGTTGAAGGACAACCATATCTGGGCGTCTGGCAGTATTACCCAAGTGAGTACACAAAAGCAAAGGTATTCATATCATACAATGATTGTGGTCAAGGCTGCAATCCTCTACATGATGGCTAAAGGGCAGCAGAGAGTAAGGGTTTTCCATATCTCTCTGCTGCCCCCAGTGGTTGATCTGAGTGTTGCAGTCCAGCTTTGGAAGCTGTATAAATCAGCCTTTAAAAGAAATGCCTAAATCCAATATAGACTCAGTTAAATAAAAAAAAGTAACCTTAACTGCTCTGCATTATTCATTAAATTGGTGTTAGTCTTAAAATTAGCACTGATTACAATCTTTAGATAATATTTAGTTTTGTACTACTGTATGTGCTACCTGATAATGTAGTGACAAGGGGACGTATGTCTCAATTTTGTTAACCATCACTTGTTATCTAGATTGAAAGTTATATTGAGCTATAAACTATAGTTTACAAACAACAGTGGACAGATTCAGAATCATTTTAGCTTTTTTGACCTGGCAGGACCTTTTTGCTGTTATAACTGACGGTTTTTATATTTTATTAATAATTTCATTTAAATTGTTGCAAACTGACTGCACCTTTGGAAATAGAGGAGATCATTATTTTAATTTTTTAAAAAATAATCTCCTAACCGTGGCGACTTAAAGACATGTGGACTTCAACTCCCAGAATTCCCCAGCCAGATTTGATAGCTGGGGAATTCTGGGAATTGAAGTCCACACGTCTTAAAAGTTGCCAAGGTTGGGAAACCTGGTTTGCAAAATTAGAAGCTGCATCCAAGTTTAAGCAGGCCTCATAGTGGCCCTCAAAGGACCCAATATAGGAGACCAGCTGTCCTAAGGAATTCTTCTATAGCAGCGGCACCTAACCTTTTGGGCACCAGGGACCGCTTCCATGGAGAGAGGTTTTTCCTCAGACGAGAGGGGGTGTGGTTTCGTGTGCTGCCTGCATCCCATGGATGGGGCTTCGCTTTTCTGCACAGCTGGGTTTCTAGCATGCCACGGACCGATGCTTGCCCCTGGACCAGGGTTTTGGGACCCCTGTTCTATAGGAGACCTTTTCATGGAGGATCCAGCCAAATGGCTGGCATTAGCATCCCTCAGGTTAGCTCAAGCTTCTGCAGGCATCAACATATAATCTGGACCGCTGCTGATATCACAATGTTTGCAATCCCACAGGCAGTTCACAATGCCCGACGGGTCGGTGGGTTTGCCCTGAAGATAGAAGTGGAGTGTGGCTCCTTAGAAGAAGCTCTCGAAGCATCAGGGTGTGGTGCTGATATTATCATGCTGGACAACTTTGCTCCTGAGGTATTTGGCTGAGAGAAGATGGGGCAGATCTAGAAACTAGAATTTATGACTGATTTTCTTTAAATAATAACAAAACAAAACTTGCAATCTATGGTTTGGTTCTTTTGGATTGAGTTTGGTTGAAATAGGGACATTTGGAAGCTAAAATAGAGTTTCAAAGATTAGGAGGGCTGCTTTAAAAGCATCAGGCTCAAGATGGCATCTTCCTTCTGAAATCTTCCGCCCCCCAAAAAAAAAATTATAACCAGCTGCCATTTCCTGGAAACAGGAATTAGGTTGCTGCAGGTTTGGTTTCATTGTATTATTTATTTAGAATATGTATGTGTCACTATACATGACAGAAGTTCTTTGAAGGGTTTTACATAGTGAAACATGGCATACAAACATGTTTACAGTAAAGCTGGTTAAACATGTTTACAGTAAAGCTGGTTACACTCACGATGTGGGCAAAGCTTTTGACGTGGATATCTTCCACCCTTGAACAAAACATGATTGGTGAAGGTTCTGCTTCTGGAGAGGTCTTCAGGACCTCAGATTACATGTGTATTAAAAAAATAATAATCTTGTCTCATGTGGGACCATTCCCTCCCTTGGCTTGCACTGTTTGGACCTCATATTCCATATATTCCAAACTCTGATAGTTACCGTCATCGTTAAGACTGCAAAGGTTTGGTTTCCCTCATCCTCTTGTTCATCTCTCTTTATCTTCTTCTGCAGGACTTGCATCCTACAGCCAGCACCGTAAAGGCCTCATTCCCCCGTGTGACGATTGAAGCTAGTGGAGGAATCACCGAGGAGAATGTGACCCGCTTTGTGGGGCCCAATATTGATGTGATTTCCCTGGGTTGCCTCACCCAATCAGCCAAAGTGGTAGACTTCTCCCTCAAAATCAGCCGGGATCAGACTCCCAAGCCATCACTGCGCAATTTTGTTTTCTGAGGCGAGACGGGACAGCCAACCAGTCCCGTGAAAATCTTTGGGAGATGGGTGGTTGAACAGGTTTGAAGAGGTAACAGGGGCCGACGTGCACCTGCTGCTTATTAACTGTGCTGATCTAGGATGACGGGAGTTGTACTCCAAACTTTCTGGAAGACGGGGGAAATGTCTTTGTACAGGGTTTGCTTGGCAAAACCTCCCTAGGGATTTTTTTTTTAAAGGATTCTTTTCTTTCACAGGATCATTGGAACAGAACCAGCATCAGGGTTGAAGGGAGGGCAACTAGGTTTGCCGTCATAACCTCTTCAGCATATGTGGCTTTTGACAGCAATAAAATGTACGCCATTCCCTTCCCACTTTCTCTGAATCTGTGCCTTGCATGCCTGCTGCAATCAATTTCACTAAGCTGGCCAAATAAATCTTTTTTTTAAAAAAAAATATTAGTTGCTCCGTTTGTCGTTTGTCAAGGTTGTTGTGGCCAGCAACATCAGCACTGCTCGTCTTCCACCCCACATTCGTCATGCATCTTTACATAAGTCCAATCTCTTGAGTTGTCCAACCCAAATTGTGGTACTATCTTCATCACATCTCACCTCTTAAGTCTATTGCATTCCTCAGCACTATTAACACTTTCCAGAACAAATCACAACCAGGCTAACTGAAGGCTTCCTGGGATTTTCTTCCAGACACAATGAATTTGAGCTCACTTTAGAAAGTCTCAAATCTAATTCTCTGAAAAAATCCCTCCAGTGGCTTTCTCTTCCTTGAATTTGCGGCAACCTTTGTGAGGCCAAGATCAATAAACCTTCTTGCTTTGCTAGTTAAAACCCTCATTTTGCCAGTTTATGAGCGTTGTAAGCATGGAGAGAAAACTTCCTACCACTTACCTTTGCTTTAATTCCCCCTAATAAGAATAATATGTGAAGTTAGAATAGAGCTACCAACAATCCAGATGCCACTTGTGATCGTCCTCACCCTTTTCTGCATGTTTGGCTTAATTTTTGCAGCACCGATCCGGTAGCCTGAGCTAGAATTATTCTGCATCAGACTCCTTATAAAATAGGATCCTCCGTTAATTCAAAAGCCTGTAAAATGAACCATGTTTTCTCTCGTTACCTCACCCCACTCCATCCACCTGTCACAAACAGCTGATTGAGAAGGAAAGGAAGAGCCGGAGCGGAGAAGCAATTTCAATTTTTGTTCACCCCACTGCACTGCTGGCTTTGACTTCAAACATCGCCAACAATTACCTTCCCCCTCTTGGTAGATTATCTCCAGGGGAAAAAAAAATCCACAATACTTTTTTTTAAAAAAAAAGACCTCTGGGTGAAAGGGCATGAATGGATTTAGTGAACTAACAGTTATGTAAACATGAAACTCAGCATGTGGGGCAACCAGTCACTAGTATAAGAGCAACAGACAACACAAGTATTATTGAAGCATAATATGATGTGCAGACTTCACCAACGATGTGGCTGGGAAAACACAGAGGGCCCTATATGGGGGCCAGGATATTAAAATAAGTGTGTAAGTGAAGCACTATTAGGCCTGCTACCTGAGTTTAAAATTTTGCGTGATTAATTAGGCTATTTTAATCAAATAATTCTTTAAACTGAATTATAGATTAAAAACAACTGGTTTTGAATCCAGAAGCAGACATTCTTTTTTTTTAAGATGTCTCTAGTACTAGCAACATAAGAGGTGATCTTGTCTCATTTTTTTTCACAGAAGAAGGAATGATTTTTTTAAGACAGTACTTGTTATTAAGGATGTGTCTCAAAAAACTATTTTCTAACCATTGTACCAGACACACTAAAAAAAAACCTGAGTTAATTAATCAACTAACCATCGCAGTCCTAAAAGGAAGAAAAACGATCACCTTCAGAACCTGAAGCTAAATTAGTTTTAAAAATGGGAATAGGGGCATCATTCGAATCGGTGCTAACATTCTGTGGCCTGAGCAGACAAGCAGACTGTGAAAACAAGGGCATTAGAAACAGCTGTCCTCATCTTTATTAAGACATTTGACGGAGTGAAGTCCCAGTTAGGTTAAGACTAGTCGTAGTGAAAAGGGTCAAGTTTTGGGGGGGTATAATTTTTCTTCCCATAAGATAATAAATAACAGATTGAGATGTTTGCTGTTTGGTTACAAAAGTGTGGATCATCAGGGACCAGCATAAATGAAATTCCCCAGCCTGGGGGTGTCTAGGTGGATCTCCCCACAAAGCAAGGGTGAAAAAAAAAAATCAGGGTTTATTCCCCTTCCTTGTCCTCTCCGTGTGTGATGACATAGCAGATGTTCTTGTAGTCAACATTGCCAGCTACATCTGGAGGGAAAGCGTGCCACATGTTCTTGATCTGCCAGAAAGAGAGAAGATTATGTTGAGAAGTGATAGGATTGCAGCTGATGACTTTCAATGTTTTCAATTGTCCCTCTAAATCAGGGGTCTCCAAACTTCGCAACTTTAAGACTTGTGGACTTCAACTCCCAGAATTCCTCAGCCCGCTCCTTAGCCATGAAAGAGGATGAGTGTGCCTTTTGGCACTGCTCAAGAAAAGTTATGGGTGGCTAACAAAAGAAGGGTATCTCATAAATGCTTTGTTTAATGTGCTATTCAGGATTCAGATTTCTGTTAAAGGAGAACACTCTAGTTTGTTGTAGGTTTCTTTCCTGGCTTGATCCTCTCAGTCTCTGATTTGCAAGTATGGTTTTGCTCACTCTGGTTAAGCTGACTTATGTGCAAACAGAATGTGAGTGTTAATGTCTGTTTTTATTCTGGAGTAACAGAATAGTGCTATGCAATCCTTGGAAGAATCTTATTGAGTTGGAAAAAAAGTTCAGCGTTGACTTGGGCCTCAGACTGATCTCATATATATTATCTTTTATCCTTTCATCCTTTTGTCCTAGTTCTGCAGATTTTAGATTTAATTGTTGACAACATGGAAAAATAAAACTGAAATAAAAGATCTGGGCAAGGGGACTCTAACTGAATAAAGAAAAGAACGGGACATCTGCAGGATGCAAAGAAATTTTCTTACCTCTTCTGGAGTGAACCGGTCACACTGGGTAGTCAAGAGTTCTTCCAAGCTGTAATGAGACAAGAAGAAACATGGTATGTGACAAAGGCCCTAAATACGTGTGACTTCTGATCCAATTGTCACCTAGGACATCATTTAATGGGAAGATGTGGGTTGCTTAAACAATTAATCAGGAGGAATACTGCAAAGTGTTTGCAACGAGGAGATCATGGGAACCTAGTAACAGCCATTTTAGAATTATGTCTGAACGGATTCAATGCTTCTGCTGGAAGTGAAATGGGAGGAAACACTCACAATTTCTTCTTGACATTCCCCTTCCCCTCAGGGTCCAAAACTTTGAAGGCACCAATGATGACGTCCTCGGGATCAGCACCTGATAAAGACAGGAAGGCTAGTGAGATGCTGGAACAGGTTATCTGTTATCATAAGACTGAGAAGAACAAGAGACTCACTTACCCTTCAGCTTCTCCCCAAACATGGTGAGGAAGACAGTGAAGTTGATGGGGCCACTGGCCTCCTTGAGCATGGCATCTAACTCCTCATTCTTCACGTTCAGGCGGCCTATGCAGAAAGGAAGAAAGTTCAACTGCTGAGGATTTGATTTAAGGGTCTGATCATCCAGCCAGCTTTACTTAAACTGCTCACATTATGATGCTGTTTCAGCCCCCTCCCTCTTTTCTTACCCATAGCAGCAAATGTATCTCGCAGATCCTCCTTGTCAATGATGCCATCTCTGTTCTGGTCAATAACAGTGAAGGCCTAGGAAACGGGAGAGAAAGAAATACATTAACCAAGTTCATGCATTATATTAAACTGGCTTGTTGACCTATTCCAGTGATGGCGAACCTTTTAGAGACCGAGTGCCCAAACTGCAACCCCAAACCCACTTATGCATCGTCGAGTGCCGGGTGGGTGTGGCCCATTGGCTGGGTGTGGCCCATTGGGTGGGCGTGGCCCATTGGCTGGGTGTGGCTGTGGTGGTAACGGCAGACTGGGTGGGACTAAAAAGTTCAATCAATCAATTCCAACTTTGCAAGATCTTTTTTTTCCCCGTGAGAAGTTGAAATTGACTGATTGAACCTTTTTTTTTTTTTTTGCACACGACGGCGGAGGCCTAAAGTGAAAAGGTTTTATAAAACCCAGCTGAAGGCCTAGGACTGGGGCGACGGCGCGCGTGCCCACAGAGAGGGCTCTGAGTGCCGCCTCTGGCACCTATTCGCAATGGCTTGGCTCAACTGCTACACCAAGCAAAAACTAAAGAAGCCACATAATGGCATAACGTAATGCATAAACCCAACATGTCGGGCTATAAAAAAATTTACCTTCCTCTCCCTGTCCTACCAAAATGAACAGTTGCCAGCATCTCGAAATTGCAAAATAACTACTTCATAATAGCTTTTGGATTTAAATCTATATTTAAATCTCAAGACATATCTAAACTGACTGACTATATGTGCGTTATGTTGTCACAACTTTTGCAAATCCCAATGTAGCAGAGTAGAGGCCTTCATTCCTTAAGAGGAAGAGCAAGGAAGCTTTTTCTGTTTTTCTGAGAACTCGTTCACCACTTGAGGACTGCCATATCAAGTGGCATGTAATTAACCCACAGCAGGGTAAACTGGTGACGAAACTGTTTTGGTCACGTCGTTTTGGAGAGCGGCCAGCGGACAAAGCCAGCAACGTGGGGTGGGTGGAAAGACAGGCAGTTGTGATGTCACAATTGAAGCCCTGCCTCTTTGTAGAACAAAAAGGCGGGACTTTGATCACAATGATACAAAGACCAGCTTGCCCCACTGTGACCTTCTCCCTCGTGGATGCCCTCAGCCGCAATGCTTTTTCTGTAGATGAAGTTCATGCCTTTAGTTCATTTACATTTAAATTTATTCATGAACCTTTGATTAATTAGAGCAGGGATCAGGAATTTGAACAGTGGTGGAAGCCTGCCGGAACCGTAGCCCGAATCTAAATTGAGGACCTAACATTGTCTGTTCCTGAACTGGGTTAAGAAAAGAATGTGTATGAAAGGAGAACTTGTACAATCTGCAACAGATATGGTTGCTGAATGTATGCATCTACCTACATTTATTACTTAATAATTATATAGGTGATATCTAAGTGGAAAACTACATAAAACCCTACACTTGAACTAACAGTATGTTAGTTAATATACAAAGTTAGTTAATACACAAAGATTTTGGTGATTTAAATCCACTAAACCTACCACACGATCAGATTATAATTACGAAAATTTTAGAATGTGCAGAAATGGATAGATTGACGTTGGAAATTAAAGAGAAAGAGGATTCAGTGTATTTTAGGACATGGGAAAATTTTTATCAATGGTTAGCATTACGCTAGAGCTAAAATATATTTAATTAGTAAGCTTAACTTTATGACTATTTTCAGTATTAATTATTATAATTGTTTAGTATTGTATTAACTACTATTATTTAATATGTGTACCCGGACGAGAGTCTGCTTGTTTAAGCTTTGGATTTTTTGTGTGGGGGTAACCCCACTACTGTACCTATTCCTATCCCTATCCTAATTCCATTCCCTAACCCCATCCTTTACCCATACTATCCCTACCCTTCCCATACCCATAGAAAACCTAATAAAATATATTTAAAAAAGAAAGAAAGAAAGAAAAGAATGTGTATGAAAGGAGAACTTGTACAATCTGCAACAGATATGGTTGCTGAATGTATGCATCTACCTACATTTATTACTTAATAATTATATAGGTGATATATAAGTGGAAAACTACATAAAACCCTACACTTGAACTAACAGTATGTAATTTCTTCCGTTTCATAGCATAAGCATCTTTATGGTTGAGCCATATGGCCTGCCACCTTTGGTTTTGCACAAACATCCTCTCAGAAAGGATATTTCAACTTGACTTTGAAAACTGGTGTCTAGCAGGCAGGAGAAATAATTGTGGGATTTTGAAGAATGAGTAGCTTCTGTAGCCCTCTCTCTTCCCAGTTCATTGTGCAAAGTCCTTCTGGCCTTCAGTGATGCAAACTGGATACAGCCTTTGATTTCAAACAACCACAGCAAAAGCTCAAGAAACCAATCAGTGAAAAATAACAGTAATTCAGTATTGTTGACATAGCTGGTTACCATGCTAAGCCAGCTTTGAAAGAACCGTCCTTGGCCAGATGCACGCAACATCAAGGCACAAATTGCGTTTTATCAATTGCAAGAGCTAGCTTCATACAATGCATTAATCCAAATTAAATAAAATGATAGCTTATTGTGATACGCAAACCCAGCCAAAGAGATAACCATATAGAGCCAAAGAAAGAGGGTCTGTTAGTGATTTGGGTAATCATCTTCTTCACCATCAACAGTTAAAACCTGTATGCCACCGGGCGTTCAACAACTCTGGAAGGCTCCTGATAAACAAATTGCAATAAAATCAACAAAACTTAAAAAGATGAGAAAGGTGATAAAAGTGAGGGATCTCCCTTCTTTTGCCCAGATCTTCATGGCTTTTCTAAACAACAGAGAAGTGGGACCCAGCTGGATCTCGGGAAGAACCTCATTCCAGAGAGCAGGGAACGAAAAATGTAACTGGCTGCCGCTGAACCCTAGACACAAAATAGTAGCTCACTTATGTCTGTGCATAGTTCAAGGCACCTTTAGTAGTTCTTTAGCGCTCAGTAGGTTTACCGGACAATTTAAATTAAAGTATTTTAATAAACATTCTGGACTGGATATTAAAAAAAAGGACCTCAGTTGTTTTGTCTAGTGGTCTGCTTATCTAGCAACGCATTATAGGATTGGAGACACAAGTTAACTCCAGCTAGTGGGATCCTCCTCAGCCTCCTCCCTTTCCTGCAGCTGTGCCCTGGAAACACCTGTCACTTGATAGCCTTCTTCGCTTCTGCCAGGAATGTGAACAACCTTAAACCGTCTCATGTTAAGCCCCAAGCCCTCCCTAAGGGGACAGGTGGTACATTCTGAAGGGGCTGTTGATGAGGTCTCCAAAGGCTGGCAGGCACTGGTGGAATTCACTCCTCCCCTCCTCTTATGGGTCTGCCCCCTCCTTTTTCCTTTCTTCTTGGGTCTACCTCTTTCCAAATAGAAATGAAATGCTAGATTTTTTTCAAACGGAAAGGGGCTGCATCAGTCAAAAAGTCCACCCGGTCAAGGAAGTCCTTGATCTCTTACTCAGAGGGAATCAGGCTCTTCAATCCAAGTGTAATGTTTGCTGTGTCGTCCAAACCTAGAATGGCAACCATTTAGGGTTCAGGAGAGCCAAAATGTGTAATCTACAACCAGCCTGGATTTCAAATTCCACTTTTTAACACCCAAAAGCCAACAAACCAAGCCTGAGGAATTGGTTAAGGAGAAGCATGTAAATAAAGGTTGTGGAGGAAACTGGGCTTGTTTTTCAGATTTCTCAGGCTCAGTATAATGTGTGAATTCAGTCCTGATCCGAAGAGCAATACGGATTCTCCACATTGTGAAAGAAGGGGAAACTAAGATCACGTGAAGTGTTAATACCACTTTACAATGCCTTGGTAAGGCCACACTTGGAATACTGCATCCAGTTTTGGTCACCACGATGTAAAAAAGACGTTGAGACTCTGGAAAGAGTGCAGAGAAGAGCAACAAAGATGATTAGGGGACTGGAGGCTAAAGCATATAAGGAACGGTTGCTGGAATTGGGTATGTCTAGTTTAATGAAGAGAAGGACGAGGGGGGACATGATAGCAGTGTTCCAATATCTCAGGGGCTGCCTCAAAGAAGAGGGAGTCAAGCTATTCTCCAAAGCACCTGAAGGCAGGACAAGAAGCAACGGATGGAAACTAATCAAGGAGAGAAGCAACCTAGAACTAAGGAGAAACTTCCTGACAGTTAGAACAATTAACCAGTGGAACAACCTGCCTCCAGAAGCGGTGAATGCTCCAACACTGGAGGTTTTTAAGAAGAGACTGGACAGCCCTTTGTCTGAAATGGTATAGGGTTTTCCTGCCTGAGCAGGGGGTTGGACTAGATGACCTCCAAGGTCCCTTCCAACATTATTATTATTATTATTATTATTATTATTATTATTATTATTATTATTATTATTATTATTATTATTATTATTATTATTATTATTATTATTATTATTATTATTATATTATTATTATTATTATTATTCCAGAGAATAGATAATAGGTGGGTAGACGTTGTGTCATCTCAACAATCTAATCTTGTAATTTGGATGTTGGCTGGAGAAGTACCTCAGGAAGCTTTTCCAACGCATGTTAACACACACACACACCCAACACACACACACACACAGAGGAAAGATCCTAACTACTTTGGGTAGAAGCCGAGAGAGCTAAGGTAACATCAGCACCCCAGTGTCAGCAATGTATTCAGCACTTGTCTGTGGAGACTCTCAGTCACCCAGGTCACAGTTGTCCCAAAGGAGCTTTTTCAAAAGGCAACTGCTCTGTTTTTTCCTTGAAGGAGAAGAAGAAAACATTTCGCTTCTTCATCACAACTGGTGAAGCTTCTTGGATGAGAAGTGAAACGTTTTCTTCTTCTTCCTGAGGGAAAAAAACACACCAGTTGCCTTTTACTCAGCACTTGCTGAATAATGGCGAAAAAGATTCTCTGCTCTCAGGAAGTTTGCACTCTAGGTATAAAAGCAGAAAGGGATATTCTGAAGCAAGGCAAAGATAACTAGAAATCTTGATGGCAAACTTACCCTGTTTCCCACAAAAGTCTAAAAAATATTCTAGCTAGAAAAATACTGTGTATGACACACAACTTCATCCTGAGTCAAATCATCAGTTCATCCTCTTCACTGTTCCGGAGGGCAAGATCTCTCCAAAGAGAGATCCAATCCGGTATGGAATTCAACAAAGGCAGAGCTCAAAAAGCAGTTGATTGATCCCTGAAGAGGCAAACTGGCCAAGGAGAAATGAGTAGCTGAACCCAGGATTAAGCTGGGCTGCAAAAGTCCTGATGCCTGCTAGATAATAGTCAATAATTGGGGGTTTTAAAATCCCTTTCTGCCATCTAGTGAATGTCCATCCAGATCTGGTATCCCTAGATCGAAATATCCAGATTGTTACTTCTGCTAGCCCGTATTCAAGCAACCTTCCCAAACTTCCATGCCCTCTCATGATGTTACTTAAACTCACACCATTCCTGTAATGGAAGTTGCAGATTTGGATTAGATACCTCATCTATTGCATGGGCCAATGTCACTTCATTAGAATAATGCCAACAAATGCCTATAGATTTCAGCAGTATAAACCTGGGGGCTTTGGGACCAAAGACTGTGTTTCCACCGCGGATCTATCCAGTGGACTCTACCTCCACCAAGTAGAAATTTAATCTTTTCGCCCTTATGGGAAACGTAAAAATGGTAAAAGGAATGGTAGGAAGGGCAAAAGAACTAAAATGAAGGAAATCATCACCTCGTCCTCCTGAAATTCCATGATTACATCAGGACTATTGCACAATGCAGGGGCCCACCTGAAGCACCTGAAGACTCAGGGGACCTGGGTTCTATCCTGACACAAAGATCTATAGGTGATCTTCAGTGTTACCAGTCTCACAGCCTGCTTGTAGAGTAAGAAGTAAGGAGAAGGGGAGAAAGAAGGCAAATCTGGTGTTTTCTGAAGGAAGGGCAGGAGACACACGCAATTAAAAAACATACGCACGTTGCAAGAACTGATCTGTCCTTTCATATTTTTAAAAGCAAGGAGGCCCTCAAAAAATAAAGAAGCACAAACATAGGTTGCAGGAAAAAGAAGAAAATCCAAAGGATGTTATATTGATAGTTTGCTACCAACTCTACTTCTGATGTAGCTTTGGTCTCCTTTATGGTAGATCGATGTCTTAAGACTGAAAGACCCACAGGCTTCATTTTCGATGGAAATGAGGAGGCTTCTCGCCTCCTCCTCCTCCTCCTCCTCCCAAACTAGCCAGCCAGAATGGGTTTCCAAAGATCTCCTTGTAAGGCTCTGCCATTTGCTTCATCCAAGCACAGATGTCACCTCTTTGCTCAGTCCTCCTTCACCCAAAATAGACCCTGCTGCATTGCAAGGGTCTTGGAAAGGAAACACCATCAACTTTGGGGTGGGGGGGTGCGGAGGGCTAGTGCCTGCCAAAGGGCAAAAAATGTTCCTCTGAAATGAAGATTAAGAACTTAAGTGCGAGGAGAAGAGAATATCTCCATATGGAAAGCTGGTACTCACTCTCACTTTTACAGATGAGAATTTCTATTCAAAGTCCAAACCAATTTAAAGAACAAGTGTCCTAAGGAGAACAACCTGGAATTACCCTTGGAAAGGAAAAGCAACTTTAATAGGAGGTAAAAAGCTGATCTTCCATGCACATTTAGTAGGCTCTAAGTTCCAAAGTAGGATTTTGTGGAGACACACACTCATAGTTGCTCATTATTTTGGCTCTTCCAAAATATGGCCAGGTTTACACATCGTAATAACCCATTGGTCTACAAACCCAATTTTTATCCTGCTTTACACATCACAAGAATTCATGGCTTGCTTAATCTTGACCTACTGAAGAAAACAAAAATAAGCTAGCACTCAGCCTACATATCATAGGGAGACAGAAGAACATTTTTGGAAAGGGTTGGTCCACCTATGATATCTATGGATTTCCACACTCTCTCTCCCTCTTCAGGATGTTCTTCACAATAGCCTTCCTCAAGATGGCACCTCAGGTGTGGCAAAAAATAAATCCCATTATCCCCAAACAACAACCATTCTACCTGTGAACAATGGAAGCTGTAATTCAACACATATTGGAATGGACAACAAAATTAGGAAAATGACTTTAAAACTTAGAAGTATTGAACGTTATCAACAATACAAAAGGCAAAGGAAAGGAAAATTAATGAATGGTAGGCCTCTATTTGATGGCAGAATTTCAGGAACAAAGAATCCCTATTTTTGTAAAGGTTCAGACTCAAATCAAACCACTAGTCCTATACACGAACAGATACCTACAAGTGGATTCTTGAGGTAAATCATGTTCAAAAAAACTCCTCTAGAACTTATCTAGACCTTTTCTATTTAGTCACTTCTGCTAAAGTTGAGAAAATATAGCTGGGATTCATACAACACAATGGCGTGAACTAAACTGGACGTACCTGCATATGTAAAACAGGCTCACTTGAAACAGTTAATTAGGTTCTCTTATAACAGCCAACATTTCTGTGATTAGTCAGCAAATCTTTTCAAAGGGAAAACAGAATCTGAATGGAATAGTACAAGAAGCTTTATTCTTAAAGTTCATTCCTATATATTCACTGATGTAGTTAAAAATCTCCTAGAATGTCAGTTCTAGGTGGTGCTCCTAGGCGATGCTCATTGGGATCCAATCATTTACCCCAAAGTCATCCTTTAATGGCCTCACTACATTTGTTATATTTCCTAATGACTGACACCTCTTCCCACGTCCATCTTTGTTCTTGTTCTTACCTCTTTAAATTCCTGGATCTGCGTTTGGTCAAACATGGAGAAGACATTGGAGCTTCCTTCTGCTGCCCTTCTCTTTGCTTTCTTGGGTGCCTGGAAGACAAAGACAGGCATTCAAGATCAGGTCACTGCACCCTTATCTAGGGCAACCCTACCTCCCATTTTTAAAGGTGAGAGTCTCTATTCAAAGTTGAAACTAGTTGAATGGGAAAAAAAAAGGAGGGAACCAGTGGTACTGGGGACACCAAATCTTAGCACAGACGTCACCGATTAAGGAAGTACATAGGTCACCTAGTCACGGCTTCCCCTTTACGATTAAATGAATTATCCTTCAACTTAAATTGCAGAACTGATTTATAGTTTAGTACCTTTCTCTCTGCAAATGTGACACAAATCAGCACCTTTGGTATGCATTTTCTCTTTTTTGACAATGTGTAAGCAGTCAGTTCATCAGCGACACGAGAAGATCTTATTAAGGAAGAATTCCGACTATGCAAAATTTCTAGTTACTTATTTGTCTCTTTTGACAAACAAATAAAGGGCTTCAGTCACAGTAGACTCTAAGCAATACAACGGAGGAGGTTCCAGAATTTGATCGTGTAAGGCTGTGCTTGGTCGTTTTCTACATTTTGTCTCCAGGGGCCGAGAACCCTACTAAATGACAGAAAATATTATTTACTAATAAAGGAGAATATTTGTAGCTCAGGGTTGACATAAGGGGTCCTTGGTGCTCTCTAAGCTTGCTTGTTTTCTTGCAGATGTTTTATTTGCCCATTGGTTAGCATTGATGATATTACCTAGTTTGGGTAATGAAACATCTGCAAGAAAACAAGCAAGCTCAGAGAGCACCAAGGACCCCTCAAGCATTATTTAGTTTAACTTAATAATTAAAACTTCCTTTTAATTGTCCTTTTATGTTAGATGTATATCTTCAAAACAAAGTATTGCTAATATTTGTTGTTTTCTATAAATACAAGGGAGGGGAGGGATTAATCCTTAAGGAAAGCTCAGCAAACATTTTTTTTCCCCTGAAGCAAAAGTCTGAAAATTTGGAACATTAAAGAGAAACATTAATGTTCGTTATTTTAAAGAAAGAGTATACTTTGGTTTGAGAAACAGCAGAAGCAGCAACTCTCGCTTTCAGTCCAAATATGGAATTTGAGGTATCTTTTCAAAGTGTTCATTTCATGTTTGTAACAATTAATTACCACACCTTTTTAGGTAACCATGTTGTATGTGGGTATTATACTTTTAATCTTCCCAAAAATCATTTTGCAAGTTTTAAGTTAATAATATATAAGTAATGTATTGATAAAATAAGCAGGGATCTTTAATCTCTTGTTAAAATGATAGCCTGGGCAAATAAAACATATATGAACAAGCCCAATTTGATGCTAAATGACAACTGTTTCAGATAATAGCACTAATCCACAAGATGGGGGGGGGGGCAGACTATATCCAATACAGTCACATAAATAACTCCAGCTGGTTTTGCAAATCTATCTCATACATGAAAAGAAAAACATAAAATGATATTTTACCTTCTCTCTCTCAACCTTGTCAACTATGTCTCCTGAACAACGTTATTGTATACGGAATATATGGGATTATGATCTATATCCCAGGAAGCTATTTAGAATCACTGTGATTATTGGGAGATAATCTCAAGAATCTCCTATCTTCAGTGTGGCGCTCTTTCTTGATCCTCAACTCCTGGAAACTGATATGTGTGTTACTTCTGGGAACAGCTAAAAGTGTGACGGGGATGGCAACGCAAAAACGAAACGAGAACCTGAAGATCCAGATGACCCAAGTGGGCAACTAAATTTCATTTTTGATGTGTGCCGTTGTGCCCACAGTAAAAAAATGACAATAAAGGTTATCTTATCTTATCTTATCTTATCTTATCTTATCTTCATGAATTGAACCAGAGCAAAAATAAGAACTTTGGGGTATTGGCTAGAGATAATAGATGCATCTCAGTCCTCTAATCGCACTCAGTTGGCTAGAATCTCTATAAAAACCCAGTAAAATTGTGGAAACCCTTATAGCAAGGCACAGAGGCATAGCTAGAGATGATGGGATTGTAGGCTGGAGGCCTCAGGTGGAGAAAGCTAACATATATCGGCATGCTGACAAACTAATCTTTTTGCATCAAGAAATGAGGTCCTGAGAGATTCAACAGTCCAAGCTATTGTGGGTTGTCTTCTCTCCATGGCCAGACTTACAGGAATGTTCTGGAAGGATTGTTCTAAAAACACAACTTACAGCATTCACCCACTCCTACATTTCCTCTGATGTGGCTTTTCAGAGGAGAGATACACCAGGCATACAAAGAAACATCAAGGGTGAAGGAATAATAAATGTATTCCTTGTTTCTCATTTGGGAAAAAAAAAACCCAGACAGGTTGCAACTTCCTTTGTCTGGATCTTGTGGTGCCTTGAGGAGTCTGACTCAGAGGCTCCTGTCTGCTCAGCAGCTGTCCAGCCACCCTTTGTTCCTTTTTGAGAAGTCAGGCAAAAAACCAAAATATTCCATGTGTGTAATAAAACTTCCTGCTATGTTATTCAAGAAAAGCATTATGCAATTATTCAGGGACTTGAAGGGATTCACCTGCCAGATTGGAGGCGCAAAGCCAAGTAACGCCAAGTATTAGTGAGCAGGAAGATGGCTTGGCATAGGGTATGTGTGCAAGATCAGATCCATTTCAGAAAGCGAAGAAAATGAGACACAACCATAGATGTTGAATCATCACCCATAGGCAGTAATCTGAGAGTCTGCATGCCTTCAGCTCTTCCAAGTTCTCTCCCCCATCTCAAAACAGCACAGACGCCTTGGGATCCTCATAGCCCTCCCTGTCTCTCTAACAGCGCCAAAGCTTCCTCTTAACACCCATACTCCTTTTGTCCAGATATTTTAAAAAAAGCCCTAGCTGAAAATACTCAAAATTCACTCACGTATGTAGACGAAAAAGCTAAACTGGGGGATTTTTTTTTTTTTTTATTGCCTACAGAACTTTTTTTTAACCTCTTCTACATCTTCCTTTGCTGATTTGATCCTTCATCAAGAGCATTTGAGAAGCTGCCCTATTCCAATGCTTGACTTAAAAAGCAGATCCAGAGACGATTCAACTTTAAAAAAAAAAAATTTTCTCAGTGCTGTTTGGACTCAGATGGGTCCCTGATTTCCTTAGACATCTACTACGCTCTTTGCCTGCACACCCCATTTTTTCCTCACTTACCATGTTTTCTCAGTGGGCAGGTAGATGGGTGAACCGCAGCTGTGGATGCGATGGGGATGTCCCAGGGGCCAGAAGGGCAAACAGCCTAGACACTTGGCTGTGAATTCCCCTGGGGTTATATAGGCTCCCTCGGTGGGAGGCGGGACAGCTAACTATAGACACATCTTCAAGTTTGGGTGGGTGGAGGATGGGGGTAACTAGAAATAGACTCCAGAGGAACCAAGTCCTTTCTTGGAGAAAGGGTAGGTCCATTAGGTTTGATGGTCCATAATTCAACAGCCTTTATCATTCTGGGGATCAGTGGTAACCCAGCTCCAAATCCAATGGAATGAGCTCACACCCCACACCAACCCATACTGTGGTTTGCTCGTTTACGGCTTGCCGATCTACCAATTAACCATGGTTCTGCAATCATGCTTTCGGTCAATCTATGAACCCAGTCAGAGGACAAGTCCTTGCTCAAAAATTAACCCCTGGGGGCCCGAAGAGGAGAGGTGGGAAAAAAAAGAAGAAGACACACAAACATAACATCTCTTTAAATCTTACACGTTTAGAATTCATCACAGCAAAAATCTGGGTAGGAAAAAAAAAAAAGGGTCGAAGAATGTCAGAGATCCTGAATGACTTTCATTAAGTTTGTCAGATTTGATTGATCGGGATTTGCCAAGTTTAAAACAACTTTTTCGATCTGAAATTTAAGCCATTCCATGGATTTTAATGCTTGCTGGCTAATCTTTAACGAAGGATCTAGACATTCACTAGCATGATTGGACAGCTCATCCCTAATAGGCTGGCCTGGAAGTTCCTACTGGACTGAGCATCGGCCTTCTTCCTGCTTAGGACACCTGGATGGCAGTTTCCATTGATCCCCTCCTGTTTGAGACACAGGAAAGCTTCCAACATCAGCGTGGAAGATCCCGCATGCCAAGAGAGCTTCTGTATTCTATCTTCTCCCTTCCTTTCCTCCCTCCTTCCCTCTGAGCTCAAGGTATCCAATGTCCCTGAGAAAATTTCCTTTTTGGGATCGCTGGTTCAGCTGTCACTGGGAGACGCTCAGACAAGAGCAGAGGCTCCTAAAGATAGCTATCAGAATTTCTTCCCTTGCTTCACTATAGGCAGGCTGTCCATTTACACGCATCCTCTATTTCTTCTCTGAAAGAACTCCAGTTATCCACGCTGGCTGGAGTCACCCATCCATAGTTTGTTTTAACCACGAGTTTTTGAATTGACTGCGATAAGAGTGGTTGGATGTGTACAGGTAGTCCTCGACTTACGTCCACAATTGAGCCCAAACTTTTCTGTTGGTGAGACATTTGTTAAGTGGGTTTTGCCCCATTTTACAACTGTTCTTGCCAAAGGGTAAATCGCTGCAGTTGTTAAGTTAGTAAAATGGTTGTTAAGTGAATCTGGCTTTGCTTGTCAGAAGGTTGCCAAAGGGGGATCACGTGACTCCGGGGCACTGCGACCGTCAGAAATATGAGTCGATTGCCGAGCTTCTGAATTTTGATCATGTGACCAGGGGGAGGCTGCAACAGCCATCAGTGTGAAAAATTGTCACTTTTTTCACCGCCGTCATAACTGTGAACGGTCACTAAATGAACTGCTGTAAGTCGAGGACTACCTGTGCATTATGCTACAAGATCAATCAAAGTTTACCCACCACGTTCATATATTGTGCTAGGCCAGAACAAACAAACCCTCCTATTGCTCAGCGGGATAGGTAAAGTCAGTCACATGTTACACCACCAGCAAATGAACACAAAAAGGGGGAAACTGAGGAAAAAAACGGTTCACAGCTCAGTTTCCTTCTTAATTTAGAAATCGGCAGCCAGGAATCTTAGGGAGAGATCCAGTCTCCTGGGTCTTACACTGCCATTCGAGGGGAAGCGACGCACGAAGACAAGGCTGTTCATATCAAAACATCACATGGCAATCCATGGATCAATGGCGAAAGATGACAACTCTAATCCAGCGGTCCCCGCACGCTGACACATGAGGTTCTCACTACCTGCATGGCAGAAGAAGCAGCCATCATCAGTGCTGATCCAGTGGTTCCAGTCTCTTCTGTTCCCGAGAATCCTGTGATCTCAGCTTCCTTTGTTCCAGAGTATCTTCTGGTTCCTGATTCTTTGGTTCCTGAGCGTCCTGTGGTTCCAGATTCTTCTGTTCCTGAGAATCCTGTGGTTTCAGCTTCTTCGGTTCCTGAGTATCCAGTGGATCCAGCTCCTTCAGTCCCTGAGTATCTTGTGGTCTCAGTTTCTTTTGTTCCAGATTCCTGTGGTTCCAGATTTCTTTGTTCCAGATTCTTTAGTTCCTGAGTTCCCTGCGGATCCAGCTTCTGCTGTTCCCGAGTTCCCTGTGGACCCAGCTTCCTTCATTCCTGTGAATCCTGTGGATCCAGGTGCCTTTGTTCCTAAGAATTTTTGGGTTTCAGTTTTCTTGACCCAGAAATCCCTTTGGTTCCAGTTTCTTGCGGCTTGGTGGCCCGGCTGGGAGGGGGAGAGGGGAACTAGGCCGCCTGCTCATGGGGGCCTGCTGCTCATGCCAGTGGAACTGCGCGTGCCCACCCATGCCCGCCAGCCCACCTCTCACACAGCCCAGTTCTGAATAGGCCGCGGCCCGGTAGTGGGCTGTGGCCTGGGGGTTGGGGACCCCTGCTCTAGTCCAATCCAATCCAATCTAAACTAATTAATCTCTAATACAACAGAAAGGCATAGATTGGGAAAGATGCCCCGGGAAAGAAATAAGGAATTTTTAGATTCCTAAATAGCTCAGATCCTAGCTACATGCTGGACTGTCTCCTTCAGTTTATTCGTCTCCGTTGAGAATTGTGAAGGTTCCTGATCTACAAGAGGAGAGATCCTTGAGGGCTCAGAACAGGTATTTTCTTGGAGCAGCCACCACTTTTATAGAAAATCTTCCTTTCTTTTCCAGACAGGCATAACCTTTGGTGGCATTTTGAAAAATTACAAGATGGGGGGATTTAACTGGGACGTTGCCCAATGCAGACTGGTGCCACTGTTTTTACAGGGTTTACTAGTTAATGTTAACTTTAAGGTTGAACTTCTACTGCATTTTTCAAAACTTTGTTCCATTGTTTTTATGAGTGCAAAATGATGAGTGCCATATGGTTTTGCTGAGATATGCATGAAATAAATGAATAACTCGCTGCCTAGGGGCCTCTTGCCTTATCAAAAAGGAAGTATTATTGGTTAAACTTGCTGTGATCCAAAAAAACCAAACCCCTCCCTCAAACAGGTACCATATATTTTTCAATGTGTTTATCCCTGGCCTAAACATGAACTGAAGGCAAGGAAAAGTTCACTAAATAGAAAGCTGTGATAAAATCCCAGATTGGGAACAGAATGAAAAAAAAAAGATATTTTTTTTCGAAAGAAAAGGATGAATAGATGACAGTTAATGGGAAAGAAAGAGAAGGGAAAGAAAGAAAGAAAAAAGATACAGGTGGTCCTTGACTCAGGACCACAATTGAGCCCCAAATTTCCATTCCTTAGCAAGACAGTTGTTAAGTAAATTTTGCCCAATTTTATGACCTTCCTTGCCACAGTTGTTAAGTGAATCTGGCTTCCCCATTGACTTTGCTTGTCAGAAGGCTGCAAAAGGTGATCACGACCTCAGGACAGTGCAACCATCATAAATACATGCCAGTTGCCAAGAGTCCAAACTTTAATCATGTGATCATGGGAATGTGCAATGGCCATAAGTGCAAAAAATGGTCCTAAGTCCTTTTTTTCAGTGCTGTGGTAACTTCCAATGGTCACTAAACAAATGGTTGTAAGTCAAGGATCACCTGCATAAAATGGACCCAGACAAGGTTCATACGAAGCCATAAAGTATCATTTATACTCACAATTGGCTGGATTCACGGACCATCTCAAGTGGGAAACAAAGCTGGGTTTAAACTTCATCCTAATATAAAACAAGAAATTACATACTGTAACATACAGTAATCAGGGGCCCCGGCCACAGAAGGTCAGCCAAAGCATTGAGATATTAAAAAAAAAAAAAACTTGAAAGTTTATACTGGGATACAGATTTGAATGAGATGCGTAGATGGGGGTGAGGACCTGACGTTTTGGCTAAGGTGGAATGACAGAGCCTATTCAATTCAATTCAGGGTAACTTGACAGGCCTCAACATCAATGCCTCATGTTGAACTGACCCATCCTCATCCTGGATAAATGCCCAAAACGGAAAGCGATATGCACGGACAGCCTAGAAAAGTATCTTCTGGACTCCTGACTTGGGAATAAAACTCTGAAGACCATAAAACCTGTGTCATAGTAAGCAAGGACTTAGTCCTTATTTAGTATTGTCCGCAAGGGTTAGTTTGATATGTAACTACTCCTCTAGCTTTCCTGCATTTTTGTGATAGGTCCTAAGGGGAAGGACTAAAATTCAGAGAGCGGAGACACATTCTGGAAGAAGCCCCAGATGTGGATAGGAAAGACTCCTGCTGAACATCTTGGAAAGCTGCAATTAGTCCAGGTATGAGAAACACTTCTGAACTAATGGTTAATGTGCTAACATGCAACATCCTGTGTTTTGGATTTATTTTTTTTCCAGATCAGGAGGGGTGGTAGAGGAAAGTCCTTGGTGCTCTCTGAGCTTGTTTTCTTGCAGATGTTTCATTACCCAAACTAGGTAACATCATCAGTGCTACCGTAGTAAGGAGTGCGGTTTTTGCTGTCAGTTTATATTCTCCAGGCTCGCCCTGTCAGTGTTGGTGGGGGCAATCTTAGAGGTGCTTTGGTTGGGCTGTTTATTGTTGGCTTTTTTTGGCAGTTTTTTTTTTTTTTGGATAGGGTATTGCTTACTTGATTGCTGGTCTGAAGTTAACCTTGGAATTAATCTATGCTGATTTGGGGGTTGATTGCTGTTGGAGAGGTGCTTGGCTCTTTTTGTTCCCTTTTTGGCTAGTTGTCTCTTTTGTGGGAGAAGGCTACTGTCCAGGAAGGAACAGAGGCATAGAATCAAGATCACGCGAAGTATTAGTACTGCTTTATAAAACCCTAGTGAGACCACACCTGGAATACCGCAACCAATTTTGGTCACCATACTACAAAAAAGACGTTGAGACCTGCAGGACTTGGGTTTGGCTAGTCCAGGGGTAGGCAACCTTGGCTCTTTTATGACTGGTGGACTTCAACTCCCAGAATTCCTGAGCCATGCTGGCTCAGGAATTCTGGGAGTTGAAGTCCACCAGTCATAAAAGAGCCAAGGTTGCCTACCCCTGGGCTAGTTTAAAGAAAAGAATAGGGGAGACATGATAGCAGTCTTCCAGTATTTGAGGGGCTGCAAGAAAAGAAACAATGGTTGGAAACTGACCAAAAAGAGAAGCAACCTGGAATTAAGGAGAAAGTTCCTAACAGTGAGGACAATGTCTGAGATGGTATAGAATTCAGGGATAGGCAACCTTGGCTCTTTTATGACTGGTGGACTTCAACTCCCAGAATTCCTGAGCCAGCATGGCTGGCTCAGGAATTCTGGGAGTTGAAGTCCACCAGTCATAAAAGAGCCAAGGTTGCCTACCCGGTAGATGGTTCTCTTGCTTAAGCGGGGGACTGGACTAGAAGACCTCTAAGGTCCCTTCCAGCTCTATTTTAATTCTGTTTTGAAAACGAAAGCATTTAGCAATGGACCAAACAAGGAGAAACAAAAACTTCGGAGGGAAGCGAAAGCCGAGCCCTGTTACTCAATCAACATCGCCGCTGCTTTTAGATTCCCTTCTTACTTCGAGGATCCTGACGTTGCGCGGGAACACGCAAGACACCAGGATCGAGGAAACCCGGCGTGCAAGGGCCGTCGGAACCCGCCAGGTTCTCGCAAAAGAACGTTAAAAACCGTCTTTCCCGGGCTTCGTGCCATTGGGACCCTCCCCTCGCCTCCGATTCGCCAACCCAGGTGCCAGTCAAGATCCTCCGAAGCAACTCAGTGATCACCGTCCTAGCTCGAATCGTTCCCTTATTGGTCTCTGGCCCCGACACGCATTAGCTTGAAATGTGAGAAGCGCAGGAGGAGCTCGGCTTAGCGTCGTTATTGAGTCGTCTGGACCCGCCTCCCATCCCCGCAAGAAATATGTGTGGCTTTTCAATCGATTGGCCAAGGTTGGAAACATTAGCGTCCACATTAACAATCCGGTGCTTCATTGGATGGGAAGGGCCGCTACTCTGGAAGACTCGCATTTACGGCTGCCGTTAATTTGACGACAGCCGCCGCCTATACGGCACACGTACAAGTGTCACGTGCGTTGGTGGCGCCAAGAGGCGGGGTCTCCCTGCTGATTGGAGAAGCCTTGCCGGTTCGTCTTTTCATTGGTTGCGTAGTGTTTCAAGTTCACGCCTTCTCTGCCTCCGAACAAATGACTTCAGTCTACTTTATTGCGGCTTGTAAAAGCTTCTTCAGCTTCCTGGCTAAGAAAAACGGAATCCCGACCCTGGATTCCTGTCAGGGATTGGAGGACGCCTCTCGCCGGAGTACCTCATCGCCTCTTTTCCTCGTTTTGAGTCTCAGTTTCCTAAGTCCCCTTAGTGATTGGCTGTGTCCCCAAGCCCCGATCTATTCCGATTGGCTTAGTTCTCCATAGGGCACCTCCCCCCCATCTTCGTTGTAAGTTCCCTCATCGTCCATTCCTTTTACTCCTTTCGTGATTGGATAAACCTATCTTCCTCCTCGCTGTTCATTGGGTGAACGTCGGCCAGGGCACCCTGGAATGCGTGCGCAACTCGGGTGGCTCTCGCTCGCGCTCTGTTTCTCGCTCCCTCTTTTCCTGGAGCTGCCGCCGTCGCTGCCGCCGTCTAGGTAGGCGGGCGGGCGGGGGAGGGAGAGGGAGCCGCGAAGCTTTGGGCTTCCTTCCTCTCTTCCCTCCCCCCACCGTCGCTCAGGCATTGGCTGGGCGGCCAGGCCGCGTCCCCCCCGTTGGGGGGGAGGGGGGCCATTGTTATGGAGACAGGTTTTGGGGATCCCCCCTCGCCGCCCCCTCGACCCCATGCCTCTCGTTCGCTCCTCCACGTTCTCAAGCGGAGGGCTCCGACTCCCGAGGCCTTAGAAGTGGCTACGAACGGCAGCAAGCCAGGTTTGCCTCTGGCCACAGCCAATGATGCAACCACAACCATGGATCCCGGGGAAGCCACTCTGCCAACTGCCACTACGACCCCGGCAGCACCTTGCAACGCTGCAGAGGTGACGTTAACCACGATGATGGCAGAGATGACCCTGGTGGCCAACAATACCGGAAAGGGGGCAGATCCTGGAGAGACGAGGTCCGAAACCCGAGCCAGGGGTGCAGGAGATGGATTTTCAGCAGACACCGTACCTGTGGCCAATTCGGTGGCTCCTGTCATCGCTAAGGCTATCGTGAGTGACGGCGTGGGGATGTCATCATCCGCGGCTTTGCCAAGAGACGTGGTAGTGAAATCCCTGCCGGTTCCACCAGCTTCACCGACGGTGATCGTGGTGGCCCCAAGTCCTATGACCCCACCGGAGAAGACTTCACCAACATCTCCAGAGGGTTTCACACCTCATGACTTTTCCGCTCCTCGGCCACCTCAAGACATGGGTTCCCAGTCTAGTCTGGGCACTACTGCATCCAAAGTCCCTCCGGCTTCTGATACTTTGAGTTATTTAGATTCTGTTAGTCTCATGTCAGGCACGTTGGAGTCACTGACTGGTCCTGGATTCCTTGACGATGCTAGCTCTCTGGGGTCCGATTCTGAAATCAATGGACTTGCCTACCGTAAGACTGATAAATATGGCTTCCTCGGGGGCAGCCAGTATTCTATTACACTGTAAGTATTGGCACCACTGTGATGGCCTTTCTACACTGGGGAGAAGAAATGCTTTATCCCAATCAAACTAGTCCAGTGGTAGGCATCACTCTCACTTGGACTAGGGTGATGATAATGGAGAGCTTCAAATTTCTGCTCTGTGGGCCACCAGCTCTTATCCTGGTGAAAGTCAACTCAGGAGAAGTAGTTGTGTCTTAAGTACTATCCTGATTACGCTGCCACTAAGTTAAAAGAGTATCAGTGGTCCATTATTGATCAGCTTTCTTAAATGACTTTTTTTCTAGTTTGAGCGTAGTGACTCTGGGATATAATGCTCTGGGGAGATATAATAATGCTTCATTTTTCTGATTAGCATTCAGGAAGGAATAATGAAAAAAACATCTTATTGGTTTTCAGCAAAAAAACTTCCCTTTCTTCTGATCTTTCTGTACTTGTCATGCATCAAATCTGAAGGGTGACACTAACAAATTGCATTTTACTTCCTCTAAAGAAGTGGACAATAACTGTACACACTATTCATTTCTGCAAGGGAGGGAAGGTCCATAAATGTGAGTAGCTTGGGGCAATAGAATAGACAATTGGGCTATCTCAGGTTCTTTTTCCTTAAACACTTAAATATCACATTGCAACATTGGTTCTCTGGTGTGCCAAATGAGTCATTTCTCTGCTCCATATATAGCTAAGATGTATTTCTATCCTCTTTTCCATAACTATGTTTTTCCTTTTCAGTTTGCATGTTCTTCCCTTTGGTGTGAAATCAGAATCACGTCCTTGGGGTGTGGCTTCATACATTTTTTTCATTGTGATTGAGTGGCTGTATTTCTTGACTTGGCCCATAAGTGTGATGGATTTTTTTTCTTTTGTTTTGAGCACCAGTAATGCAATTCCAGACTTTCTATGGTTTCTCATTGGTCTGAATACTTGTTATGAAAATCGCTCCACATACTGTTCTCTTTAAATCATCCCTATTGCAGTAACTGCATACTTTTGTAATGATGCAAAAAGAAAAGCAGCAAAAAAATTTACTGCTTCAGGATTTTGACTGGTCAAAACTTCAAAAAGATGAAGTCTTCTTAAAGCCAAGATTGAGACTGGTAACTGTCTATCTGATATGTATAGACATTATAGTTTTCATGGCAATTATAGATAAGTAGCTTGCCACTGCCTTCTGGATTTTTTACATTATTTTTTTTGCTTCCCAGTCTAGCCTATAATTCTGGCATTTCACTGGGACATTGTTTCTCAGCCTTGGCAACTTGAAAATGTGTGGAAACATTGCACTAGGGTGAATACAAGCATTTCCCATCCAAATTCTTGCAAGCTTGCTTCTGCTTAATTTCTGAGCCTAGATAAATTCAGGGAGATGCTGCCTCCCATTAGATAAATTTGTAAAAGCTCTGTGCACACATCCCACAAGCCTTAATTTCAAGCAGCTTTTAAAGCTCCTGATTGTTTTAGAATCAGCTTACGTTTCCCATGAGACTGCAGCTGAGAGAGGGTGGCAGCTACAGTAATGAATTTGTGCTGAGGTTGATGCATTCTTTGTGCAGTCTGAAAAAGCACGTGTGGCCGTTCCAGAAGAGTTTTCCAGCACTGCCATTTGGAATTTGACATATTTCTTTTCTCCTTGCTTCCTCTGCCACAGTGTCTCAACATCCTATTCAGCCAGGAAATTTAGAATTGATTGAAAAGGTTACCATGCCACCGTATGGGAAACGGTGAGCTTGTGGTCTTCGATCACAGATGCAGCATTATATAACGTGTACCACTTTCCACGGTCCCTGAGTGGCAGGTGCCAAATTACACCCAGTTAGCATTTCTTTTCAAATTCATATGGCTATTATAGACTGGTGACTGGAAGGGAGTATTTTTTTTTCCCTGTGGCCCCAATCTCTTGTGGGATGTAAACATTGTTTGTGTACACATCTAGACATTGCACCCATTCATTACGGTGTCCATTTGGGCACTAATGCAGGAAATTCCAGCAGTTGTCTCGGAAACTGATCATGAAAGAAAAAGATTTGCTAACAAATGCCAACTTTTCTTATGCAGATTAGATTCAGCCTAAGGCATTTTGAGATGCTGAAGGAAAATTCACAACTGTTTTTCTAGTTCTAGAAACCTTTAATGTCTGCCCCTTTTGTCTAACAGCAGCCGGTCCTCCTTCAAGGGAAAACAGAAAACAGGGCAAGATAATAATTACTTTCTCGTGTTGTTTTTTAATTCCCAGCAGCTAACAGGTGAAATTACTCTTCTAAAAAGGAATAGGGTACGGTGCAGACTGTACTCTGTTATAAATTGTTGCAGCTAATTGCTATTTATAAGCATTATCTCCAAAGAATTGTCTCTGAACTCTTGTTTAGGTTGCCGTTAAAATAAGAGATGGAACAAACCATGCCAATTTTTGCTAAATATAAAAGTTTCTTACAGATTTACACGTGTAAAAGAAATTGTGTCTGCTGCCCATCCTGAGTCTGCTGAGGGTGCTGATATTTTTTTCTGCAGGAAAGCAGCTAATAACAAAGCATGTTAACATCATAAATTATAGTGTAGGTTTCGCTTTGTTTCAGTTGGCATACGTGCTGTGGGAGGGGATGATGGTGTTTCTTTGTGGCAAGATTCTCTTTTTGGTTGTGGATTAGCTGCTATTCCTGCCTAACCATCTGTACTAACCTTATGTCGTTCTCAGCTGCTTGTGGAGTGGAAACCCTCTACAGAAAGGGTTGTTTTTTTTTAAGGAAAGCTGATCAGCACATCCAGAGTAACCCAATAGAAAAATATGTGTATGTTAAGAACTAAATTGGCTTACAATTGAAAAAGAGAAGGTAGCATTTAGTATTTGACTAAGCTCTGAATATACTTTCCAGTTACATTCACTTTTATTCATAGCTTCAACTGGAAGAGAGGGTTAGAAAAGCAGTCTAGACTCTAGAATTGGGGTTTACATTTAACCATCTTTTCCCCTACTTTATTCCAATAACCAAACATTAGCTACAGCATGGGCCTGATGTTAATTTAGTCGTGCAATAGTATTTGCTTTTTTCCTCCCCTCACAAATCTATGTTTTCTTAGCAAATATAAAAGTTTGCCTTTGCCTTCTTCCAGAATGTTCCTTGGACTTCCTGGACTAGTGTTATCACCGTGGGATTTGCTGATGGGGTCCAATTCAACTACTAAGCAGGCCTTCTCATGCCTTTGAGTCCAAATAAAATTGGCCAGGTGCTGAGACCTGGATATTGATCGGTGTGATCCAAATGATCTCTTGTCCATCTCGTGTTTATCCTTGCTGGGAAGGTTTAGGGGAGGACACGTGCTGCTAGGATGCAGATTTGAGCTGGCATTAATGACCAAGTCCAGGATTGCATCTGTGATACGATCGTGGTCAGTAAGTGACCGGAGGAGGCTGGTTGACAGGCTTCTTTAGGGCAGTGAAAGACCTGCTTAATAATGTTGGGGCATCTGCTTCTTTTGACAGAGAAAATATGCTTCACAAAAGCACCAGTTGCTGCCTTCTTCCTATTGGTGTGGCTGTGGGAGAACAGTATTCTTGTCGCCCACTCAGAATATTTCTATGACTTTTTTTTTACAATCGGTCTCACCACTTCCTGTTTGGCAAGCAGCCCTTCCTGTTTTTTGCTGGGTTTTGTTAATGAGAGCCCTGCCTAGATCTTTCTTTATGATCACCATCACCCTGAACCCCCCCCCCCTTGCCTGAGACTAATGAACTAATGGGTACCTTTAATCGGAGGCTACACAATTCTAGTTTTTCATATAACAAACCAAATTCTCATTGCCCCATAAGCTCTCAGGGAAGGCCCGGTGAATTGTGACTCACAGCAGGCTGAAGGCAGCTTCCTCGTTTCAGATCACACTAGCCCAGCTGCCCTGCACGTTCTTTCATGTCTTTGTTTTATTGCTAAGGGGGAGGCTATGTGTGAACCTTGTTTGTGGTGGTGAGGTGCATAAGCTGATCTTGGAGGCAATAACGGGCATGGAGAAGCCATAAACAGAAACATTCAGTGAGATACTGTCAAGCAGGAAAGACCACACACACAAAACTTTGATTAAGCTGATTTATTGCTAAATGCCTGTGCATACAGGTCTTCTCAGCTAAAGGTCAGCACCTGGTTAGAGTTAGATAAGGGTCAACGGCTTTTGGGGGGTGTGTGTGTGTGTTGGACTTTGTAGCTTCATACGGATTTTAGGCTGATCCCTCTTTTCACTCCACCCCCAGGTTCTGCCTTTCCTTCTCCTACAGATACAGATGTATAAGGAACTGTTCTCCCATAATCCTCTTGGAACCATAAGGCAGGGCTTTTCAACCTTTTCACCGATTATACGACTTTTAGGATATGGCAATATTCGAGTACCACCTAGCAAGGTGTCAAAAACTTGGTGACAAAAAAAAACACCTGTTCAAAGTTGCAATTGCACTGAAATGACTTATGACCATTTTTCACACTTATGACCATTGCAGCAACAGGGTCGTGTGATTTATATTCGGATGCTTGGCAACTGATTCATATTTATGATGGTCACAGTGTCCCAGGGTCATGTGATCCCGTTCTGCAACCTTTTGACAAGCAAAGTCAATGGCAGAGTTGCTGGTGGCCAAGTGCTAAGGCGGGACTTCCTTCCCTCCCTCGCTTCCCTGCCTCCCTTTTTCTCATTCCCATCTCCTTCTGAAGGAAGAATTTGAAACCCCCCCCCCATATTTTCCCTCTTCCATATATTGATCAAACAAGGAAAGGCCTCCAGAGACAGAAAAGACAAGCTGCTGAGTGAACTAGCTTAAAAAGGCACTTCCCCTTTAAGAATTAGCTACTGGCTAGAAAGGAAAGTAAGGAGCCCAGCCGGCACTTAAGGAAGGAAAAAAAAATGTAAGTACTGGCTGCCGGCTAAGGCAGCCTCCCCAAATGGCTCCATTCATAAGTAAAATCTGCAGCTCCAGAGGACTCCCTCACTGTAAGTCTTTGCCTGCGCTGGCTCTTTCCCTCCCCCACTACACTTGGCTAGGCAGGGCTGCGTACCACCTGCCACTCGTTAATGTACCACAAGTGGTACGCGTACCACAGGTTGAAAAGCCCTGCCATAAGGCAAGAGAGAGATGCCAAAAGTATAATTCAGGATTTTTCTTTTTTTTATCATGTACAGCACCTGACTGTATGTGCGAACAGTGAAGAATGTGTTAAGTTATAGTGTCTGTAGGCTATTTCGCTAAATATAGACTAACAAAGTTTGTATGTTCAGAATGGGGTGACTGCATGCTAGCTTAGAGGGTGTTTGTGACCCATCTCGTCACAATGAACTAGGCGCAGGGGTAGGCAACCTTGGCTCTTTTATGACTGGTGGACTTCAACTCCCAGAATTCCTGAGCCAGCCAGGCTGAGGGGAAAGGGAGAGGTTTCCAAGCTGAGCCATGCTGGCTCAGGAATTCTGGGAGTTGAAGTCCACGAGTCATAAAAGAGCTGAGGTTGCCTACCCCTGAACTAGGGATTGTAGACAAGAGCTTCCAAGAACTTAAGACTCTGGGGGGAAAAAATAGATAAGCCTTTGAGAAGTTTAATTTGCCACCATCCCAAGCTTTGTCTTTTACGGTTTGAATTGTTTTTTGCTCTCCCTTCCTCAGTAAAACAGTTCACTTTGCCTCTGTTGGTATGAAATTTCATAAATACACAGAAGAGGCTGACCGATCCATCGTGTTGCATAGCTCCTTAGTCCTTCCCCTGAAGAGCAGTCAACTTTGGAATTGTGCAAGACACCACATTTCCAGCCTATTTCTTAGCTCCTCGTCTTCCTCAATTGCTTTTTTCGTTGCAGGGAAAGCGCCATCCCTGTGGACGTGGCCAGGCAGAGGGAACTCAAGTGGCTGGACATGTTTTCTCACTGGGATAAGTGGCTGTCACGTAGATTTCAGAAGGTGAGCAGAGATCAAGGTTAGAGACCTCTGTTCCTGGCTAATAAAGAAGAGCCTCAATTTCTGCTTTTTTTTTTTTTTTTTTTTTTTAATTTCTGCCTCTTTTACTTCACATGTTAATGATTGTTCGTTTTATCGCAGGTGAAATTGCGGTGCCGGAAGGGGATTCCCTCTTCTCTCCGTGCCAAAGCGTGGCAGCTACTCTCAAATAGCAAGGAACTTTTGGATCAAAATCAGGGAAAATTTGAGGTATTTCCATGGACCCTTTGAGGCTACTAAAATAGGGAAGTTTACTGTCTTATCTTGGAGAATGCAGAATGTTGGATTTCTAATAGGTACATTTATGTCCTGCTTTTCCAAAGTCAACTTATTCTGAGGTAGCTTACAAGTAATATCAAGCTATATTAATAAACTGCAATAAAAAGCCCCTAAATGTAACAATTAGGAACCCTCCTGAATAACGGAGTGAGAAGGAAGAAAGTTGGGCTGGAACAAGCAGTGTCTTTCTGGAATCCTTTCCAGAACAGCAATTGATAGTCGATCCTGTGGAGCAGGATTTCTCGACCTTGGCAGCTTGAAGATGGGTGGACTTCAATTCCTAGCATTCTGGGAGTTGAAGTCCACCCATCTTCAAGCTTCCAGGGTTGAGAAGCACTGTACAAAGGAAAAGTCTCTTAAGATAGGCTTCTGCCTCCAAATTCACCGACTTTCCTTCCTTATTGGCTTTTTTTTTTTCTGTTAGGATTTGGAGCGTCAGCCTGGTGATCCCAAATGGCTAGATGTGATTGAGAAGGATCTCCACAGGCAATTCCCTTTCCACGAGATGTTTGCAGCTCGGGGAGGCCATGGGTGAGAGAATTTAAAGAAGGGATTCTTTTTGTTCCAGTGCTTAGATCTCTACGATCTTTTCCTTTCTCAGAATTCATAAAACGGTTCTCCCTCTACCCACCAGAGCAGCTCGACATCCCCAACTCATTTTGAAACTGTCGTAAGCAAACAGATACTCCTTGACTTAACCATTGGAACTAGAATTTCCATTGTTAAAGAAGGCGGTTGTTAAGTGAGTCGTGCCCGATTTTATGAGCTTTTTTTTGCTACGGCTGTTGAGTGAATTGCTGCAGTTGTTAATCAGGTGGCCGTTCAGTGAATCCAGCTTCCCCCATTGACTTTGTTTGTTGGAAGCTGGCTGGGAAGGTCGCAACTGCATTCGCACGATCCTGGGGTGTTGCAACCATCATCAATACAGGCTAGTTGCCAAGGGCCTGAATTTTGATCACATGATCACGGGGAAATTAAATGCGAGGACCGATCGTAAGTCCCTTTTTTCAGGGCTGTTGTAACTATGAACAGTTGCTAAACAATGGGGTTGTAAGTCGAGGACTACCTATATTGGCCCAGCTCTTTCTTACATTGAATTTCCTCTACCACCCCACCTCTACACCTGCTCCTGTATCTGACCTCCAATGTGCCTTTTTTCCTCTCTAGACTTAAGATAATGGGACATAGCGTTAATCATGTCTGCCAGGCCACTTTTAGCTGTTTCATTCACATCCTGGCACAGGATCTGAGCAATGCTGAGCATTAACTAGCCCACAGGCCCTGTTTCTAATTCAATACCCCCCAAAGAAATATAATGGAGAATTCTGCTTTCCTAGAGTATGGTCTTGCGAACGGGGAGCTCCCATAGGGTCCAAAAGTCTAAACGAAATTAATTGCACGCCTCGTCCTTCTCCATCGCAGGCAGCAGGACCTCTATCGCATCCTGAAAGCCTACACCATCTACCGGCCCGAAGAAGGTTACTGCCAAGCCCAAGCGCCCGTAGCTGCAGTTTTGCTGATGCATATGCCCGCGGAGGTGAGGAGCTGCTTCATTCACACTGCAGTTGCCAGCTTAGAAAGCATAGTTTCTCTGGGAAAGAACCACACTTCCTAGTTTTAATGTATGTTTTCAGAATATTTTTTAGCAGGTTGGGGCATGTATGTAATAGTCGCTGCACCTTGGGAGTCCTTGTTTTGCACCAGGCATCCTGCTTTGTTACATGTTCAGGGTCTGTCCTTTTGAACCACCAGGGAACGTTAACCAGTTCCAGAAGCTGGGTCTGGAGCATTGACAGTATCCGTGTTTTCATGCAGCGTTGCGCGTGTATGGTGTTAAAACATAACCGTTACACTTTTAACTGGCAGCCCTGATGGGTCTGTTCTCAAATTGTGACTTTGTTCTCCTTCTTTGGCTTTGCTACCAGCTCTGAGGTGTTACTTCTGTGTCACTGAAGCAACCTGGAAGCCCCAAGTTTGGGGAAGGTATAATGCAGGGGTCTTCAAACTTGTCAACTTTAAGACTTGTGGACTTCAACTCCCAGAATTCCTCAGCCAGCCAGGGCTGGCTGAGGAATTCTGGGAGTTGAAGTCCACAAGTCTTAAAGTTGACAAGTTTGAAGACCCCTGGTATAATGCCTCTGAATTGAATTTGCTGGCTTAGTTCACCTAACTGGAACGTTTTAACTGGGAGTTTGCTAGAATGCTGATGTGCCCTGCACCCAGCTGTGGCTGCTGCGATTATCTGGGCTAAAGATTCCTTGGTCTCTCTCCACAGCAAGCTTTCTGGTGCCTGGTGCAAATCTGTGAGAAATATCTTCCTGGATACTACAGTGCTGGATTGGTAAGTTTGACTGCATTCCCACAGAGAAAAGCAGTTTAGAATTCTTCACTGGGAATACCTTTTGTATTACATGTAGTCCTTGCTTAACAATCGGCCGCTTAGCAACTGTTTGAAGTTACGATGGACCCCTCCCCAGAAGGAATTTACGACCCATATTTGAAGTTCCAATGGCTGCGTCCTCCCTCCCCCCCTCCCCCTTGCCTTCATGTGATTGCCTTTTGAGTGCTTGGCAACTGGCCCACATTTATGACCCATTTGCAGTGTCCTGCAGAGACATGACTATGATTTACGATGGTTTCTGGCAGAAAAACAGTGGGTTAGCTTACTGATATGCTTAACAACAGCCGGGCATTTGCTTAAGAGTTATTGCAAAACGAAATTGTTAAATTAGGTTTTGTCATGTGGATGCCTCAACTTACGACCATCATAACTTACAGCGGAAAATCTTGGCTGCATTACAGTCATAAGTTGAGGACTACCTGTACACAGAAACTTCCAGTGTAAAGATCGGCGCTAGGGGTTCCATTTCTTATTAAAATGCTGAAGATCCTGGAAATAGTAACCTGGGTGTCGCCAGAAGGAAAATAGCATAACAGCTCTTGTTTTTTTAAAGGATGGATTTTTAAAAACAGCCAAAATAGATGTATACAAATAAATAAGTAAACGCGCAGGTAGTCCTCAACTTACAACAGCTCATTTAGTGACCATTCAAAGTTACAACGGCACTGAAAAAAGTGACTTAGGATCATTTTTCATACTTATGACCATTGCAACTTCCCCCAGTCACATGATCAAAATTCAGACACCTGGCAACTGACTCATATTTATGACGTTCGCAGTGTCCTGGGGTCATGTGATCACCTTTTGCAATCTTCCGACAAGCAAAGTCAAGGAGGCAGTCAGATTCATTTAACAACCATGTTACTAACTTACTAACACCTGCAGTGATTCACTTAACAACTATGGCAAGAATGGTCGTAATATGGGGCAACATTCACTTAAGAAACGAATCACTTAGCAACAGAAATTTTGGGCTCAATTGTGGTTGTAAATTGAGGACTGCCTTGCTGGAAGCTTAACAAACCAACTTTCTTTTTACACATTGTTGACTTAAAAAATGGGTTGCATTGATGAAAAATGTTCATTGTTTGCTGAATCCTGGCAATGGGATCTTAAGAGTATTGGGGGGAATTATGAATGGAAGGCTACCTGACTCAGTTGTAGGTTTCCAGTCTAGCTGAAACGGATGGAATTCCCTTATTAATTTTTACAGAAATTATGGTGCCTTCTCGGTATGATTTAAGGAAGACTTAGCATTATCTCCAGTAGAAGACTTATGTTGTACTGGAGGATGGAACTTCCTGGAAAAGAGTGGGAGGCCCAGAGTTTGAAAAATATTCAGTAGGGCATTGAATTTGAAGACAAAAAAAAACCCCACCCCTTTACAGCTCTTTAAAGGAGCTCATCCTTTTTCAGGATTGTGCAGCTGCAGAGCAGTTTTGAAAATAGATGTCTTGCGTTTAAGGAATCCCTGACAGATGCCACCTGCAGACTTTTTTGCCTTCCACAGCTAGAATCTGTACTTCTTACAAAGAAATGCTCTTGGCAGGTTTCTTCTCCAACTTCTCACTTCCCCTGCTCCCCCGCTCTGGCTCAACTTGAAATTTCATATTCTGTGACTGATCTTAAGACTTGAGTTAAATCATGAGTTATCTGTCACGAGTAGGTCAAGTCCTGGCAGGTGTCTACTGATGGGCAAAACTGAGCCCTGCCATGCCTCCGAGGTCAATCTGGTTTGTTAATTGATTGAATTGAAAGGAGCAACACAATTTTGGCCTACAGAACCCTTGAACGGTTGCAACCACTTCAGTCTTGCAGATTGTGTTGGCCTTCAGGTAGCAGTTTATTTGACTTTGGTTTGGAATGTCGTATGAGCCATGCTTTAGGGCAGTGATGGCGAACCTTTTAGAGCCCAAACTGCAACCCAAAACCCACTTATGCATCGTCGAGTGCCGGGTGGGTGTGGCCCATTGGGTGGGCGTGGCCCATTGGCTGGGTGTGGCCCATTGGGTGGGCGTGGCTGCGGTGGTAACGGCAGACTGGGTGGGACTAAAAAAGTTCAGTCAATCAATTCCAACTTTGCAAGATCTTTTTTTTTCCCCGCGAGAAGTTGAAATTGACTGATTGAACCTTTTTTTTTTTTTTTTGCACACGGCGGCGGAGGCGTAAAGCGAAAAGGTTTTATAAAACCCAGCTGAAGGCCTAGGACTGGGGCGACGGCGCGCGTGCCCAGAGAGAGGGCTCAGAGTGCCGCCTCTGGCACCCGTGCCATAGGTTCGCCACCACTGCTTTAGGATTTAGTCTGGTGTCTGGACTCAGCCAGTTGTGCTGTGTTCATCAAACGGTGGCTAAGCAAACAATAGCTTGGTGCAGTGTACTATTCAATTCCGTGTCTCATCCCCCCAACTTTCTTTGCCGCTCACAGAGGTTATCAACCCAGTCTAGGCCTCGGAGAAGAAGATAAAAGCATTGGTGGGGGAAATAACAGGCTATCACTTCCAGAGCCCCTGAATTCACTTCCGATCCCATCTGTGCTTCTTGTTCAGGAGGCAATCCAGTTAGACGGGGAGATCTTCTTTGCAGTTCTCCGACGAGCGTCTCCCATCGCCTATCGTCACCTGAAGAGATACAAGATCGACCCCATCTTGTATATGACCGAGTGGTTTATGTGCATCTTCTCCCGGACCTTGCCTTGGTGTTCCGTGTTACGCGTGTGGGATATGTTTTTCTGCGAAGGTGAGCTTGTGACCTTCAGTTCTCTTTGGCTTCCTGTCACGTTCTGCATGCCTGCTTCTTCCCTTAACACAGAAGGAGAAAACCCACAGCGATTCTGCAATCCCTGATTCCCCCCCCCCAAAAAAAAATGCTTTTAATTCACTGGATGGAGGAAAACCTACCCAACCATTATTTAAATAGTCCTGGCCAGCATGTTGGCAGTCTTGATGGCTGTTTGACGAAACAAAAAAACAGGGGCGGAGGGAGCGAAAGAGAAGAATTATATGATGTCAAATCTGGTCTGACATAACTATTCTCGAAATGGTACTGGGGATCATTCAATATGTTTACCAGGAGAATTAAGCTGACGAGTCAGAAGTTTGTGAATTATGCATGGTATTGAAAACATGGATTTTGTCTGTCTTGAGTGTGGACTGGTGCATTGTAACTTGGAATTTCATTGTATTCCACAAGGCTTGTCTTTGCAAAATGCTTGGAATGCTTGGAATAACAGCTGCAGTATTTATTTTATTCTTATTTATTTCTTCAATCGAGCCCACCTCAACCAAGTGAGACTGTGCTAGAACCCGGGATTATTAAATAAAAAATTGGATTATAGCAATACGTTCAGGATAGGCCAAATGATTCTCTGCACAGGAGCTTACTATAGAATCCTCTCTGTTCTACAACAGTGTTTCTCAACCTTGGCAACTTTAAGATGGATGGACTTCAACTCCCAGAATTCCCCAGCCAGCTTGTCTCCCAATTTGAGAGTCAGATTAAGATCACTTAGAGTAGACCAGTGTTTTACAACCTTGGGAACATTAAGATGTGTAGACTTCAACTCCCAGAATTCCCTGCTGGCAGGGGAATTCTGGGCATTGAAGTCCACCCATCTCAAAGTTGCCAAGGTTGAGAAACACTGTTCTACAATGTAATGGTGATTACTCATTTAGTGAGCAATAAAATGCAGATTAGAGCCAGGGGTAGGTGGTGCATTTTCCTAGCACCTCGCAGCATACACCTTCACAAACACCCAGAGGCCCCTGATTGGTTGCACATTGCTTAAAACGGGATGCTGGCTTTGAAAGCCAAATTCAGCTAGGATTGTTTTAAAACTTTTATGACATTTCTCCTTTAGTGGACTTCGGTTCCTTCAGCTGCCTAGATTTTGCATTTGCAACCCTGCCGTTGGCCCTCTATTCCAACTTCCTGTGTCCCTTATCTTTGATTTGCTCCTCTCTTCCTCCTCTTTATGTTCTTGCCAGGAGTGAAGATCATTTTCCGGGTGGGCTTAGTGCTACTCCGGAACGCCTTGGGCTCGGTGGACAAGCTGCGATCTTGTCAAGGCATGTATGAGACGATGGAGAAATTGCGAAATCTCCCCACTCAGGCCATGCAAGAGGAATACTTGGTCCACGAGGTGAGAATCCCAACTTTTTTCTTGGTTGCTGTTCTTTATGTATATTGCTGCCCCGAAGTTTTCTGGCCATGTAATGGAACACGGTTTTCAAATATAATGTAAGCCAGGGGTGGGCAACTATGATAACTTTACAGCCAGTGGACTTCAACTCCCAGAATCCCTGAGCCAGCCACCCTGCAGGCTACTTCACCTGGCCATTCCCTGGGCAGCGTCTCTTGTCCTCTTCTCCCAAGGTCATCCCATTACATGCTATGACATCATCCCACATTTCCCTGAGATCTTCAAGCCTGCTGAAATAGTCACATTTTGAATTTTTTTTTTTATGTATATATTTTATTAGGTTTTATACGGGTAAGGGGAGGATAGGGTTGGTATGGGTGATAGGTGGGGTTGGGGAATGGGATTGGGGTAAGGATAGGGATACGTACAATAGTGGGGTTACTCCCCACAGAAAATTCATCGCTTTAGCAAGCAGACTATCGTCCGGGTACAAATATTGAATAACAATAGTTAATATAATACTAAACAATTGTAATCACTAATGCTAACAATAATCATAGAATTAAAGCTTAATAAGTAAATATCATTCATCCTGTTACACTTCACAATCTTTTTTGCTCGTAACGTAATGCTAGCCATTGATAAAAATTTTTCCCATGTTCTAAAGTACACTGAATCCTCTTTCTCTTTAATCTCTAAAGTTAATCTATCCATTTCTGCACATTCTAAAATTTTCATAATTATAATCTGGTCAGATGGTAGATTTTCATTTTTCCAAAATTGGGCAAATGCAATTCTCGCAGCTGTCAATACATGTAATATTAAGTATTCATTCTCTTTGCCATAATTAAGTCCCAATATTCCTAACAAAAACAGTTCTGGCTTAAATTCTATCTGTATTTTAATCATCTTTTCCAGCCATATATGAATCTTAAACCAAAATTTCTTAGCCTTAGGACATATCCACCAGATATGATAGTAAGTACCTGGTTTTTGTTTACATTTCCAACAGATGTTCGATACATTTTTAAACATTTTCGCTAATCTAACTGGTGTCATATGCCATCTATAAAACATTTTATGTAGATTCTCTTTATATGAAGCTGCTTTAGTAAGTTTAATATTTCTCTCCCAAAGCTTTTCCCAATCTTCTAGATCTATAGAATGTCCAAAACATTTTGCCCACACTATCATTGTTTCTTTTACTTGTTCTTCTTCCATCTTCCAGCTTAGTAGAAATTTATAGAGCTTCTTACCAGGTTTTCATCTGTTTTCAAAAGTGTTTTATCAAATAATGTCTGTTCTTTATAAAAGTCCATTGATTTTACATCTTTTTTGAATTTATTAATGGATTTTAAATTCAGATACTTAGTTGGGATGCCTAATGCTTCTTGAATACTGTATTTATGCAGTAATTTGAAATTGGCTGATAAGAATATCCTTAGCTTTTCTTTAACTATGTAATAAAAAAAAATACTTAGAAGGCTTTTCCTGGCTTGAATGCTGTGATGGGCACTGCTAGGTGAGTGTGTGTGTGTGTGTGTGTGTGTGTGTGTGTGTGTATTGGGGCAATATGCTGACTCTGTGCTGTAAAGCACTCTGTGCTGTAAAGCACTTTGAAGTAGTATATAAATCCAAGTGCTATTGCTATATATATATATTTACATATATATGTAAAAGCAGAGGATCTGCTTCCACTGACAGGAATTTTGAATGAGATCTGCTCCTGGCTTACATGTACTTCATGACAAAAGTCCTCCGCTGTAGACGGGAAGATGGATCAAAAGATGCCACATGTAGTTATTCCTCCTCCTCCTCTTTCTTTCTCCCATCTGATTCAGGTGATTAATCTTCCCGTTACTGAAGCCCTCATCGAGCGAGAGAATACCACCCAGCTAAAAAAATGGCGGGAAACTCGGGGGGAGCTCCAGTACAAGCCCTCCCGCCGACTCCATGGCTCGCGAGCCATCCAGGAGGAGCGCTACCGTATGAACCCCCCCCTGACTGCCAGTGCCAGCCTCCTGAGCCTCACAGGGCTAAAACACAGGGTTGCCCTAGGCAGCATCAGCGGCCCCTCCTTCTCCCCAGCTCATTCCATACGTGCCCTGGCTGAGTCCCCTTCCCCGCTCCCTCCTGCTGCCCAGAACCAGGTGGTGGTCTCTGAAGGTCTTCACGCTGCCCTGCCCTCCCCTACTGGGAACAACACCCCCTTAGGTGGCCCTAAGAAAAGCAGCAGCAGCAGCAGCAAAGTGGAGAAGCGGAAAGAGAAAGAACGGGAGAAGCAAGAGAAGATCGAGAAGGAGAAGCAGAAGGAGCGGGAGAAGAAGCTGCAGAAGGAGCGGGAGAAGCAGGAAAAGGAGCGGGAGAAGAAGCAGCAGAAAGAACGAACCAAAGAGGAAGCCAAGCTAAAGAAAGAAAGAAAGATGTCTTTGAGGAAGAAAGAACCCAAATCAGCCCCTGAAGATGGAAAAGATGGGGAAACCCCAGGGGGGTCTGTGCTCCAGGACACTTATTTTTGAATAATACGGAGGGGTGGGACAACACAAGGATGAACAACTCCCGAGGACCAAGAAGACGGTTGCCACTAGAGACATAGTGTGGTTGAAGGACCCAAAGGACCGGAGGACGTACGCCAAAGGGGACTCACTATTGGACGTGGAAAACCCCCAGACTGAAGGTGAGAGAGCGCTGGAGGAGAATTACTTAGGGTCCATGTGTTTACCTCTTTCGTGTGCCTGAGGTGGGCTGGAGTCCCCCCCATCCCGCTCTCCTCGACCGTAATGACCAGAGAGAAAAGGTCCATGGTAGCTGCTGTGCTCTATTGCATGGATATGGAACTTGGTGGCCCCGTGTGAATTTCACCACAGCCGACAAATGCAACTGCACTACCCCTCCTCTGTTCCCTCCAAGCTGGGAGCCTAACCACGGAAGTAATTGCATTCTTAACAAGTACTTTATACGGAACTGCCTCCTTTTAAAACTGTCTAACCGCTCCAGGGATGACATCGCCTCCCTGAGCAGAGAGGCCAAATGTGGACTCTGGCCCTTCCCCGGTGTTAACAGACACTTCTGCCATTGCAAGGTGGATTGGCCCTTTTAACATTATCGCATATTTTCCTCCAATTCTCCTCAAGCTGATGGGCTCCACAAGGCACTTAGGAAACATCTCACACACACACACACACACATATATATAGGTACTTCCTCTTGCATGGCTTTCTACAGACTTAAGCTAGCTGCCTTGTCTCCTGGCCCAATCGCCTCTCTTTTCAGAACCATTTGTTGATAGGCAGACATGGAACCAGGGTAGCTTCTTCGAGCTTGGACGTTCAGGAAAAGAGAAGCTCGGTCCTGTTGGCTTTTTACAACAATCTTGTCTCAAAACCGTGGCGGGAGATTAAGGAAGCCAGGCTTGGCCAGTTGGCTATTCCTATATAAAGGATTCCTAGCAGTCAACAAGGAAATATATATATATATCTCAGTTTCTAGAAAAGTTTCCTGCATTGGCTCAGTAAAGAGAAGTAATTAGGTTGGGTCCGAACGAGAGGCTGCATTTTCTGGTTCTCTGTTTTTGGTATGTAGTCAAATAGTTTCAGTCAGAACAAAGAGAAAGAAAAAAAAAGGTCAATTTCCTGCCCTTCAGAAATAGCTTTTGGCAGAAACATTCCTGAGAAATCTAGGAGGGTAACCTTTGTCTGACTGCTTGCTATTTTGTCCAAAAGAGGTATTTACTTTTGGGGAGAACTTCCATCCCCAAGAGGAGATTTGGGCAAACTCTCTCCAAATGCCTATAGCTGTAAATTATTGAAATGTTTGTTACTGGATTACATTTAGCTTTTAATCCTATCCCTTAAAAACAAAAGATCCTTCTCCATTACAGGATAAATTCCTTAAGAATTAGTTTTTAACCTTCACTGATTTACTTAGATAGTAAATGAAGAGAACCGAGAATGTTTTCCTATTTTAGTGCTGCTCCCCTGTCTTCACAAAACCTACAGGGTTTCTTGAGCAGTGGCTGATAAAGCTGGTTTAAAACTGGTTTATAGCTTGTTGATGTAGATATTAACAAATACGATGCATGCTTGATTTCCTTGTCCCACAAAAATGGACCTTTAAAGCAGCGTTTCTCAACCTTAGCAACTTTTAACTCCCAGGATTCCCCAGCCAGCTTGGGGAATGGTTGAGGAATTCTGGGAGTTGAAGTCCGCACATCTTAAAGCTGCCAGGATTGGGAAACACTATTTTAAAGTAATTGGAATGTATTTTGCTCTAGACATTTTTTTCCCCCTGTGGTTCGCTGTGCGGCCACAATGGAGTTCTTCTGTTTCCTTTTAAGGAACTACGTGCCGATACTGCCTTGCAAACCTTTAATGGTGAAGCAGAAGGCAATTGTCAAAACTCTGGGTTTCTATTCTATGCAGTCTAGGAAAATAATATTGGCAGGCCGTAGGGTGGATCAGCTTAGGAATGGTGGAAAAGAGGTTTGGGGAGTTTGAAACTGGAAGATAAATTCTTGCTGCCTTGGAAGTCAGACTGGGCTACAGTATTATGAGTCCATACTGGATTCGTGAGTTCCCGATTCTTCCGCAGCATCTTTTCCTTCTCTTGTGTCATGTTCTCTGCAGTTGTGAATAGTTTGAAAATCACGAGCCTGTTTCAGAATCTCACTTTCCCAAATATATCTGTACCAAATAAGCAGTTTCTCTTTGGATTCACATCCCTAACAAAAATGTTCTATTAGACTATTTTCCTCTCTGTATATACTTTTTCTCTCTAACACATATATTATATATATGTTTCAGTATTGTAATTATGTATACAGATACTTGGGATTTTTTTTTTTTTTTGATCTTGTGCTCTTATTTAATGGGACAGACACTGGAAATTAGGAATCCATCATCTCCCCATGCCTTATTGTTATTTTTAAAAGTTTTTTTTTTTTAACCACTGCCCCTAATTTGGTCAAGCAGTAAATTACAAATAACAACTCTTTGCTGTCCTACTTGTTAATACTTTTTCTTTGTTTTTTTTTAATACTTTGTGCTTCATTTTTATTAGATTCCCCATCCTCCTGCATTGCTTTGTTTAAAAATGTTAACAAAACAAAATGGAGACCACGTTTGTTGAGTGTCTTTATTAACCAAGGATTAATTGGACTGAAATTCCAACACTGGAAGTTTTTAAAGAAGAGATTGGACAACCATTTGTCTGAAATGGTATAGGGCAGGGATAGGCAACCTTGGCTCTTTTATGACTCGTGGACTTCAACTCCCAGAATTCCTGAGCCAGCATGGCTCAGCTTGGAAACCTCTCCCTTTTCCCTCAGCGTGGCTGGCTCAGAAATTCTGGGAGTTGAAGTCCACGAGTCATAAAAGAGCCAAGGTTGCCTACCCCTGGTATAGGGTTTCCTGCCTGAGCAGGGGGTTGGATTAGAAGACCTCCAAGGTCCCTTCCAAGTCTGTTGTTCTATTATTTCTGAATTAAGCTATTTATTTTTATGGGGTTGTTCAGATCTAAAGCAGTGTTTTGTTTATTGAAGAAGTCCAGGTTCAGAGAGCCTGTACCATACAAATTTCAGTTAACCAGAAGGAGGTGGATTCAAACAACCCAGAGTGATTTAGATGTAGTCCTAAATAGACTAAATGGTGCTGGGAGTCACACAGATTCCTTCTGGACAGCTAACTGCATACTCTGACATTTGTGACTGAAATCAAGTCCTAGAGAGGCTTTGGTTTTTCTAGGCACTCCGTCTCATCGTACCTTTCACCCCATGCCCTACGAGGGCACAGTGCAAAATGGGTAGGGATGCGAGACGGTTTGCTTTTCCACTAAACCTGTCCAAGGTTGTACCAACCCTTATGGTGCCATCGCAGATTTGTTTTCCCCTTCAGAGGGAAAACTGTAGGAAATGGAAAGGGAGATTACGGCTCCTTTGGCAGCTGCCAAATGAATGCTCCGATCATCCAAGACTCGTGTGGACAGGCCTGGCATGGGGGACAGGTGGAAGTCTTGGTTCACAGCAAAACCTCCAGTTGGCTCAGCTCTTTAAAGCATTTTATCCCTTGGGTCTGTTGCAATGATTTGGACACATTGCACATCCTGTTCTTTGAATAGTACCTGGATGGGCACCTGGTGGAATTTCACTTTGCTTTCCTGCTGATCGGTAATATGAAGTATGATGAATCTGCCATGGTCATCGGAGATTTGAACTTGCATTCCCCTCCACACGTTTCTGTTGCAGTTCCTTAACCATTCCTAGGAGTTTAATTAGGCTGGGGAAGCACTTTACTGGGAGGCTGTGATGCTGATAAGGAAATACAGTGGTACCTTGGTACTCATCATTAATTGGTTCCGGGAGGCATGATGAGTACCAAACAAATTTTTCCCATAAGGGATATAGTGAGTCACAAGACAGCCGACACCGACAAGTTCTAGCTGGTATGTTGAGTACCAAACAAACAATGAGTACCAAAACAAAATTTTCATGTCAAAATGCATTGAGTACCAAATTGGGTGAGTTTCAAAGCAGTTGAGTAGCAAGATACCATTGTAAATATTTCATATCCCTTTTTTTCCACAAGTAATTTCCATCAGATCCCTTCCCCTCTTCCTAGCCCATACATTGTGATTTTGTAGCCCTCCAGATGTTGAAGTCAACTCCTTGGGTTTAGCCCAGAGTTCCCCAATCTTTCCGGCTTTGCGGACCGACGGGGGGGGGGGGGAAGGGAGATGGTTCTGCATGAGCAGCGGGCAAGCGCACTCACATGCGCAGCCCCATTTGCATGAGCGGCGGGCATACACGCCCCTGCACTTCCGCGGTCCAGTTCCACATGGCTCAAGGCCTGGTAGTGGGCCACGCCCCAGAGGTTTGGGACCCCTGGTCTAGCCAACGGGAAATTAACAGCTGTACATCATCTGGAGAGCCATTTGTCACTCACATTGGTGAGTGTTCAAGTTTCATTGGAAACATGGCGGAAGTAGGAAAGGAAAATGAAGCACTATATTGTGGAAGCTAAAACAAGGAGTAAAAGATAAATATACTGGGATTATAATTATACCTATAATTATATATTATATATATAATTATACTGGGATTATCTTGGGAACCTGATTCTCCATTCTCTCTATTGCCAACTGAACGCCCCCCCACTAAATTTTTATACGTATATTTGGCTTCATTTTAAATAATGCTAGGCTTTTGCTCACAGCACACACTTCATTTTTATTCTTTTTGGGTGTGTTTAAGAATCCGGATAGAAAATCTAATATTTGAGATCTTTTTCAGAATAAATAGTATGCAACATCTCATCTCTGCTGTCTGCCAAGAGTTCCCTGCGGAAGGGAAGCAGGTATTCCCAGGGTGCACTTCCTCCATTGGCTCCCCAAAGTTAAAACATCCCCCAGACTCAATCTGCTATTACTGGGAGGCCATGTGAGAATCACTGCCCAATGATTCTATGCAGGATCGGACTTCAGAAAAATCAGAAGAGGTGTGGACTCTTCTTGAAAGAGTTGTCTGAAGTAAGGATTGCTTTTTTAAAAAAAAAGCCGAGTTAAATAAAATGAGAACACAGATGATGCAACTGGTAGTAAAGCTTGAGGAAATCCTTAATAAATGATACATAGAAAACAATATTTCTACTTAAAGTGGGGGTAAAAGCTAATTATTAGGGAAACACCACCATCCCTGCTTTCTCTGTCTACAGTGGTATTTGATAGCAGGCCAGAGAAGATCCTCTAACCTGGATACTGATGACCTCAACTAATAGCCCTGATGGTGCAGTGGTTAGAATGCAGTATTGCAGGCTAGCTCTGCCCGCCGCCAGGAGTTTGATCCTGATTAGCTCAAGGTTGACTCAGCCTTCAATCCTTCCAAGATTGATAAAATGAGAACCCAGATTGTTGGGGGCAATAAGCTGACATTTGTGAAACCCCCCCCCCCCGAGAGTGCTATGGGGCGGTATATAAGTCTTAAGCAGTATTGCTAATAGTTGTTTAATTAGCATGCCTGCACCACGGTGGCTATGCTGGCTAGAAGTTGTCAATTGTAGCCCCGGCCCTCTAGAATCTAGATCGTATCAGACTGCAGAAGCCAATATAGATGGCCTTTTTTCAAAACTGGATTCCATGTTTTATTCTAAACATACATTTGGGAATCTCTGCCCATTTTTTGTTAGTGATAGGCCCCTGCTGTTTAGTATAGATCTGGCTGCAGTATTTGTAGATCCTAATCCTGCCTAGCTGGAAAATAATATTTTGACTCTTCCTGGAAAAGGCCTTGCCGGGGGGGGGGGGGGAACCACTGTTTCATTTTGTTCACTAGACATTGGTGTAATCAAAACCCACAATAAGAAACCCACAAATGTCCCTTTCCCAAGAAGAGCCCTTGTTCTTCCTGAATGCGGTGACTGCTGCGAAAAACAAAATGGCTCCCAACTTTTTCCAAAGACATGTTTATTAAAAGCATTTAAAGAAGAAGCAATATTTTGAAACAAGAACTGTCTTTTTCACGGATACCGACTCCACTGAAACGTTTAGGTGCCTCCAAATTCATCGACCGCAGCCAATTGTTTGGGGATTGCCAATCGCCCTATTCAAAAGGCATCAAGCTCTCACTTTCTGGGATGAGCTTCCCCTTTCCCTCCTGCCACTGTTTCCTAGCCCTTTTGACATCCTTCCCAAATTCCCGATGGAGGCAAGTGAAGTCCATGTGACAGAATCTTCTTGGTTCTACCGGCTTTGGAGACAGCAAGGGAAGGTCTGTTGCCTTGCAACTTGCTTCTTCCTCTGAGTACTGTTGGCTCTTCAACCGGTGAAATTGGCCGCCTAGCTCAGTAACCAACGCTCGGAGGTACTCGAATCCCGCCGTGCTCAGAGCGCGCACCCAGTCTTCCATGGTCTCTTGATCCTCAGCTGCCATCTTATAGGTCTGATCGGGGAAGTTGTCAGGGTAGCAGATTTTAAAAGTATGAGGCTCAGAGGAGGATTCCTGCAACTCCACGGTGCAGCCTTCTAACACAATGAGCTGACAAGGAGCCCGGTCGCCAGGCTGTTCCCGGCAGATAAGAAGATTTCCTCGGAGCTCACACCAGCAGCGCTGATAGGAAGCGGTGCGGTTATTTTTCTTGTAAAGGATGCCCTGCCGGTCTGGGGGCTGGTCCAGGTGAGAAGAGGTAAGAGTGCTGGCGATGTGGAGTTTGGTGGCGGACTGGCTCTGAAACTGGAGAGAAAATCATAGAAAACGGGGATGAGGGAACCTACGAGAAGAAGATGAAGGAGCTAAAAAAGGAACTGAGCTGAGCACTTTTCCTTAAGCCGGGCTTCCAAAAGTTGTGGAATTAACATTTCCCCCAGCAACCTGGGCACGTTATAGTTCACTAGCAAAGGATGTTTAAGTCATGCTTAATAGCAAGCCAAAGAAGATCCTCTAACCTGGATACTGATGATCTCAACTAATAGCCACAATGGCGCAGTAGTTAGAATGCAGTATTGCAGGCTAACTCTGTAAACATCCAGCAGTTCGATTCTCACCAGATCAAAGTTGACTCAGCTTTCCATCCTTCCAAGGTCAGTAAAATGAGGACGCAGATTGGTGGGGGCAATATGCCTGCTCTGTAAACCGCTTAGAGAGGGCTGTAAAGCACTGTGGAGCGGTATATAAGTCCAAGTGCTATTGCTATGCTCCCTTTGCTTTAAGAAATGGTAGTCATTCAAAACTTGTCTAGCGATTTTGAGGCACTACAGAGAAGTTCTTTCTCTTTGGCCATTATGGTCATCCTAGTGATGTTCTGCTCCCACCTCCTTCGCACCTGATGGAGGTGTGAGTCCAAGAGCACTAATATTTTAAGTGCCTCCTGACCTACTAAGCATAAGGGGCCAGTGGGATGTAGCTAACGCAGGACGAGGGGGGACATGATAGCAGTCTTCCAATATCTCAGGGGCTGCCACAAAGAAGAGGGAGTCAAGCTATTCTCCAAAGCGCCAGAAGGCAGGACAAGAAGCAACGGATGGAAACTAATCAAGGAGAGAAGCAACCTAGAACTAAGGAGAAACTTCCTGACAGTTAGAACAATTAACCAGTGGAACAACCTGCCTCCAGAAGCGGTGAATGCTCCAACACTGGAAGTGTTTAAGAAGAGACTGGACAGCCATTTGTCTGAAATGGTATAGGGTTTCCTGCCTGAGCAGGGGGTTGGACTAGATGACCTCCAAAGTCCCTTCCAACTTTATTATTATTATTATTAACCTTAAGCAACTTTAAGCATGGATTTCAACTCCCGGAATTCCTCAGCCAGCATGACTGGCTGGAGAATTCTGGGAATTGAAGTCTACACATCTTAACCTTCCCAAGATTGAGAAACATTGAACGAGCGCATTATGCATTTACTCCATGCACCCTCCTAGTCAATCACTTCAATCTCGGGAATGTTCATGGGAATACTTCAGCCTCCAACACTGAGGTGCCCAACAGCTGACCTAGTTTTGACCACAGAGGGAGGAAAAGAAAATTACCATTTTTTCTGTTGCTCGGTTTAGAAGGAGAAAGTGGCAGAATTCTTGTCGATTTCACCTAGTGGAGGGGGGAAAAAAACCATGCAAGTCCAGTTTTCAAGACATGTTAGTGTTTCAATAGTGATCTTTTAAAAAAAAAAAAAATCAGATGCTCTATTTCTTTGGTGAAGTTATTTTTTAAAAAAAAAATGGGGAAAAATTGACAAGAGAGGCATGTTTCTGGCCCACACACACAGTACCGGTAGGTAGGTCAAAGTGGTGTTTGCCTACCTTGAAAGGAAATGCAGCAGATGAACCAGGTATTATTGCTAGCACTATTAGACAACACTATTTTTGATATTTAATAGGAAAAGAGGGAGGGCTGGGGGGCAGAGCAAGGGTGACAATGTAACTAAACCACAATTTACTTGGGTTTGGCTGAGATATGACTTCCCTGGACAGCCACTTTGATGTAGTGATTAAGACATCAGGCTAGAAAGTAGGAGACCATGAGTTCTAGTCCTGCTTTGTGCACCATGGACTAGTCACTTCCAGCTCTGGGAACAAGACAATGGCAAACCGCTTCCAAAAACCCTTGCCAAGAAAATTGCCAGGATATATCCAATGAGTTACCAGAGTCAAAAATTGATTTGAAGGCACCAAAAATTGCCAACCTCATCATTGTGACTTGGAACCTGTCAAACAGCCCTATAATTTACTGACTATTGTATAGTAAAGGTAAACTGAATGGGTGGCATCCCATGAGCGCTAATAGGCAGACAATGATCCGAATCTATAATAATCTCAGAGAGAGATTAAGAAGCAGATTAAGAAGCATATAAGAAGCAGATCCTCCTAGCGGCTAGCGCTAGCCCCTTACCTTCTTGTATTGGAAAGTTTTGTTTTAAAATAAAGATAGAGGCTGAGAGCCAGAGAAAGATAAAGGAAATAAATAGCATCTTCCTCCTGATCGAAGTCTGAATCTATTAGGGCAAGAATTCAAGAAGCTTAACAACTTCTTGAATTCTGGGAGTTGACGTCCGCACCTCTTAAAGTTGTCAAGGTAGAAAAATATTGTATTAGGAGATGGAGAAAAAATACAGGGAAGCAAACAAAATGCTTTACTTCAGGAATCTGTGTGTTCCAGAGGAATTAGGTATAGGCAAAACTATTTAAGTTTTATCGTGTCTGAAATGTATCGTGTCTGAAATGTATTCTCTCTGTGCAACCTCAGTATTTGTATATATATTTTTTTGCAATTTTATAAGCAGCTACTTCTACATTGGATCCAGACCAATGGCTTTGCTCAGAGGTTTATATTGTCCTTTATATTTTTCTAAAGTGCTCTGGAATTTGAGTAGGTTTATATTTCCCCCCCTCCCTTTTTTTTTTTTTTTTGCCAATGAATGGCTTGGGAGAATTTAAAGCTAAAAATTGCTTCTTCCTCAAGTTGCATTTAAATTATCTCTAGAGGGACTATCTCCTCAACACTAAAGTTCCAGGATTTGGCACTCTAGATTTTTATTTTTTATTTTAAATTGCCAGACGAGCAACATAGCTTATGGGGATCCTCTGTCTCACATATACTGGAGAAGGATGCCAAGTGGGGGGTGCCCCTTTGAAAACAGTTGGAACTACCAAGCCACTGCACCAAGACAGGAGAAAGAGGTAGGATATACAGATAGTCCTTGACTTACAACAGTTCATTTAGTGACTGTTCAAAGTTACAACAGCCCTGAAAATAGTAACTTATGACCATTTTTCACACTTAACCACTGTTGCAGCATCCCCATGGTCACATGATCAAAATTTGGAGACTTGGCAACTGACTCATATATTTATGACAGTTGGACTGCCCCAGGGTCACGTGATCACCTTTTGCAATCTTTTTACATCCTTCCATTCCCCACCATCCAGTCAGAGCTAAAGAAGCTTCTTGGATCAGAAGGGAAACGTCTTCAAAGAAGAACAAGAAAGTCCAGTTGCCTCGTGAAAAAGCATCTTTGGGGTAGGATGTAAAAGTAAACACAACATTGGAAATCGAGGACACGGGACTGAAAGGAAAAAGACGGTGAAAAAGAGAAATGATTTGAATGAGGAAGTATAGCAATAATTTCACAAAAAAGTGGTGAAGTAATACAGGGGAATGAAAAGAGACTTTGGAGAGTGGAAAGGCTGATACAAGGGAAATTAAAAATCTACACTGAAGTAGTACAAAAAAAAAAAACATCATCAGAAAAAGCCTTAAGATTTTGAGCATGCAAGGAAAGGGAAAATGACACAATTTTGTAATCGTATGTCTCCTATGTCACACTGCTTGATGTAATGACATGCAGCCTTCAGACATGCCCAAATGTGGACTTAAAATAGTGGTGCAAGATGCTGAGTTTGACAAAAAAAAAAAAAAAATTCTTTGAAAGGAGGCTGGGTAGGGCATTTTCAGGGACATTTAAGGTAAATTAATCACAAGATCCAGATAGGATAATGAGGGGAAAATGGGACATGCAAGCACTTACCGAAGGTATTTTGCCCTTACCTTTGAGGCCAAATTCATCAGGTTTTCCCCTTAGATTTTTCGCCAGGACAGTTTTCCTTTCCTTTTAATTTAAAAGCAATAATTTCCTAGGTGAAGAGGGTGGGGCTAATGCTCACCTATGTCCTCTATCCAAGTGGTATTAAAGTCATTTGATCTCTTGGTCCAGAGTGACAGAGATAAGAGCAGGAAATGACTTTGATCATGGTTTCTTGTTTACTTCATCCATACCTCCCCACAAATGCGTTTGAAGAACAAATGGCTAAAAAAAAAAGGAAGATAACTTGACCACAAACTAGAGTTCTTTCTGGTCCTAAAGGGAACCAGTTTTAGGAGGAAAATGAATTGACTATAACATAAATTGCTTTGCAAAACAGAACCAAAATACTATGGGTTTTTATAGCACTCTGTTTAAACGTTTGGATCTATCAAGTTTTGTATGGGTGAACCTTATATTTGTTTCTAAAGTTTTCTTCTTTAAAAAACTTTCTAATTCCTTTCTATTATTCATATTGTAAGCTACTCTGAGATGGCATACTGTAATGAAATGATGAGGGGTAAAGATGAGAAAAATCCTATTCAGAAAAACAATTCTAGAAATTAACTTTTCTGCTTACTTCTAGAGGGCACATAGTTCAGCTTCAGACTTATTGAAAGATAGATGGAGTTTAACTGCTAGGGGCAGGTAGTCCTCATTTAGTGACTGCCTCGACTATTAGCAGTTATGACAGTGATAAAAAAGTACCTTTATAATCAATCCTCACATTTATAACCTTTGCAGGTGTGTAAAGCAAAGGAAAGCTGAAGTGAAATCATAAGCATTGTTAGTTTCACTTAGTGATCACTTGGCTTAATGACTGTTGTCAGTTCAAATTGTGGTCACTAAACAAGAAATAGCTGTATCTAACAAATTTTCAGTAAGTTGATCTCCATATGTTATGGCAGATCTCCTCAATCTAATGTCCTCCTGAGGTATCTGATTTCAGTTCTACAAATCTTAGGCTGGCTATGCTGCTTGACAATTCCCATGCTGTATTTGCATGACACCATGAACCAAATGAATGAACTTTATCTGGTTATTATATAATATGTTACAGCATGTGAAAACTGGACTAAGTAAACCCTGTGTAAATTAACCATGGATATGGATAATCTATGTGGAAACAGATCTTTGCAGACAACTGTTATATGACAAAATGTGTTTCTGTATATCATTGCCCACACATCTGTTGGGTACCCAATTTTGGTAAGCTGCATTAGGGGAACATCTGGAGGATCCTGCCCTTGGTCTCATTTTCAAAGGCCCAGCATCAAGTATAGAGAAAAGGCAATTACCACGTATATCACTATCAGGAAGAATAATGATACCTGTGACTCATAAGATGATATAGTATTGGATTTAATGCCCATCAATCCATCAGCCAGGTAATAGCCACAATCATGTAAAACAATATTTTCAAATTTGGCAATTTTAAGGCGTATGGACTTCAACTCCCAGAATTCCACACATTTTCAAAGTTGCCAAGTTTGAAAAATAGAGATAAAACCACAGCTTCAGCACTGAACTAAAATAAGGAACGGCAGCAATTCTGGACAGAAGAAAGCATGTGCATTCTATTTTTGGATGAGAACATTGGATGAGTCCTACCTCAATAAGACCTGAACTGCTGAAGAGCCCCAGCAAATTATTCTCTTTTGATCCAAACTAGACTTTTAGGGATGAATGTATGTCCTAAGACTAAGAGCTGACCAGTAAACTTAAGAGTCCAAGTTTTGCTTAAACATAGCAACTGGTTTAATAGCATAGTTGTAATGGCCAGATATCTGTAATCAAGCTCTTTTGCTGAAGTTGCATCCCCATAGTTGTATAAGGATCTCTGCGTGCTTTAACTGGTGGAACACTGGAGGATAAACTACCTAAGTAAGTGTGAACAAATTGGTTAATATTTGACTGGAACCAATCAAGAAAATGTGAAAGCAATAGATATACTGGGAAGGCAATAAAAGGGGGAGGGGGATTAGCAAATCACTTCCTTATTGTTGCCACAAAAAAACCTTTTATCAAGTTGCCAGGAGCCAAGATTGATTCAAGGAAGAGTTTCCCTAAGGGAATTAAATAGTTTTATGAACAGCTCTGTAGATTCATCTAATTCTGGATATTATGTACAGCACATCAGAGAACAAAGGCATTCAGTAACTAAGAAGCAGGGTAAAGAAACATAGGCTATTCCTGTCTATGGAGATTCTGTCATCCAGGTCATGGTTGTCCCAAAGATACTTCTTCAAAAGGCAACTGGACTTTGTTTTTCCTTGAAGACATTTCGCTTCTCATCCAAGAAGCTTCTTCAGTTCTGAAGAACTGAAGGCTATTCTTCCTTGTTTAGAGCCTAATTAAGATAAGACTTCCCCTGGCTATGGAGTTTTTATCTAGCAATTAGAATTAATGGTAGGTCCATTTTTCACAAATTTATTTAAAACATTTACATAGCTGCCCATCTTTCAACCAACTCTGGGATTCTCCCAATTAGACGGGATTTCTTTACATTACTTCAAGTTTTCTTGGAACAGCAGCGCTTCTTAATCGCAACGACTACACCATTTGCGTTCATTACACATCCGTCATTGAATAGAATAGAGCTGGAAGGGATCTTGGAAGTCTTCTAGTCCAGCCCCCTGCTCAAGCAGGAGAACCTCCTATACCATTTCAGACAAGTGACTGTCTAGTCTCTTCTTAAAAACCTCCAGTGTTGGAGCACCCACAACTTCTGGTGGCAAGCCGTTCCACTGGTATTGCATAATTACAGATTCAGAAAAGGGCGGAAAAAAGCCAGCAAGGGCTGAAATATAAATATACTATTCCTCCTAACAGGAGAAGCTCCAGAAAGGGCGAAACTATTATTGAGCGGAGAAATCCAATTAAAATAATAATAATAATAATCCTCCTCTATCCATCGCGGCATTTTATCAAAAGGGAAACACTTGGTTTCCTGCCGCCAGTTTTGCCCACACTTCCCTTCGGCCAGGTTGGGCGATGAAGTCACGGGTTGCCAGAAACAACGTCACTTCCTGTGCGCCGAGTGGGAAAAATGTCTCTACCTAACGCGTCATATCCGGCTCGAATGGCAGCAGGAGTCTGATGTCGATTTCTGCGCAGCACTGCTGGGAGGCTTCGGGTGCTGTTGTTGCAGCCGCCTAGGTACGACCCGGGTCGTGTGTACGGGGATGGGACGGAGGGGAAGGTGCAAATCCGCCAATTTTAATTTAGGGACTCGCGGGGCCCCCTTGGAGAATCGGAGGAATGGGGGTTCCTGTGGTCCCTAAATGAATGTCGAGGTCGCCTCCTAAGTGTCTTCAAACGCGGTTGCTTTAGTGCAGACTTGATTAGATGCACGAGAAAAGTCGTGGGGAACCCCCGTTGGCTCCCATACGTTTTATTGGGAGACGGGAGGGGTCGGTAGGCGTCCCTTACATTCAATTCTCCAGTGTGCCCAGTTGAGAAAGTATTTGGTGGGCTTCTGTTGAAAGTAATGGAGACGGTTTTGGAGTTCAGGAAGGGAAGGAAACTTATTTTAAGAGATGGCAACAAAAGCCTCATTTTTGGAAGTAATGGTTTCTCATCTTTCTGTGCCTCCAAAAGAAAGTGGAGAATTGTTGTCCGTAAACTGGGTTTAGCCTGGCGCAGGTGCCAGTCAGAACCAGAAACGAGAGGCGGTTCAAGGAACCTTTATTGAAGTACTTCAGCAAAAGGGTCTAAAGGAGCCAAGACCCCCGGACCATATACAAATACCAATTTTATACAGTTATGATTAAGGAAGTTAACACCCTAAGAATCAATCATTCATTGGTTCCTTGACACATGTTTCTTTTGATTGGATTCTTCTACTTTACCCTCCTCCTTCATACATTGCATGTTTATGCTAATAAACTTTCTTATCAAAAGGGGTGTGTTTCATTATTATAATAAGCTAGAGGTTACCAAAGTTTATGTCCATGTGCCTCAGCTAGCATCCTTCTAACAGCGTCCTTCTAACTCAACTTGGCCCTTTTATTACTTGTGGACTTCAACTCCCAGAATTCCTTAGCCAGGCACGCTGGCTGAGAAATTCTGGGAGTTGAAAGTCCACAAGTCATCAAAAGGCCAAGTTTAAAGACCCCTGTATCTAACTTGTAGCTTTCTTGTTGCTAGACCCTAGTGTCCCACCATTCGTTACTGGTCTTGTTACTCATTGCAGCTGCAATTTTCTGCCTCAGCAATTCCTTTAACAAACTTTCCCAATTCCAACCTGAGACCTTCAGAATGAAGGATTCTTCCTGTTATAACATTTGAGAATACCTATTTGGAATAAAACCGTTATGAGGGAGTATGCAGAATTTTTTTAGATTGTGATATTTTGGGCAGTGTTTTGGTTTTGAGAGTTTATGAAATTCTTCAGTTATATTAACCTATCAATAATGCCAAAGGGTAGACAATATGTATTGTGTGCATCTACACTGGTATGGGTAGCAAAGGCAGAGTTGACAGCTACTTGTTTACAAACTTTCCCCAGAGGCAGTGTGTAGTAATGATAAGGTCCTTATCAGTAGAGAAACCAGCATTCTGGTAAAGCTGCATATGACACTTATCAAAACTGCCAAGTTCGTGTTTTGGAAGAAGTTCAGTTTGTATGAGTTTGTTAAGTCTCTCTACTGTTGATTTGGGTTGCATTTTACAGGGTCGTCATGTCAAAACGGAAAGTCACATTTGAAGACCAAGGCGATGATGATGAAGAGGAGATGAGTCTCCCAAAGAAGAAGGTGAAATTAACCTTTCTAACACCTTTGCCTAATCTGAGCTCTTCTGCCTGTTTTTGGTTAGAGTTCCTATCAATACTGATCAATCTAGTGGTAGGAGCTCCTCAAAATTGTAGGACAAACCACCTGGATGGAACTTGGGTTGAGGAAGGATATTCTTTAACTTGAGATCCAGAAAATAAAGCTAAGGGCAAACTTTTCATAACAGTGTTTTTCAATTGGGCAACTCATAAGATATAGATGGATTTTAACTCTCATGCTGGGTGGGTTATTCTGGAAGTTGAAGTCCATATATCCTAAAGTTACCACATTTGAAAAACACCAATCTGTGAAGTTGAAGGCTATAGGGATAGACTTAAATGCAGGTAGTTCTCAATTTACCACCATTTGTTTAATGACCATGTTAAGTTACAACAGCACTGAAAAAAGTGACACTTTTCAGATGTACGACCGTTGCAGCATCCCCATGGTCACATGATCAAAATTTGGATGCTTGGCAACTGACTCATATTTATGGCGGTTGCAGTGTCCCAGGGTCATGTGATCACCTTTTGCGACCTTCTGACAAACAAAGTCAATGGGGAAGCCACATTGACTTAACAGCTGTGTTACTAATGTAACAACTGCAGTGATTTGTTTAACAACTGTGTCAAGAAAGGTCATAAAATGGGGCAAAACTCCCCTAACTGTCTTGCTTAGCAACAGAAATTTTGGGCTCAATTATGGTTGTAAGTCCAGGACTGCCTGTAAGTGCCTCAAGTTATCAGGGAAAAAAATAAAGAAAGCTACAGAGAGTAACTTGCTAATTTGAAGAGCTAATTTGTAACTTGACAATTGGGGGAAAACAGAGAAATGCTGAACTTCTGCATTCACTTCATCTCTTGAACAGCTGGTGGAACCTGCCATTGGAGGGCCAGGCAGCCGCTTTAAAGGCAAGCATTCATTGGACAGCGATGAGGAAGATGAAGAAGATGAAGGGCAGGGTAGTAAATATGACATCCTTGCATCAGATGATGTGGAGGGTAAGTAGAGAACTGTATTTATTATAGATTTCAGTAACCAGAACTTCCATATTCTTTCCTCTCTCAGTTAAAAAAAAGTCAGTAGTCCCCAATATTGTGGATTTTTTTTTAGGTGGCAATTAATACACTCTGAATTCTGTGGTGACCCACCACATAATCTTCAAATCTCAATACGAAAAATGTTTTGAAGACTTTATAATTCAAGTAGAATGATGATTTTTGGAGCAGAAGCTTTCACGTTTACACTTTCTACTCCAGTAATTTACCGTTCGTTGGCTGTGTTCAAAATTAAAAGTTAAATATTTGTATTGGTGTCAGGTCAATCAGAAATTAATCTGCTTGCTTTATCTTTTTAGGGCAGGAATCTGCCACTATTGACTATGAAGATGGTATCCGGATAACCCCTTTCAATTTACAAGAGGAGATGGAAGAAGGCCATTTTGATTCAGAAGGCAACTATTTCTTGAAAAAAGAGGCAGTGATTCGGGACAATTGGTTGGACAACATAGATTGGGTAGGTCTTTTTGGGTAGACTTGAAGGGAAGATGACCAGTGCAAATATATATATGGTTTAGGGAATTTTAGTTTAGAAAGAAGGTGGATACATTATTCATTCTGTTTTGTTTATTTAGCTTGATATTCCTCCAGCTCCTAAAAGTCTCACAGTTGCTATGGAAAAAGTGTGCATAAACATTATTTGAAGTAAATGTAGGGGAGCTTTAGGACTGTGAAAGGAAATATCATGGACAAGCCATAGAATTCTCTGCCATCCACTCCATAATGGTCATCAGTTTAAACCCGTGTTTCTCAACCCTGGCAACTTTGAGATGTCTGGACTTCAATTCCCAGAATTCCCTAGCTTCCCCTACATAGTACCACTCCACCAATCAAATTGAGAGCAATATTGACAGATGAAAGTGATGCTTGCAAAAAACGGAAATAACTGCAAGGATAAGCCATTTGTTTTCTTTTTCCAGACCTAAAATCCATTTTAATCCATAATATAGGTAGTCCTCGACTACCGATCACAATTGAGCCCAAAATCTCTGTTGTTAAGTGAGACGCTTGTTAAGTGAATTTTGCGCCATTTTACGATCTTTCTTGCCACAGTTGTTAAGTGAATCACTGCAGTTGATAAGTTAGTAATAGCAATAGCACTTAGACTTATATACATCTCCACAGTGCTTTACAGCCCTCTCTAAGCGGTTTTACAGAGTCAGCTTCTTGCCCCCAACAATCTGGGTCCTCATTTTACTGACCTCGGAAGGGTGGAGGGCCGAGTCAACCTTGAGCCTCTCAGAATCAAACTCCTGCAGTGGGCAGTGAGTTAGACTGTAATAGTGCATTCTAACCACTGCGCTGCCACGGCTCTTAACGGTTGTTAAGTGAATCTGACTTCCCCATTGATTTTGCTGGTCCAAAGGTTGCAAAAGGAGATCACATGACCTTAGGGACACAGCAACGGTCATAAGTGTGAACCAGTTGCCAAGCAATTGAATTTTGATCACATGATCATGGGGAGGCTACAAAGGTCGTAAATGTAAAAAAAATGGTCCTAAGTCACTTTTTCCAGTGCCGTTGTAACTTCGAACGGTCACCAAATCAATTGTCGTAAGTTGAGGACTACATATATATATATATATATATATATATTGCTTTTTCCCTTCACCTTATCTATGCTTTTCTGATTTTCACCAGGTCAAGATAAAGGAACAGCCTCCCGGACAGAAGAAATCATTCAATTCTGCAGATAACAAGGAAGAAGATGAAGAGGATGAGGATGATGATGATGACGACGACGATCTTGAGGTAGGCCGGACACCTCTGGAGAAGAAAGAACTTCTGGAAAGGATGGTAGACTTAATGTTACCTGGTGAGACGGTAGCTAGAGCCATTCAAAGGTTTGGAGACAAGGGTGGCCCCAAAAGTAGTGGACGTCAGCGGAGGCCCTGGGCCCGCCTCAAAGTAGATGAAGTTGATCCAGCCGAGGAAGAGGATCCCCAGAAGCCTGGGTCACCTGAGCGGAAAGAGCAGCTGGAACAGCTGTCAGGGCTGGCTGACCAAATGGTAGCCCGGGGCGTCTATGAGATCTACCAGGAAACCCGGGAGAAGCTGGCCGTGAGACTCCGGGCTTTGCAGCAACCTTCTGCGGCACCTTCCTCTGCTGAACCGGAACTCGATATGTTTGCTGAGGAGATCGATGAAGCCAAACTAGGGGAGAAGACATCAGCAGGTGAGCGTCCTGGGCGGGGGGGACGGGCGGGCGGTGCAACAGTGTTCTGGGAGGAGCTGGATTGGAAACACACAGTCGAGACGGTTTGCTGCATTTTATTACATCAGGCGAGGGGGTCACTTGTTGGGGTGTTTTCCACTAGGTCAGGGGTAGGCAACCTTGGCTCTTTTATGACTCGTGGACTTCAACTCCCAGAATTCCTGAGTCAGCCATGCTGAGGGGAAAGGGAGAGGTTCCAAGCTGAGCCATGCTGGCTCAGGAATTCTGGGAGTTGAAGTCCACGAGTCATAAAAGAGCCAAGGTTGCCTACCCCTGCACTAGGTCAAGGGGAAATTTCCTCTCAAACTTGCAAAGCTGTGTGTCAAGAGCTTATTTGGGAAAGCACTGAAATATACAACCCCCTTATCTAACACACTCAACAATCCTTAACTCAGTATTTCTCAATCTTGGGGACTTGAACAAGTGTGGACTTCAATTCCCAGAAGCCCCCAGCCAACATGGGATTCTGGGAGTTGAAGTCCACATATCTTAAAAAGTTCCCAAGGTTGAGAAACGCTGTCTTAACTGTCTGATGTTCGCGGGGGGTGGGGGGTGTAGGTGTCTTTTGTTAGGAAATTTAGGAAATTTTCTTCTGACATATGTGCTTATTCTCCAACTATAGGAAGTCAGGTGCGTGGGGAGAGCGATGATAACACGCTCTCTGAGGTGATGTGGGAATATAAGTGGGAGAACACAAACACATCTGAACTTTATGGACCCTTCAGCAGCTCTCAGATGCAGGTAAGAGACCAAAGGAGGATAGATGAACTTCTTGTTCACTTCCTCACTTTGTATCTGTTTTTCTCTTATCTATTCACTATCCTGTTAATGTCCTTTTTCCCCCCATTGGTGCAGGTATCCTTTTCCCTTCTCCAATATCTCATTTATCTTTCTTTTTTCCCGAGTGACTTTTAAAAAGTGCATCTTTCTACAATTCTATTCATTTTGATTGCCATCTATTTAGTGCTGCTGGTTGTTTGATTTTGCAATTGTATATAAATCTTGGTTTACGTTGAATACAGGTAGTCCTCGACTTACAGCTGTTCATTTAGTGACTGTTCGAAGTTACAGCGGCACTGAAAAAAAGACCATTTTTCACACTTAGGACCATAACAGCATCCCCATGGTCATCTGATCAAAATTCAGACGCTTGATAACTGACTCACATTTATGACGGTCGCAGTGTGTCCCGGGGTCACGTGATCCCCTTTTGCGACCTTCTGACAAGCAAAGTCAATGGAGAAACCAGATTCACTTAACAACCGTGTTACTAATTTAACAACGGCACTGATTCACTTAACAACTGTGGCAAGAAAAGTCGTAAAATGGGGCAAAGCTCACTTAACAAATTTCTCACTTAGCAACATAAATTTTGAGCTCAGTTGTGATCGTAAGTCGAGGACTACCTGTACTGATGGAAGAAGTCTTCTGTTGGTGCACATTATTTTGGCCTTTCTCCCTGGCAATTGTGAGAAGGAAAGCCTGTTCCTAGAATATTTCCATATTGACAACGCTATGCATCAGAGGGATTTTTAATCACTTGTCACATTTACATTGTTCATGGTTATAATTTATTTCCTTGGTCAGAATTTCTTTCTGGACAGTACATTTGCTGTGTGGGGATGGTGCTTGAGAATTAGTTTTGATTGATACAGCATCACGGCCCCCAATTTCATAGTAAACACACCCCATGTGCATCTTTTAGAATCTGTTCTTTTCCTGACATCCTGTGAACAATGATTTCCTTATTAGAATTTAAAAGTAACCTAAATCAAGGGCAGCCTGTTGGCAGTTTTGAGTGCAGGATCAGAAACGGTGCGCAGCATTCGGTTTCCTTGGAATACCAGATCTGTGATAAATGATCTTCCAGTCCTTTCTTAGCAAAACGTTTGTGATTAATACGGTTTGATTTGTTCTAATATGGTCCTGTCAGATCCCATATTGGCTGAGTGCATTTCAGGTGGACCCTTTTGATAAGGCTGCCAATTAAGTGACCCTCTTCGACATCGGTTGCCTTTCTCGTGAGGTTCCGTGCCAGATGGCCCTGTTTTCTTTCATGAATGAAGGCGGATATATATACTGTCCCAGGATAATGTCACAGGATCCCATCTGGGTCGGTCACCGGAACTAGAGGGTTTGACTTCCGAGCTTTGAGACTCGTGCTGGAGCCCATCCTCAGGGAACTTCTCTCTAGCAGAGCCCGTTTTCTTTCCTTTTCTCCTTTTCCCTGCCGTCCTTCTCTCTCTTCTTTCAAATTCTCTTTTCTGTCTCTTCAGGACTGGGTATCCCAAGGCTATTTCCCTGATGGGGTTTACTGCCGGAAGGTGGATAATTCCGAGGGCCAGTTCTACAATTCCAAGCGGATTGATTTTGATCTCTACACATGATCGGAACCCACCTCCTGTTCTGCCGAGCGCGAGGGATAGAGTTCAACCCAGCGACAGACTGAAAGAACTTGCCAGACTTTGGGGAGGGGGGGCGGAGGGCAAGGGGACGATATGTGTGTGTGCGTGTGGGTGCACTTGCCGAGGGGAAGAGGGGTTTGATTCACCGTTTAAATTTGAGGATGTTTGGGATTTTGTGAAAAAAATAAAATAACTTTAAATTGGCTTGGTTAGTCAGCTCTCTCTATTTTCCTGCTGGCTATTACATCCCATTGCTGTAAGTTTTGTATAGGGCAGGGGTAGGCAACCTTGGCTCTTTTATGACTCGTGGACTTCAACTCCCAGAATTCCTGAGCAGCCATGCTGGCTCAGGAATTCTGGGAGTTGAAGTCCATGAGTCATGAAGGGGCCATAGTTCCCCCCATGCTGACTCAGGAATTCTGGGAGTTGAAGTCCATGAGTCATGAAGGGGCCATAGTTCCCCCATGCTGGCTCAGGAATTCTGGGAGTTGAAGTCCACGAGTCATGAAGGGGCCATAGTTCCCCCCGTGCTGACTCAGGAATTCTGGGATTTGAAGTCCACGAGTCATGAAGGGGCCATAGTTCCCGTATGCTGGCTCAGGAATTCTGGGAGTTGAAGTCCACGAGTCATAAAAGAGCCAAGGTTGCCTACCCCTGGCGTAGGGGTAACGGTTGCCAGATACAAACAATCTTGTACAGATAGTCCTCGACTTAGGAGCACAATTGAGCCCAGCACTTCTGCTGCTAAACAAGACAGTTGTTAAGTGAATTTTGCCCCATTTTACGACCTTTCTTGCCACAGTTTTAAGTGAATTACTGCAGTTAAACTAGTAACATGGCTGCTAGGTGAATCTGGCTTCCCCATTGACTTTGTTTGTCAGAAGATCGCAAAAGGGGGATCACGTGACTCTGGGACACTGCAACCATCATAAATCCATGCCAGTTTCCAAGGGTCTACATTTTGATCACGGGACCATGGGGATGCCGTCACAGTCCTAAGTGTGAAAAACAGTCATATGTCACTCTTCAGTGCCATTGTAACTTTGGACCGTCACTAAACAAACAGTTGTAAATTCAGGATTATCTGTATGGATGCAGGATTACTTGGGCATGGCTCACTAACTAGAGCTAGTAGGATCACATGCTTCAGATCAACTACAGCAGTCAACGTGATTGTTGGTGGAAAATAAGACTTTTCCGTTACTAAATGAATGGTTGTAAGTCGAGGACTGCCTGAGATAGTTTCTTTCAGCCCAGCGTTTTTAAGTTTATCATGTGATAATTGAAGCTTCTGCTACTCACCAGTCCAGAGCTCATTAAACAAGGAAAATGTTTTTTAATAGATAAATACACAGATTTAAAAACACAAAAAAGATAGATGACTAGCCTAATGGGTCTAGAATAAAATCAACATATTTTATACTCAGGCTTGCTTAGCTTACAGCCATATAGTCACATCGATTACACATGAACAGCTCTGTCGTTAGATTTATACAAAGGAAATTATCTTTTCAAAAGATCCCTTAAAAATAAAATTTCAGATTTGGGAACATCGCTCTAAATAGTTCTCTGGATGGACTCAGCAAATTTATAGCAACTGAGGTAGAATCTGCTATTGTAGCAAGATATTAATGGTTACGTAAATGGATGCCTCAAGAGTATTCCCTTAAGACAGAGGTGGGCGACTATGGCCCTTTATGACCTGTAGACTTCAACTCCCAGAATTCCTGGCTGGCTCAGGAATTCTGGGAATTGAAGTCCACGGATTGTAAATGGCCATAGTCGCCCACTCCTGCCTTAAGGGATTCTTTGCAAGTTCAAAAAAGCCTTCAATATGGGTTCTTTTATAATATCAAAAGATCTGCTGATGAGACAGAATGATTCTATCAGATTAAAGAAAAGATTAATATTTTTATGACTAAACAAGTTGTGGGCAATCTGATGGAAATGTTTGGTAACCATCTTGAAATCCATATTTCTTGAAATTCAACTTGAGCCAGCTCATTGGCACAGGAAGGAAACGATGGCAAATTATTTGAGCAATCGATCCTTTACTGTGTCTAATGAAGCAAGCTAGAGGTAGATAAATGAGTTGTTGTTGTTTTTTAAAAAATAGAATGGATCAGGAAGGGGATAGGACCCTCAATTTGAGAGATGGTCCTGGTGGTTCTTATCCTTCCCCCCACTCTCCTGGAGAGATGAACCATATCTCATGGTATCTTCATAGAATTTCTGTGAAAATTTCTGTGATTGATTATTCTTTTATAGCTTTATTCTTGGAAGGTTAGCTTTTTGTTTCCTGTGAATTTAATTGTCCCTGTCAGGAAGCAGATGCCATATGTTCCAAAAATTTGTGTGATTCCTTCAGCTGATTACTCTCCAGCAGAGCAAATTTGGCCCTTTTTGTGGAAAGAAATGAAATTAAGCCTATTCAGTGAATCAGACTGAAGTTCTAGCTAGTTTTGTTTTTTAACCACAACTTGGAGCAACGCCATCACTAGAAAACGTGCCTGCCAATATCCATCTTTAGGATACAGGTAGTCTTTGACTTACAACCATTCGTTTAGTGACCGTTTGAAGTTACAACGGCACTGGAAAAGTGACTTATGACCATTTTTCATATTTACAACCATTGCAGCATCCCCATGGTCACGTGATCAAAATTCAGATGCTTGGCAACTGGCCTGTATTTGTGACGGTTGCAGTGTTCTGGAGTCACGTGATCAGCTTTTGCGACCTTCTGACAAGCAAAATCAGTGGGGAAGCCAACTTCGCTTAACAACTGTGTTACTAACTTAACAACTGCAACAATTCACTTAACAACTGTGGCAAGAAAGGTCATAACATGAGGCAAAGCTCAAAGCTCAAAAACTGTCTTGGAAATTTTGGGGTCAATTGTAGTCGCAAGTCGAGGACTAGTGCCTTTGAACTGTGAAAGGGATCTTGGAGTCCTAGTGGACAATCATTTAAATATGAGCCAGCAGTGTGCTGCAGCTGCCAAAAAAGCCAACACAGTGCTAGGCTGCATTAACAGAGGGATAGAATCAAGATCACGTGAAGTATTAATACCACTTTAAAATGCCTTGGTAAGGCCACACTTGGAATACTGCATCCAGTTTTGGTCACCACGATGTAAAAAAGATATTGAGACCCTAGAAAGAGTACAGAGAAGAGCAACAAAGATGATTAGGGGACTGGAGGCTAAAACATATAAGGAACGGTTACTGGAATTGGGTATGTCTAGTTTAATGAAGAGAAGGACGAGGGGTGACATGATAGCAGTGTTCCAATATCTCAGGGGCTGCCACAAAGAAGAGGGAATCAAGCTATTTTCCAAAGCGCCTGAGGGCAGGACAAGAAGCAACGGATGGAAACTAATCAAGGAGAGAAGCAACCTAGAACTAAGGAGAAACTTCCTGACAGTTAGAACAATTAACCAGTGGAACAACCTGCCTGCAGGGGCGGTGAGTGTTCCAACACTGGAAATTTTTAAGAAGAGACTGGACAGTCATTTGTCCGAAATGGTATAGGGTTTCCTGCCTGAGCAGGGGGTTGGACTTGATGACCTCCAAGGTCCCTTCCAACTTTTTATTATTATTATTATTATTATTATTATTATTATTATTATTATTATTATTATTATTATTATTATTATTATTATTATTATTATTATTATTATTATTATTATTGCAGAGAATCTAGTTGGCAGTTTTGACTAAGAGGCACTGATAGGATTCCCTTGTCAATTTTTCTTAACACCCGTCAAGCAAACGTTTTCCTTGGATGGAATTGTAGAAGGGAAACCCGCATTGCCTGTGGGAGTTTTGCCCACTGGGTTCGCCTATAGCAGTAACGGCAAACCTTTTTGGCTCGGCATGTCAAAAATTTAGAAAATGCCTACCTTGACCTCTGCTGCTGTATCACACACACTGAAACACGAAGACCGGACAATGGAGACCCCTCAGGACCTCCTCTCTGGACTCTGAAAATCGCATGAGAGGGTCCTGCTCTCGTAGGGTCTCTGGAAAGTCCAAAAGCTGCACAGGGGATTCTCACATAATTTTGGGAGACCTCAGTGGCCACACAAGCAGGGCCCTCTTGAGTGACTTCCAGAGGGTCCAGAAGCCTGCCACGTCACCCAAAAATAGCCTGTCGTGTCACCCGTGACAACGTGTGTCATAGGTCTGCCATTGTCAGCCTACAGCATTAAGCACACTCTGGTCAGGAGGAAAAAGGGACCATATAATCACCCCAGTGCTCAATATACCACAGGAAGTGATTTAGAAATACTTCAGATAGAGATTGCACAAAGGGGGGCCAAAGCAGAAGTTGGAAGAACTAAGAATGTTGGGAGGAAATATATATTGGTGTACGAAGAGAAGGAAGTGAGATGCAACGGAGTCAGCGAAGAGGCTCCGGAGAGGTGAAGCCACACATTATGGGTCCTGTCACCAAAGTGAAGCTGTTCTACCAAGCCGTGTTCCTTCTTTGCCTCGGCTGCGGTATGTAGCAGAGCCCTGGTGGGTTTGGTGGCTCAGGAACAGGGCAACAGGTGACCTGAGAAGTACCAGATTTATCTGGCCTTTCATAGATTTCAGAGCATTTTCTAGCTTGGGGGGGGGGAATTATTGCTCCTTTATACAACTAGATCAGCATCTTTCATCCAGAATGGGAGAATTGGCTGGGGAGGGTTGATAATTCCCATCCAAAGTAAAGAAGGCTGAGTTGCAAGGGTTGGACATCCCCCCGCAAAATGGAGAGCCCAGATGCTCTTGAATTAATTTCAGTAAGGATCACCTATTGGTATTTCGAAAAAAAAGAAAAGGTAATATTAGCACAGAAGCTCTTCTTAAGTTTTGCACTGGCTGAACAATGAGAGGATCGCTAAATATCGCTTCAGCTTTAAGCCCTTCTATCAAGCTCTGTAAAGTAGGTTAAAGGCTCCTAGATTGAGCCACACAAGCGAGGCTGAGAGACAATGGTGTGCTTAGATTTGTTTAAATTCGCTGATGTTTGAAGGAGTGCTTCCTACATCTTACCCAATCTGAGCGGTTTTTATAAAATTAATATTTCTTCAGTACCTAATGTAGAAATCAGCATTAGAAAGGATTGGTGTTTATTGCCCCCAGCTCCGGAATTAATTTTCACTGACAGCCTGTTTGGTTTTCTGCCTAAGGAGTTTTCAAGACAATTATTAAAATAGGGGATTGCTTTTAAGCTCCGTTAACCTTTTTCTACAGAATTATGCAAAAATCACTGCCTGAGGCGATTATAACATAAGGAACATTCCAAGACTTTATAAAATGTCATGTGATCCATTTCAGAACATGAAAGATGTAGTCTAATTAATAATGCCATCAATTTATATCTCTCTTTCAACTTTACATGCTTGAAAAAGGACACAGTATTTCATCCTAATGAACTCCAATTTAATCTGGAGCAGTCTTAAGCATCTTAAACTAATCCTGGACAGCAGCTAAGAACTTGTGACGCCAGACCAAAGAGGAGGAAAAGATAGCGCCAGCTATTTTAAATACAATAATTTTCCAGGAAGGGTGTGCAAAACACATGATTTCAAACTGTTTTGAGGATGAAATTTCCCATTCTGAGATCAAAACTGCTGTACTGAACGTTCTGACAGTATTTTGAACTTGGAACAATAATTTAGAGTGTGAAACATTTTCAAAACACTTGAAACAGCCTATATTATATCATAAAAAACCAGCCATTTCAGATTTGATATGCTTCAAAATAAGATGCCTCTAGTTCTTTGCATAATTCAAAGTGCTTTGGCTCCCTTTTATGTAGTAAATTCTATTTTTAATCCAATGTCATTTGCATTCCATTTTTAACTCTACTTAATCTATCGGGTTTTATTCTGCATATTTTTATAACAGTTTTTACTTGTGTTGATTGATATTTTATTCTACGCCATTTTTGATTACTTCTCTGAATTATAAAGTAAGAATAGGCGAGGGGAAAAAAGAGCAGGTTGTACCACTTTCATTTGAATATGGATATTTTATTTTTTTTATTTATATATTATTTGTTTTATTCCATTTGGACACCATCCAATTCTGACTGGGTAGTTCACAAATAATAAATCAGGGTGGGATCCAGGCCAATATTCAGATAGAAAACGAAAATAGCAAATGCCTGCAAGGGGGTTCCTGTCTCATCTCAAGATCAAGGAGACTAATCAGGTCTTTAAGGCTTTATGGAACATCAATGAATTTTGGGAGGATGGGGTGTGGAATATCATTCCAAAGGCCAGGCACCACAACAGAGAGAGAAGGCAGACTTCCTGGGTCCCAGTGGATGGCATTGTTAATTGAAAGTATCTAGAACGTGCAACTCTGCCAATACAGAATGCCCAAATGGAAACCACGGGAGATAGACAGTCATATAATTTGGGCCTATGCCATGCAGGACTTTATTGGCAATAACCAGCACCTTCATTCACGCCCAGAAACAGACTGGCAACCACTGCAGCTTGTAGAGCAAGGGTGGTACATGGGCATATTGAGGCATACACATCACTGACCGCACAGCTGCGGTCTGGACTGATTGAAGCTTCTGAATGGTTGTCGAGGGCAGCCCCATGCACAGTCATTGCAGTAGTCAAGTTCTGAGGTGACTAGGGTGTGAATGACAGTCCAAAGTGTCTCCTAGACCAAAAAGGGTGGAACTGATACATCAGATGGAGGTGAATAAAGTCCCCCTTGAGTAGGCTGAGTCCGAAGGATCTTCAGATTATATGCTACTTTTGCGTGAGGACGTGCTACTGCGTCTAAGTATGGATGGAAAGTTTTTGGGTCCCTAAAACTCAAAGCCATTCGGATCCAACTACAGGCCACCTTTCTGGCTGCCTTAACAACCCAGGAAGGACCTGGATCCAAAGACTAACAGAGCAGAGAACTCTTTCCTCAGGTGTCACCAGCCCAAGCCTATCCCAAATTACATAACAAGACTGAGCCCCAGGCATTTCAGCCCAAATATTCTTCACAGAGGTCCTGTAGATGTATTTGCCTGACCCTCCCCATCAGAACTGGGTCACCCATAGCTATCAATGGACGCCATAAGGGCATCGGCAGCAATTTCAAACATGATCTTAAGTCCAACTCAACCAGAAGACTTCACATCCCATTATCTCCAGAGCAAAACTCCTAAAAGCCTTGTAGGGGTAACATTACTGAGCATACACAAAAAAAATCTTTGTTTGTTTCTACACGCTCAAATGAGAGAGAGAGAGAGAGAGAGAGAGAGAGAGAGAGAGAGAGAGGTTTCACAAATACAGATAGTCCTTGCTTAATGATGGTAACGGACTGGTGACTCCATCGCTAAGTGATGTGATTGTAAACTGCAATGTCATGTGACTGCACAGACTTACAAAGATGGTTGCAGCAGTTCCGGTTGTCATTGTTAAGCAAGTCGCCTACAGTTGTTAAAGGTGACATCAAGCAACTGACTTGTGACCTCTTGCTGGCTTCTCCTTCACTTTGCTTGTCAGAGCCATCAGTGAAGGTCACAGATGGCAATCAAATGATTATGAGACGCTGCAACTGTCATAACGGCGAGCCTGAACTATGAGGATTGGTCGCAAGTCTCATTCAGCAGCATTGTAATTTCCAACAGTCACTGAACCAACTGGTTGTTAGGTGAGGACTACCTATACATTCTCTTTCACTAAGAATTTATTTTGAAAATTCAAGGATATTATCCCTCAGACTCAGAAATGATCTATCTGGGCCTAATTCCAGTATGTCCCACACTTCAAGCAGCCAAAACTTTTTTTTGAGGAATCTATGCAAGCTGTCCCTCTAGTCTAAGTAATATTTATTTACTTGTTTATTTAACATATTTTGATGCTTCTACAATCAAAAGGAGGTGTGGCTCGCACAGGAAAAGAAAATACCAGATGGGGACAGAGATTACGGTCCTGCAAGTTTATACAACATGACCCTAAAGTACAGAGCAATCGTGTTTATACGATGTATGATGGGACATGTATGTTTTAGTGCTCATTTGTGAATAGTTGTGTAGTGTGGGGCAAGATTGCCTGTGTGGCCTAAGTTCTATCAGTGTTGGTGTTTGAGCTCTTCACCAAGTAAAAAACATGATGCCTTTAGCTGCTCTTTGCCAGAATGTGGTGGAATGTAGTCTGGATTCCCAGGAGGGAGGGGCTGCATTCCGGAGGACCAAGAGACAGCGAAGTTTAGATATGAGTATCTTGCCTGTCTGGGTGGGTGGAGGTGGTCTTAGGGATTCTTTGGTTGGGCTGTTTACTAAGGGCTCTGTGGCAGTTTCTTGACTGGGGTATTGCTTACTTGACTGTTGGTCTGAAGGTGACCTTGGAGTTAATCTATGCTGATCTGAGTGCTGATTACTGGTGCTGGGGTCTTATCCTCTTTTGGACTGGTTGATTGTCTCTTTTGCATAATCTATAGATGTTGTTAAATGTCTATGTGTCTATTGATGGCTGATTTGTCAGAGTGCCAGGCTTCTAGAAATTCCCTGGCATTTTTGGATTTGGCCTAGACTAGGATTGTCACATTTTCCCAATTGAAACTATGGTTAAATCTGTTGTGAAATTAAAGAAATTTTGTCATGCCTTTTGACTGCCAGTTGGTGTTCATTAATTTCAGCATAGATTAACTCCAAGGTCACCTTCAGACCAACAATCAAGTAAGCAATACCCCAATCAAGAAACTGCCACAGAGCCATTAGTAAACAGCCCAACCAAAGAATCCCTAAGGCCGCCCCCATCCACCCAGACAGGCAAGACACCAGAATATAAACCGACAGCAAACTGCACTCCTTACTAGCCCTGATGATGTTACCTAGTTAGGGTAATGAAATGTCTGCAAGAAAACAAGCAAGCTCAGAGAGCACCAAGGACCCCTCATTTCAACCCTGAGCTACAAATATTCCCCTTCATTGGAAGTTTAGATAATTTGGTTGGGATGAAGAAGCTCAGGACAGCTCCTCCCCAGAGGTTCTCAGAACATATCTTTATTGATGCTAGTTGTTTGCTTTAGTTTGGCAAGAAGAACAATAAAGGAAATTGCTTTGGAGTAACTCAGCTCGTTTTGGAGCCTGACACAACATCTTGCACTGTTCTCCTTGATCAAAGCCTCTAGACCAGTGGTGGCGAACCTATGGCACGTGTGCCAGAGGCGGCACTCAGAGCTCTCTCTGTGGGCATGCGTGCCATGCCCCGGAGATGGCAACTGTCCCTCTTCAACCAGCTGCCTGCTAACTCGCCGAGGTCCCACGTGGCCGGATGCATCCCGGCATGGCTGGTTTCCCTCCCCCCCCGTCCCATCCCTCCTGGCCTCACATGTTCTCCTTTTCCCGGGCACGACCCACTGCATCGCCTCCTCAGCTGTCGGCCGGCCATCCAGCTCAGAGATGGCTTCTTTGAACTGCTGGGGGCGGGCTGCGGAGCCCCAGAGTGCGCTGTTCGAGGGGCCGGCAGGCTGTGGCTGCTGACGGACACCGTTGGCCCCCATGCGCTCGCTGGCCTCTGTGTGCGGGGGCCAATGGTGTCAGGCAGCAGCCGCTCCGGCCCTTGCCTTGCCCCATGGCAATGGTACCCCCGCCCTGCCTCGCCTCACCCCGCAGGACGAGCCTCCTGCCTACCGCCCCACCTGCCAGAGACCCCCTGGATCTCCCCCAACCCTGCCCGGCCCCCACAGGCATCCCTCCCCACGAGCAACATTGAGGTGACCACGCCCACCTTGGCCACAGCCACCCAATCTGCCATGACCACCACAGCCACCGCCACCCAGTGGGCCACGCCCACCTGGCACCCGGCGATAAATAAGTGGGTTTTGGGTTGCAGTTTGGGCACTCGGTCTCTAAAAGATTCGCCATCAGTGCTCTAGACCTTCAGAAGAGCTTGCAACTCTATTCACTGCTTCTCTGGTTCTTTCCTGTTCTTGCTGGCCATATTATCCAGGCAGCCAAAGAGGAACAGCGAGCTCATTTGCTTTTTTTATGAGCAGACATGCTGCTTATTCTAACTGTGCCCGTCATCTGCTTCAGCATGGGCTTTTGTGACACAAGATGGGTCACTACTGAGCACCGAGGGCATCTTGCTCAAGAAAAGTCACAGAGATGTAGACAGCACGGAGACTTATGTGCCTGGAAGTTCATTTCTAAGGCAGCCCTGTGATTTTTTGAGGAAGGACTGCTGTGAATTACTAAAGAAAGTGAAAGAGTTATTCACAATAATGAACTTCTTCTCTCTAGTCTAGCATACAGTTCTGATGCATTTTGTGGACTTTAAAAGTAAGGGGCTTAAAAAAAAACTGGAATCAAATTGTCTGTCTATAGGGTAGCTGTAGAAGAGATATAATTTGTGGAAAAGAAAAATATGTAATTTATCAATTCTGAAGGAATTGGGGGCAGGGAAGGGAAGATGTTTCAAATGTCGCCACTTTCCTCTGTCTTCATATGCTTGTCAAAACAAAGTGCATTTTGTGGTTAAAAAAAGATGAAATGAAATTGAAACAGAAAAAGTGAAAGCTTTGTTCTAATGCAACCAGAGAGAGCTAGGAGTTTCTCTGGATATTTTGTATGTTCAAAGCATATGATCCATTTTATTGGGTGTATTCACATGACACCTTCAACCACTCTGGAGAACAGGAATAGTTAACCATCATTGTGCCCTGAGTGGTACTAATCACACTGCTTGATAATCTTTCTGTGGGAAATTTTTTAAATTTTTTTTTAAAAATAAGACTTTAAAAATTGATACTAAGGGAACTAAAGGCTAATAGAAAGTCAGGTTTGTGTTCTTCTCACACCAATTAAAGGAGAAGAACACAAACTTGACTTTCAAGTCCTGACTCAAGCAAAATATTCTAACATTAGACCTATTGTAAAATATTTTTGAAAATGGGCTCAGAAGTTAATATTAATAGTGACATCTGCCTCTATAAAAAGACTGTGTCTCTGGAGAGATATTATGGAAGAGGAACAAGTTTTACGTGACCAGACTGATACTGAGTTGAAAGTGGATTTACAAATGATAGGATACAAGAATGACATGGAAAAAGTGTTATACTGGACATACAGCTGATTTTTAATAATTAAAAGAGATATACAAACAATTAACCATGAGAATCACCTGGATAAATTTTCCTATCTTGGATTTACAAAAGAGGCTTGTTAAAAGTTTGAAGAATCTCACGAGAAGGGACAGAGTAAAAAAAAATGAAAAGAAAACAAGTTCTACAACATGATTTGAATGGACTAAAGATTTAAGGTTTTTAGTAATAAAAGGAAGGAATATAAAGTTGGTTTATTTGATCAAGTTTAAAATAAGTACGTTGTTCTTTCTGGTAGTCTTTAATGGGCTTTTGCTGACACTAGATTGATGCTTTATGGATTTGTGTATAGATAAGAGATGGGATATGGAAAGAATAGATCGTTTGTTGTATTTTAAGTAATGTTGCTAAAATTATTTATGGTCGTGATGATTAGGAAATCGCTTTATATATTTACTTTCTTTTCCTTTGCTACATTCTTACTTTTCCCCCACTTTTTTCCTTTTTTTTGCACCTTCTACTCTTTCTTTATATTTTTCTAATTTTTTTAGTTTGTATGAGTTTTTAACTGATGTAATTATAATCTTTAATAAAATTACTATTGAACAAACGACCTCTTGCTAGTCAAGAATCAGGGACATGTGTAGTTTTGGCCACTCCAGTATGTTCATGTAACACCATAACTATGTGTTACTGCTGTGGCTCCCATAGGCTTCTGCATGCAATTCAAGGTGTTGCTTATTACCTTTAAAGCCCTACATGGCCTGGGACCAGGTTATTTGCAGGACTGCCATTCCTAGCAGTATTCTCAGGGTGCAGAATCACCATGTGGGCTTCAGAAAGCATAAAACAGCCTCTCTCCTGAAGTATGCATGGCCCCAAATCTGTTGCCCTTTCACAAAGTTGTGAAAGTTGTCTGTTCCCCCAGGCACCGGAGCTAGAAAATTAATTATGGGCGCTGTAATATGGATACATATGATTAGCGGTTTTATGATTTTACAATCTGGATTTATCTGTTCTTTTTAATTTAATGAAAAATAAAACTTGTTTTTATTTTGCTGATCCACAAAAGTTTCTTGGATAGGTATGGGGCCATATCAAATGGATTAATAAAAATTGGATTAATAATATAAATAAATCCTGGCCAACATCTTATTGGGTTTGAGCTGAACCAGGAGTGGGCCAGCGGCCCATAGGTTGGGGACCCCTGGTCTAGAAACCCTGGAGGACATCAGATTGCCTAACTCTGCCTCAGAACACACCAGTGTACAGTAGTTACCTCAGAATTATACAACCATAGGGCTAGAAAGGACTTTGGTCTTCTGGACCAGCCCCCTGCTCAAGAGTAACACTTGATCAGTATGAAATCTATTTAGCTGAATATTCTTACAGTGGACAAATCCATATTGGAGGTCCACAAGCAGACACAATAAGTTAGCTGCCACTTATTTTATGAATCGCATGTAGCTATATATCAAGTAGTCACCTTGATATCTGTATCTTCCACTTCAAAATGCTGGTGACCTCATCACCATGACATACCACAAAATCTCATTGCATGGAAGTTGCCAAAGGAAGGAAATAATTATTATTCAACCTCGGTGAAATATCTTTTCATGTTAACACTCACGGAGCTAGAGTAAAGGTTATTTCTTTTGTTTGGCAACTCCTTGTTCTGGTTTATGGGTTTTCCCCGGCTGACTAGCTCTCTGAAGTGGCCACAGATTGAGTCAGAAGAGCAGCTAATGCTGGTTCAGTAGAGCAAGCAAGGTTAGCATTCAGTGACCAATACAGAGTAAGCAAAATAGGTAATGTTTCTGCCCAATGATATACAGGTAATCCTCAACTTATACAATTGAGCCCAACATTTATGTTGCTAAGCGAGACATTTGTTAAATGAATTTTGCCCCATTTTATGACCTTTCCCGCTATAGTTGTTAAGTGAATCACTGCAGTTGTTAAGTTAGTAACACGGTTGTTAAGTGAATCTGGTTTCTTCCCCATTGACTTTGCTTGTCAGAAGGTTGCAAAAGGGGATCACATGATCTTGGGACACTGCGACCGTTATGATTACGAACCAGCTGACAAGCATCTGACTTTTGATCAAGTGACCCTGGGGATGCTGCAATAGTTGTAAGTCTGAAAAATTGTTATAAGTCACTTTTCTCTGTTGTAACTTCGCATGGTCACTAAATGAACTGTTGTAAGTCGAGGACCAGCTGAACATCATTTTCAGGACAGTCCAATCTAAAGATGCCTCTCGGCATGTTTATGCAACACACCGATTTTTCAGCTGGTGGTGCCCTCAGTTCATTTTTGTGCTTCTGCTTTCAGACAGCCTTTGCTATTTTTGCTATGTCATTACAGGTAGTCCTCAACTTACGATCATTCGTTTAGTGGCCATTTGAAGTTACAACAGCATTGAAAAAAGTGACTAACAACTGATCCTCACACAGGACTAATCAAACTATGGGTGCTTGGCATCTGGCAGAGTAACAGAATAACAGAGTTGGAAGGGATGTTGGGGGTCTTCTAATCCAACCCCCTGCTTAAGTAGGAGGCTCCATACCATTTCAGACAAGTGGCTGTCCAGACTTTTCTTAAAAACCTCCAGTGTTGGAGCACCCACAACTTCCTGAGGCAAGTTGTTCCATTGATTCATTGTTCTAACTGTCAGGAAATTTCTCCTGGCATATATTTAGCGATAGAATAGAATAATTATAATAACTTTATTGTCACGTTGAATGTACACTAAACAGCATACATTAAAATGAAATTTCGTTGCATTCAGCTCTCAAAGGGTCGCCACCTCCGATATACACTACATAAACATGACAAAAATAAATAAATACAGAATTATGCATATACCCACATATATTATATGTCACAGAGAAGCAACAGTCTAGTTCGGGTTATGTATACATGTGCATAGCGAGAAAAACGAATCTTGCGAGTTTACCAGACAGATGGCATAGGGAACAAGGCTATTACAGAATCGGGTAGATAGCAATAGCACTTAGACTTATATACTGCCTCACAGTGCTTTACAGCCCTCTCTAAGCAGTTTACAGACTCATCATATTGCCCCCAAAAATCTGGATCCTCATTTTACTGACCTCAGAAGGATGGAAGGGTGAGTCAACCTTGAGCCGGTGAGAATCAAACTGCTGGCAGTCGGCAGAATTAGCCCGCAATACTGCATTCTAACCACTGCGCCACCACCTGCTCTTTAGGATGCTTGCAGCTCCCCTGGGTCACATGAGCGCCATTTGTGACCTTCCCAGCTGACTTCCTACAAGCAAAGTCAAAGGGAGAAGCTGGATTCGCTTAACAACTACAGTGATTTGCTTAACAACTGCGGCAAAAAAGGTCATAAGATCAGGCATGACTTCCTTAATGACCGCCTTGTGACAGACATTCCGATCCAATTGTGGTTGTACACTGAGGATGATCTGGATAGGAATAATTCACTATCCTTACCTCCATTACTGTCATCGGGCTTCTCCTGCTCCTTTTTGAAAAATAGATGTTCAGGAGCAGGTGTCTTCAAACTTGGCCCTTTTATGACTTGTGGACTTCAACTCCCAGAATTCCTCAGCCAGGCACGCTGGCTGAGGAATTCTGGGAGTTGAAGTCCACAAGTCATAAAAGAGCCAAGTTTGAAGACCCCTGTTCAGGAGCCTTGATTCTCTGCTGCCTTTCTCTCTTGTAGGCCTTCCGTGCTTTTCAGCTTTCAGCCTCTTCGATTTTGAGGCTCCTGTGATTTTCCTCGGGAAGAAAACTGACCAGTTTGGCTATCGCGTTATCCAGACAAGATCCGGTGGCACTTCCTGGTGAGGCTGGAGCTGATTACGTTAAGAACATCGATCGCTGTTTTTGTTGAAGTGATCTGCAGGTCTCAACTATTAATTCTAAAATAATATTTAAATATTAATCCTAAAACATTATTTCACATCCCTTTAGGTTGGTAGTGAGCGCTCCCTTTGCAAGCAATCGGACAGGTTCCCTTTTCCGATGCTCATATGATACACAGAAATGCCAAGCAATTGTCCTCAACCGTAAGTGCAAACTAAAATACATTTGTGACTCTCCCACATATGGATTCCCCCCCCCATTTTATCTTAAGAAAAGAGAGTTTCTTAGGAGTACACTGGCATTGACAGCTTAAACTGGTTTTACATAAGTTACTGGGTTCACATAGGTCCCTAAGCCATAATATAGTTTGATTTTTGTTAGCATATTACATGAAACTATTTTAGTTTCTATATTATAGATTAGCAGGTCAGTGAGCCCAGTTAATCGTGATTTGTCACCAAACCACGATTAAGAAAAAAAATGAGTTATTGCAATGTAGGAATCCAGTCTAACTGCAGTCTTAGGAATTGTATTTTGTGAGATAATTCTATTAGGACTCCAAGTCTAATTTTCTCCTCTCCTCCAAGGACAGGGAATTATTGCAATGTGATCTTATGGGGGGAATAAATTTCAAAAAATAGGAAAGACTAGATGCTCTCACAGGAAGTAGAACACAATGATTTTTATGATTCTTTCCTGTGCTATTAATTAACCACACATTATTATTTCTGTTTTAATTTTTTCTGTATGTATTTTTGCTACCTTTTGCAATCAATTTGCAGAATGTCAGTTATTGGACAGATTAGAAATATAATAGTAAAATCATGTTTAGAAAGTACATTCTTAGGCATTAGCATTTGATTTGAGCAATTTCTGACATTAATGCACTGCAGTGCACATGTGGGTGTGGGTCTTCGCTTCTACTCTGCACATCCCTTCCAAAATCTCTTAGCCAGACAAAGTTGCAGAATGCATTTGAGCCACAAATAAGACCAACAAAATCCATCAGGAGATATTCTTTATTTTTTTTAAAAGGCTATCTCGGTTAGACGTGTGTGTGTGTGAAAGAGATAAGTCTGTGAAATAGAGACAAGTAGAATAACAGAATAACAGAGTTGAAAGGGACCTTGGAGGTCTTCTAGTCCAACCCCCTGCTCTATCTTTTCAGATGCCAAAGACATTCCTAGAATATCCTTGGGTGTTTCGTTGGCTGCTGATGAAGCATCTGAATCCAAAATAATGGTAAGTAAGACTCAAGCAGAATTAAAAAAGACAAACTAAGCACAATAAAAATATTAGTATGAATCCTAGAATCTATGTTGGTTTGCAGAGACTGTAAGCCCATTGCTCAGAGAGGCTTAGCTGCTCTGGGGGTATAATGGAGAATTCTTGTTGACCCTGCTGAAGATTACAAGAGCTATTTGTGTTGACTCTTCCTACACACAGGCCTGTGGTCCCACCTGGGAACGACGCTGTGGGCAACTCGATTATCTGAACGGCATCTGCTATATTCTGAATGACTTCGATGGAAATGTGAAGGAGATCCAGCCAGCTTTCCAAGGTCAAATGAGAAGATCACATTTACACATTAGGTTTGAAAGCTAGATTGTGCCAAGATCTTTGCTACTTAAGAGATTTTAAAAATGGCACCCAACTCTCTCACAAGCTAGCCAAGGCAAAATATTCTGCAAGGAATTCTTCTTCTCCTTGACAGTAAAAATGATAATGGTAGCACATTAAATAATTATTGGTGACCTCTTGTGACACCCACAATTTATTCCTAGAGGTAGCTATCTCACTCTGGTTCCTACTCAAACCAACCATGATAAGAAACCAGGTTGGGATGCACAGGTAATCCTCGACCTACAGCCCACAATTGAGTCCAAAATTCCTGTTGTCAAGCGAGACAGCTGTTAAGTGCCCCATTTATGACCTTTCTTGCCACAGTTGTTAAGTGAATCATTGCAGTTTTTAAGTTAGTAACACGTGGTTGTTAAGTGAATCTGGCTTCCCCATTGCCTTTGCTTGTCAAAAGGTCGCAAAAGGGGATCACCTGACACTGCAACCGTCATAAATATGAGTCAGTTGCCAAGCCTCTGAATTTTGACCATGGGGATGCTGCAACGGTCGTAAGTGTGAAAGACAGTCGTAAAGTCCCTTTTTTCAGTGCTGTTGTAACCATGAATGGTCACTAAATGAACTGTTGTAAGTCGAGGATTAGCTGTAGTCAAAGAAATAAAGGAGATGAATTAAGCAAGCAATTCTGCTTCAGCAAAGATTACTTCACATTTTTCTTTGGTGTCTACCTAGGAGTGGTCTACTTGGCCTTTCAAATATACACAGTCTACAACTCCCATCATTCACAATGCTGCTTGGGCCTACTGCAAGGTGTTAGAAATGTTCCTTATTACTGAAGTATTACTTCAGAGATAGAGATTCATTACAGGTAGTTCTGAAAGTACAACCATGACTGAGACCATATTTCCCATTGCCCGGCAAGGCAGCTGTTAACTGAGTTGTACACAGTTTTACAAACCTTTTTTTTTTTGCCTCAGTTGTTAAGTTAATCGCTGCTGAGGTTAAATGAACCAGGCAGTCAAGCGAATCCAGCTTCCCCCACTGACTTTGCTTATCGGAAGCCAGCTGGGAAATGGTTGCAAATGGCAATCACGTGACCCTGGAATGCTCAACTGTCACAAATTAATGCCTGAATTTGGATCACGTGACTGTGGGGATACCATGATGGTCGTAGGTTTGAGGACTGGTTCTAAGTCATTTTTTTCAGTGCTGTTGTAGCAATAGCAAGAGCACTTAGACTTATATACCGCTTCACAGTGCTTTACAGCCCTCTCTAAGCACTTTATAGAGTCAGCAAATTGCCCCCAACAATCTGGCTCCTCGTTTTACTGACCTCGGAAGGATGGAAGGCTGAGTCAACCTTGAGCCGGTGAGAATCGAACTCCTGGAGTGAGCAGTGAGTTAGCTTGCAGTATTACATTCTAACCACTGCGCCACCACGGCTCTGTAACTTCAGACAGTCACTAAATGAAAGATTGCAAGTCGAGGACTACCTGTATGTGAATCTCTTCATCGCTGAAACATCTCCTTCCAAAAGTTTTGGGTTTTTTTGAATGACTTTGGAAGGTATCAAGTAGTCTTTGAAACGCAAATCTTAAACGAGTCTTCACCAGTCCTATACCCACCACATATAGTGGACTCATATTCCCATAATATTTCAGTCAGGCTGCCTTTGATTAACTTTAGGGGACCATCATGCACAGATAATCAGGGAGAATGGTAACACGTCCCTCCAGGCTGTATCTTGGATATGGCTTGCAGAAATGTAATTATGAGTTAGGATAGAAGATAAAATATCCCTATTTTAATCGACCAGTATCATAATGATAGCATCATAATGACGTGATAGCAGTGTTCCAATATCTAAGGGGCTGCCACAAAGAAGACGGGGTCAACCTATTCTCCAAAGCACCTGAGAGCAGGACAAGAAGGAATGGATGGAAACTAATAAAGGAGAGAACCAATATAAAAATAAGGAGAAAATTTCCTCACAGTGAGAACAGTTAATCAATGGAACAGCTTGGTCTCATAAGTTGTGAGTGCTCCATCACTGGAGGTTTTTAAGAAGAGACTGGACAGCCACTTGTCTGAAATGGTATAGAGTTTCCTGCCTGAGCAGGGGGCTGGACTAGAAGATCTCCAAGGTCCCTTCCAACTCTGTTATTCTGTTATAAACTTAAGCTGACATTGATGTTAGCTTCCACTTGGGAAGTGATCATATGGAAAAAGGGGTTAAATACCTGAAATTTCCCTTAGATTCTGCTATCAAGCAGCGCGATCAATTTTCTTTGTAATGAGTGAAGAATATTTATTTATTTGTTAAATTTCTATGCCAAATATCGGAAACCCAGAAAAATTTCCTCACCAACATCTGGGAACTTGCTAGGTTTATTCAATCTCTCTTCCTTCTTGTCCATCCAGAGTGCGTCTTTGGTGTGGACGCTGTGATTTTATACGATGATTCTGGGAGCATTAAAGACCGCGATCTCCGCATCATGAAGGATTTCTTCCTGAACTTGATGGATTCGGTAGCTGGGGCAGATGTACAGGTGAGGGCAACACTTGAAGCATGTGGGCCTGATAATTTCAACCGCTTTATGGAATAGCCACACGTTTTTTGGTTTAGAGCTGCTCTATGTCAGGGGTCTGCAACCTTGACAATTTTAAGACTTGTGAACTTCAGCTCCCAGAATTCCTTAGCCAGCTATGCTGGCTGTGGAATTCTGGGAGCTGAAGTCCACAAGTCTTAAAGTCGTCAAGATTGCAGATCCCTGCTCTATGCAACCCAATATTGGCTAGTTACATTCTGAGCCCAAATCTGAAGGGTAGTTTTCAAAGCTATCAGAGTCTAATCTCCAATCATGGCTCTTCCTGTCCATGTGTGTGCGTGTGCGTGTGCGTGCGTGTGCGTGTGCGTTCTTCTATATAGGTAGTCCTCGACTTACAACAGTTCATTTAGTGACCATTCGAAGTTACAACGGCAATGAAAAAAGTGTCTTATGACCATATTTCACACTTATGACCATTGCAGCATCCCCATGATCAGGTGATCAAAATTCAGACGCTTTGGCAACCGGTTTGTATTTATGACGGTTTCACTGTCCTGGGGTCGTGTGATCTCCTTTTGCGAACTTCTGACAAGAAAAGTCAATGGGGAAGCCAGATTCATTTAACAACTGTGTCACTAACTTAACAACTGTAGCGATTCACTTAACAACGGTGGGAAGAAAGGTCATAAAATGGGGCAAAATTCACTTAACAAACATCACACTTAGCAACAAAAATTTTACGCTCAATTGTGGTCATAAGTTGAGGACTACCTGTATTCCTCCCTCTCTTTTGAGGATGTGATTAGGGCCAATCTGTAGAGGAACTTTGATACTTTGATACTTACTGTGGCAATGACTTTCAATCTTTTTTTTTTTTACACTTGGCATAGAGTCCTGGAAATGATTAGTCCAACACATCTAGTGAGTTGAGAATAAATGACTACTACATGATTTCCTATACATACTGTGTGTGTATGTATGTATGTATATGTGTGTATGTGTGTGTGTTTATTACATACACTAACACACACAAACATCTTTTTTCTCTTTCTGTCCCCAGTTTGCTGTGGTTCAGTACTCCTCTATATTCACGCTTGTTTTTGATTTCGCGACCTATAATAACACCAGAGAGAAGATTAAAGATCTTATCCACAACTTTGGTCGTTTCAAAGGAAAAACCTACACTCCATCTGCTATTGTCCATGTGGTGTGAGTACCAGGGAAGGGAGGGAGGAAGGGATAAGTCTACGACGTGCCTTCTAGACCCACTCAGTGGCGGTTCTATTTACAGGGATAAAGTCTTCACAGCAAATCGTGGCATGCGCCCGCACAGCAAGAAACTGCTCATTGTCCTGACGGATGGCATCTCCAATGACAGAAGGACCACATTTAGAGAGGCAACAGAAGCTGCCAATAAAAAAGGGATAATCCGCTATGCCATTGGGGTATGCAGGGAAAAGGGGTTGAGACAGTGGTTCTAGATCAACGGTTCCCAGTCTTGACCATTTCCAGATGTGTGGACTTTAACTCCCAGAATTCTCGTCACTGGCCACGCTGGTTGTGGACTGCAGATCCCAAAATTCCTCAGCCAACATGGCCACTGAAGAACATTCTGGTACTTGAAATCACACATTTGGAAGTTGCCATGGTTGGAACTACTGCTCTAGATGGACCACAAAGGACTTATGGGAATTTGTAGTGGCACCCTATAGACAGAGACAGGAGTTCTCTAGTCGTTGCCATCTTGTCAAGATCTGATTTTATTAAAAATGAAACTTTGAGCATTCTTGTCACACTGGGCAAAAGCTAGCCAATGTTAGGAGCTTCTTTTAAGGGTTCAAGACAACGTTAAACAACCTGATGATCTCTTTAAGTATTTTACCCCTGCTGGTTAATCATTTTAGAAGTTGAAGTCTGTCTGGAGAACATCAGGTTGGGGAAAGTTGGCCTGAGAATTTTGGAAGCCCAAGAGCTTGTTTAAAGGACCAGACACACTGGCTAGGGAATTCTGGGAGTTGAAGTCCACAAGTCTTAAAGCTGCCAAGTGTGAAGACCCCTGGTATAATGCCTCTGAATTGAATTTGCTGGCTTAGTTCACCTAACTGGAACGTTTTAACTGGGAGTTTGCTAGAATGGGTGTTGAAGTCCACATTTCTTAAAGTTACCAAGGTTGGGAAACCCTGCTCTAGTAGAATAGAGATGACTCAGGAGTCAAAGTACATTGGACAGGTTAAATAATTTCGGCTTCTGAGGAAGAAAATGGCACAGATTATGCTGAGCTGAAATCAAACAAACTGTGTGTTGGTTTAGCAAGACATGAATCCAGGTTCTGAGGTTTACAAATGATAGTTTATGGCAGAAATATAAAAAAAAATGTGATTCAGGGGTACTTGTGGCCTACCAACGTCTGTTTAGTAGCTGTGAAACAACGGTCAAGTGTTGGAGAATTCTTTTTAATTTTTTATTTCTTGAAAGCTTGTGGAGAAGAGATTTCACTGCTCAAAAGCTTTGAAATCTCCCCCCAAACTGGGTCCCCTCACTCCACTTTTGGAGGATGATCCTTGATATGCTGCATGAGGCTTGGTGTGTCCCTCAAGCCTCTGGTAGTGGTGTGCTCCTGGTTTATGGCTTAAAACAGTGTTTCTCAACCTTAGCCATTTTAAGACAGGTGGACTTCCAACTCTCAGAATTCCACAGCCAACATGGCTGGCTGTAGAATTCTGGGAGTTGAAGTCTACCCGTCTTAAAATGGTCAAGGTTAAGAAACCCTGGTAACATGTTTTGCAAACCCAACCACTGAGACATATACAACTGTCTAAATCAAACCGCAGCTTAGTATGAAGGGGGAATCCACCCATTCTCACCCATGTTTGCCTATTGTTGGGCAGGATAGCAAAATAGCTCTTTTTTTAAGTTATAAGACTAAAAGCAAGATAAGCAATATTTCTGCTTGACTTCTGACTTACCAAGGAAGACTATGGGAACAATGTATTAGTAGATTCATTGGAAGTCACTTTTAAGTCCGGGAAACATCCTGGATGAATTTGGCCTAACTGGTAGCTAGAAAGCAAAGGGAATATGGAGTTCTGGGAAGTTAGTACAAATTTGTTTTTACAGGTAGTCCTCAACTTACAACCATTCATTTAGTGACTGTTCAAAGTTACAACAGCATTGAAAAAAGTGTCTTATGACCATTTATCACACTTACGACTGTTGTAGCATCTCCCTGGTCATATGATAAAATTTCAGTTGCTTGGCAACTAGCATTTATTTGCCATGTTCTGGGAACCTTTTTGCAACCTTCTGACAAGCAAAGTCAATAGAGAAGCCAGATTCAACAACCATGTTACTAACTTAACAACTGTAGTGATTCATTTAACACAGGGGTCTTCAAACCTGGCCCTTTTTATGACTTGTGGACTTCAACTCCCAGAATTCCTCAGCCAGGCACGCTGATTTAACAACTGTGGCAAGAAAGGTCATAAAATGGGGCAAAATTCACTTCACAACTATCTCGCTTAGTAACAGAAATTTGGGGCTCAATTGTGGTCGTAAGTCGAGGACTACCTGTATTATCCAGTGTGTGTATCCCTCTCCCTCCCTCCCCCTTGTATCCATCAGGTGGGTCAGAATTTCTTGACGGCTCAAGATGAGCTGCGCAGAATCGCTTCATCAAATGAAAATGTCTTCCCCGTGGAAAGTTTTGACGCCCTTGATGAGCTTCAGAAACAGCTGGAGGATAAGATCTTTAATATTGAAGGTTTGAAACCATCCTTTTCCAATTATTCTCTCTCTGATGCTCTTCAGAGGGTGATTTGTTTATTTTTTTTCCTAATTCTTAAATTTTCTTTTGCTGGCAAACTATAAGAGCTTCCCTGCTCTTCTCTGCAATTTATCTCAAGGCTGAGATAAATAAAAATGATATATCTCAAGGCTGAGATAAATATTATTGGATGAAGAGTCAGCCCACCTTCGTTCTGCAAGGCAGCAATTCTTCAGCCCATCTCTAGAGAATTGAAAAAGATAATAAAAAGAGAAATGAAACTTTTAAAATTTGGCAAACGGCATGCTGATGGGGGAACAAGGGTGTTTGCTTCATTCATTACAGATTATGTCACTACAGGAACTCCTTGACTTCTGACTGGTAGCTTAGTTCAAAAATACAACCTGCTTCTATCTCTACTAGAAGACGTCCAAAGTCCCTTCCAACTCTGTTGTTCTGTTCTGTTCTATTCTATTCTGTTCTAGTTCTAGTTCTAGTTCTATTATTTCCATTTATTTTATGGGTACTTATGACTTGGATTCAAAGTTCCAATAGACCCCCCTGCTTCGTGGCCTCATGACTGGACTTCAGGCGCTGGATAACATGGCCACATTTACAGGCATTTGCAGTGTCCAGGAATCATGTAACTCAGTGGTGGGATTCAAACGATTTAACAACCAGTTCTCTGCCCTAATGACCGTTTTAAGTATAAAAAAACGATATACTGAAAGGTAGTACTTGGTGGCCTCGCCCCCTTTCCCATATGCACCAATCGGGAAACTAGAGAGGTGAAGCGTCTATTCCTGAAATTACCTCTGAGAAGCACCACCTACTTTTCGCCTGAGTGACGTGATCAAAGGCGCCGCGTCTCCATTTGGTTTCCGTCGCTTCTCTCTTGGACTTTTGGGGAGGGTTTTTTTTCCCCCACCTGGAAGGAAGTTGAACGAAAACCAGACATGTTTCGGAAAACAGAGATTTATCATAACTGGTTCGCCGAACTCAGCAAAAAACTAGGTATCGGTTCTGCCGAACGGGTGCGAACCGGCTGAATCATAAAAACACTTTTGCCGAAAACCAGCATTTCTGCTTTTTTGGCAAAACAACACCATAGTGAACTATTGTTTAATGACTGCAGCTTTCGCTTAACGGCCACAGTGTTTGCCCTTAACAAAGGTCACCTTTGCTCACTGGCTGCTGCAAAAAAGCCTAAAATTGGGTTGGTTCTGAGACGGACCCATTTTACAACCTTTACAACTTACGACCATAAATGGGGAGGGCTCCATTGCAATCATAACTTAAGGACCACCTGTATTCCATTTGTTCCTTTGATACTCAAGCAACTATATTCCACAATACAGTACAGGTAGTCCTTAAAACCACAATTGAGCCCAACATTTCTGTTGCTAAGTGAGACAGTTGTTAAGTGAGCTTTCCTCCATTTTATGACTTTTCTTGCCACAGTTGTTAAGTGGATCACTGCAGTTATTTTGTTAGTAACACAGTTGTAAAGTGAATCTGGCTTCCCCATTGACTTTGTCAAAAGATCGCAAAAGGTGATCACCCCACGCCAGGATATTGCAACCTTCATAAATACAGGCCAGTGGCCAAGTGTCTGAATTTTGATCACATGATGGGAATGCTGCAATGGTTGTAACTATGAAAAACAGTCATAAGTCATTTTTTTTCAATGCTTTGTAACTTTGACTGGTCACTAAATGAATGGTTATAAGTCAAGGACTACCTGTAGTTTCCCAGGGTCTGAGAGTAATACAATCAGCATGTGTATCTGTAATGCATGCTCCACCCCTTTTTCATTAGTACATTGTACACATGTCCCAAAGGGCAAAGCTTGTGAATGTGATGCTGCAGCTCTTCTTTTCCTTTACTCCATGCATCATGTGAGGAAAACTCTTGAGGCGGTGGGAGCATGTTAGCAAGATGGAAACATAGAAGGAATATGTGCTAACTGGGACAACCCAAAGGTGCTTTTTCACAAGGCAACTGGACTTTCTTATTTTTCTTTGAAGACGTTTCACTTCTCATCCAAAAAGCTTCTTCAGCTCTGACTGGGGAATGGAAGGATTTATATTCCTTGCAGATAGCTGGTCATTTGCATTCCTTTAGAGCAGGGGTGTTGCGATGTATTGTGACTTTTTTCCCATTGCCGGCAATGGGGTGGGCGCAGAGGTGGGATTCAAATATGTGAACAACTGGTTCTCTGTGTGGATGCCACTTCCGGAAGTCCGTTCTGGGTCTGGGCAACAAAAAATTAGCTACTGGTTCTGCTGAACTGGTGTGAACCAGCTGAATCCCACCACTGGGTGGGCGCGGTTTTGCCGTGATGTATCCGGCCTGCAGGCCGGCCGTTTGACACCCTGCTTTAGAGAGTCGTTGAGGCCACCTGGAGGTTTATCTGTGTCCTCCGGGTCACTTGAGTAGTGCAAATGGCTGTGGAGCCTTCTTGGAACTGCTGAAAGAACTGTGATGTAGCTTGGAGATAGATGATGTCCTATCCCTCCCCCTCTGTTGAGAGAGGGCTGTTCAGTTTTGACATAGATGGCCTCTTTGATCCCTCTTTCAAACCAGTGGTCCTCTCTGTCCAAAAGATAAACACAGGACCCAAAAACCAATAACCAAGGCTCAACGCCAAAAATATTTATTCAATGCATACCGGAGGAATTCCCTCCAGAAAATAATGGGCAGGACTCCTAGAGACAAAAGGATGCATTCGTATTTATACATTTTAAGAAAGGAGGAGAAAATGATGCAGTCATAAATATGCATGAGTAATAAACCATGAATATTCATAATTAGCAAACTTCATCGCCCCTCCACTGTTACAACCCTCAAGAACAGAGGTGTCTGCCAGCCCATGGGCCGGATGCGTCACGCCAAAACCGCGCCCACACCATTGCCGGCAATGGGAAAAAAGTCACGATACATCACGACACGTGACATCGTGAGTTTGACACCCATGCTCAAGAAGGAGTTATTTGATTCCACAATCATGACATCCCACACAGGCCTCATAGCGGCGAACCTCATAGAAGCCACTGATAGCGTTGGAAACGGCATATATTGATCACACGGTTTATAAATTCAAGTATTTTGATGCTGCTGCCAATTATTGCTCCTAATTATTTTTTCTTCTTTGAAAAAGGAGTCTCTAAACCATCGCCTGATGCCTTATCCAGCAGTTTTTTTGAGAAAGAATTTTCCCAAGGTGGATTCAGCTCCCTTCTTACACCAGTGAGTAGATACCGTGTACAATACTAATTTGTCTCCTTTGTGAAAATATAAGGCGTAGTCATATTTAAAAAGAAAAGAGGCTAAAAATGCAGAGACTTGGGATTTTAAGGCATGGTGTGGATATTTTAAGCACCCATTCTGACCTATAGTGCTTCTCTAAATCCAAAGGGGAAAAAAGGGGGGGGGGCGGGCAGAAGTTTGAAAATTTTACTGACTGTTTTCATAGCTGAGAGTCACAGGAGACCCTGATTTGTTTACCACTATTTTAGGGAATAATAATAATAATAATAATAATAATAATAATAATAATAATAATAATAATAATAATAATAATAATAATAATAATAATAATAATAATAATAATAATAAATAATAATAATAAAGTTGGAAGGGACCTCCACTTTTAAAAAAAAAGAATCCTGCAGTAGGCTGCTCTGAACCTATAGGAGAGAGTAAGAAATAAGTTATTAAAACCTGCACGTAGTTTCCTTGTGGTTGGGGGAATGGGGATTTATTTACTTATTTATTTTTCACCTTTTTGAACCACCCATCATCCTCCGAGAGGAAGTCCGGCTGCCGTACAATAAAAAAATGCCCAGCTGTTTCACATTTCTCCTGAATTTTTCTGGTACCGGTAGTCCTCGACTTACAACAGTTCATTTAGTGACCGTTCGAAACTACAAGGGCACTGAAAAAAGTGATTTAGGACCGTTTTTCACACTTAGGACAGTTGCAACATCCCCCAAGGTCACGTGATCAAAATTCAGATGCTTGGCAACTGGTTCATATTTATGACGGTTGCAGTGCCCCGGGGTTGTTGTGATCATTTTTTGCAACCTTCCGACAAGCTAAATCAATGGGGAAGCCAGATTCACTTAAGAACCATTTTACTAACTTAACAACTGCAGTGATTCACTTAACAGTTGTGGGAAGAAAGGTCGTAAAATGGGGCAAAAACTCACTTAAGAAATTCTCACCTAGCAACAAACATTTGGGCTCAGTTGTGGTCGTAAATTGAGGACTACCTGTACTTGGTGAAAAGGCTACATGTATGTATTAGGATTTATTCTCACCGGCTCATAGTTGACTCCGCTTTCCATCCTTCTGAGGTCAGTAAAATGAGGACCCAGATTGTTGTGGGGCAATATGCTGACTGTGTAAGCAGCTAACAGAGGGCTGTAAGCGGTATATAAGTCTAAGTGCTATTGCTAGATGACTTGTCCCTCTTTCATCTCCTCCTTGTTTGCTTTCCTCTTCAGGAACATGCAGTGACTGGAGCTGTCGGTGCTTACAGCTGGACTGGAGGTTTAGAAGAAACATCCTTTGGAGAACCTCCTCAGATCAAATTCCTGAATGTCAGCATCGATGAGTCGTATATAGGTGAGTGATGGAGGCAGGTCTTATTCTCCGCCCTTTGCCCCAAAGTGCTAAATTGGCCAAATCCAAGAACCACAGGTTGTTTCTTCTCTTTGCTCGACAGGTTACTCTGTGGCTTTAGCTCGCTTTCACCAAAGGACCTTCTACATCACTGGAGCTCCTCGGTACCAGCACATTGGCCAAGTCCTGGTCTTTGAAAGCAAGAGTGGAAGCTTAATAGGGAATATTCAGGGTCAACAGGTAAGGGAGGATAGGAAATGGCATGCAGATCAGCCTCTATTGTCATGGTGGAGGAATTGTAAAACTTCATAGGGTTTCATAGTCTAAATCAGGGGTCTTCAAACTTGGCCTTTTTATGACTTGTGGACTTCAACTCCCAGAATTCCTCAGCCAGCATGGCTCAGCTTGGAAACCTCTCCCTTTTCCCTCAGCATGGCTGGCTGAGGAATTCTGGGAGTTGAAGTCCACAAGTCATAAAAGGGCCAAGTTTGAAGACCCCTGGTCTAAATTCATAACTAGTCTAAATCCAGCAGCAGTTCTGCTAGACTTTAGGCATAAATGGAAGAGAGAATTGTTCTCAGAGACAATTGAGAATAAGGGAATCCTCAATACAGGTGGTCCTCACTTAATGACCAGTCATTTAACAACCATTCAGAGTTACAACGGACTTCCCCAGAGCTACTTACAACCCGGTTCTGAAGTTCCGGTGGCTGCACCAACCCATACACAACTGCAGTCCTGTTTTTGCATTTTGCGCACTTGGCAGCTGGCTCACATTTATGACCGTTTGCAGCATCCTATGGTCACACGACCACAATTTTCACTTTTTTTTTTTTTGCCAATTTCTGCCGTTGACATTCTATTTCCAGCAAACACTGCTCATTGAAGAAAATAGGTTCATTCAATAACCATTGCGTTTGCTTAACAACTACAGCAAAAAATAAAAAAGTCATAAAATCAGGCAGGATCCTGTGGTGATCCATTTAATGACTGCCGTGACTTATAACCAAAATTCAAGGTCAGTTACAGTTATACAGAAAGTCAAAGACTACCTGCATACTGTTGGATTTGCTGGCTGGGACTAATGAGGGTTGGAATCCAACATCAACCATCTGTTTTATTTAGTAATTTATTTGACAGGCCCCATTTTTCTACTCAACCATGAGCATTTTAGGTGGCTAAGACTCAGTAAAAGGCAGTTGTTGTTGTTGTTAGTTGCAAAGTCGGGTCCGACCCATCGCGACCCCATGGACAACGTTCCTCCAGGCCTTCCTGTCCTCTACCATCTTCTGGAGTCCATTTAAGCTCACGCCTACTGCTTCAGTGACTCCATCCAGCCACCTCATTCTCTGTCATCCCCTTCTTCTATTGCCCTCAATCTTTCCCAGCATCAGGCTCTTAGATAAAAATACAAATTCATAAATCAAAACCAACCCAAGCATTCATTAGCTATTAAAAGTTTGGCAAAAGGAATGTAATTTGGCCACTCTAGTAATGGGAACTGAACACTTCTCCCAAGGAAGAGCGCACGTACAGCTTGGCAGCCGTGCAGAAAGCATCCTTTCCCCAGGAGCCAGAATAACAAGCCTCCGTTAAGAAGATCTCTAGATTCCTGTGGCTGGGTAGATGCTTAACAATAGAATTAGGCTCCCTTGGATAACTAGGTCCTCAGCTAATAAAACCTCTGTGATAGTCAAGCTAGCAAATAGCCGTTCATTGAGTTCAAATTATAGAAGAGGTTATTATTGCTACCTATGCACAAGAATCTTTCGTGGACACTTTTTGCTAAGTGGGGTCTATTCTGTGGCTGCCTTGGTCCACCTGCTATCGCTTCTTCTTGCTGTGTGACCATCCCATTTCCATTTCCACTCTTTTACTCTCTTGACGATATTGTATACTTTAGTTTGTTCTCTAATCCGTGTGCGGTTCTTTCTGTCTTGTCTTGTAATGCCGAGCCTGTATCTTTCCATGGCTCTTTGTGCCACTCGTAGCTTACAATAGAATACAGCTGGAAGGGACCTTGGAGGTCTTCTAGTCCAGCCCCCCGCTTAAGCAGGAGAACCTATACCATCTCAGACAAGTGACTGTCTAGCCTCTTCTTAAAAGTCTCCAGTGATGGAGCGCCCATGATTTCTGGAGGCAAGCTGTTCTACTGGATAATTGTCCTCACTGTTAGGAAGTTTCTCCTTAATTCCAGGTTGCTTCTCTCTTTGATCAGTTTCCAACCATTGTTTCTCGTCTTGCCCCCTGGTGCTTTGGTGAATAACGTGACCCCTTTTTCTTTTTGGCAGCCCCTCAAATACTGGAATACGGCTATCATATCAACCCCGTTTCTTCTTTTCTTTAGACTAGCCAAGCCCAAGTGTCAATTGTGATGATCGTGATGATACATAAAAATCTAGTCAATTAACAAGTCAAAGCTAAATTGGTGTTAGTGCAGTACTATGTTGTCCTGTGTCTAATCTCTTTACACACACATACACACACACCAGAGTGGAGAGACTGTCTAAACAAGCTATCGATTGCTGGGCAGCTTTTCTTTGTGGCACAGCACTTCCTTAAAAACGGCTAACCACAAACTAGCCAGTTCAGCTCTGTGACCTTTTTCTTGCATAATTTTTCTATTAAGAATTTTGAAAAGGAGGTTAAAAACTAACATGAATTAATAGAGAGCAAAGAAATGAAAGGAAAAAAAGGGGGGGGGAGAGGCAAAAAGCAGAAAAAAGAAAGAAAGAAAGAAAGAAAGAAAGAAAAAGAAAGAAAGAGAAAGAAAGAAAGAAAGAAAGAAAGAAAGAAAGAAAGAAAGAAAGAAAGAAAAAGAAAGAAAGAAAGAAAAGACATAGAAGAAGTAGCTTTCTATTTTCTTTGCAGCGAATATAAGTACAGTTACAGAATTACCTCTTTATGTTGCAAAAAGGAAAGCTCTCTTTTTTCCCATTATCTATTTCGTCTGATCGTCAAAGCCATAAGTCAGTGATGGCGAACCTTTTAGAGACTGAGTGCCCAAACTGCAACCCAAAACCCACTTATGCATCGTCGAGTGCCGGGTGGGTGTGGCCCATTGGCTGGGTGTGGCCCATTGGCTGGGCGTGGCCCATTGGGTGGGCGTGGCTGCGGTGGTAACGGCAGACTGGGTGGGACTAAAAAGTTCAATCAATCAATTCCAACTTTGCAAGATCTTTTTTTTCCTGCGAGAAGTTGAAATTGACTGATTGAACCTTTTTTTTTTTTTTGCACATGGCGGTGGAGGCCTAAAGCGAAAAGGTTTTATAAAACCCAGCTGAAGGCCTAGGACTGGGGCGACGGCGCGCGTGCCCACAGAGAGGGCTCTGAGTGCCGCCTCTGGCACCCGTGCCATAGGTTCGCCACCACTGTCATAAGTCATAAGATTGGGTTTTGTTTTTTGTTTTGAGCAAAAAGTCACAAGGGGTTTCCAGTCAAAAATAGACAAGTAGATCATATGATAAACAAATAAATTATATGTCCCAACAGGATTGTCATGTTAAAATGGCTGGATATGCACAAAATGCTGGGCCTACAGACTGTGTGTTGTGTGATCCCACACAACGTCCTTTCTTCTTTTCAGGTGGGCTCTTACTTTGGTGCTGAACTCGCCTCCGTGGACTTAAATGAGGATGGAAATACTGACCTCCTTCTAATTGGGGCTCCTCATTACTACAATGGAAGCCAAGGTGGGAACGTCCATGTCTCCTCCATCAACAGCACGGTAAGTGAAACCATTGGAGGCAGGAAGAAAAGTCTAGGATTGGGGAGAAGCTTTCTCACATTTAGTGAACTGTCTTTCACTCCATGTGTTTGTTTTTTTGGAGGAAATGCTTGGTAATCTCAGCAGGCTCTTAATAATAATAATAATAAAGTTGGAAGGGACCTTGGAGGTCATCTAGTCCAACCCCCTGCTCAGGCAGGAAACCCTATACCATTTCAGACAAATGGCTGTCCAGTCTCTTCTTAAAAACTTCCAGTGTTGGAGCATTCACAGCTTCTGGAGGGAGGTTGTTGCACTGGGTAATTGTTCTAACTGTCAGGAAATTTCTCCTTAGTTCTAGGTTGCTTCTCTCTTTGGTTAGTTTCCATCCGTTGCTTCTTGTCCTACCTTCAGGTGCTTTGGAGAATAGCTTGACTCCCTCTTCTTTGTGGCAGCCCCTGAGATATTGGAACACTGCTATCATGTCCCCCCTCGTCCTTCTCTTCATTAGACTAGACATACCCAATTCCAGCAACCGTTCCTTAAATGTTTTAGCCTCCAGTCCCCTGATCATCTTTGTTGCTCTTCTCTGTACTCTTTCTAGAGTCTCAACATCTTTTTTACATCGTGGTGACCAAAACTGAATGCAGTATTCCAAGGGTGGCCTTACCAAGGCATTGTAAAGTGGTATTAAAACTTCACGTGATCTTGATTCTATCCCTCTGTTAATGCAGCCTAGCACTGTGTTGGCTTTTCTTTTCCAGGTATTTCTGCCAAAGGAGGCAGATCATAATGAAATCTTCAAGGCTTCTCCTTCACAGCTTTCATTTTTTAGCTTCAAATGCCAAAGTCTTTTTTTTGAAATCTAAATTATACACAAGCAATCCCTTTATGAGTTCCACTGGTGCAAATTTGCCTACTCGTTAAAATTAACTTGTAGCTCCAAACTCTATCCTCCTGACATTGTTGCAATTTACAGGTAGTCCTTGTGTTATGATCACCATTGGGACCGGAATTTGGGTCCCTAAGTGATGCAGTTGTTAAACAAGACATCATGTTTACTGGACAAGATTCTATGATCACTTTTATCACGGTTATTGAGTGAATCACGCAGTAGATAAGCAAATCCAACTTCCCCAGTTGATTTTGCTTGCAATCACATTGCAATCTCATGATCCCCCCCCCCAAAACGCCACAACCGTTGTAAATGCAAACTGGTTGACAAGTGCCCAAATTCTGATCAAGTGATGGTGGAGATAGTGTGACGGCTGTAATTTCGAGAATGAGTCATGTCACTTTTTTTTAATGCCATCATAACTTTGAATCATCTTTAAACGAACCGTTGTAAATTGAGGACTAGCTGTATTCACAGACATGCCCAGGGCAGCGAAAATTTTGAGTTGGTACTCTGCACACGTCTGGCTACTCTCAGTGATTTGCTGGTTGAAATGGCTATCAAAAGTAAGACTTTTTGATGAAACTTTTGAATGCTTCTTTTTCAGAACTTTATTTGTAATACACACATACACACATATTAAAGTGTCTTTCAACAAAAACACACATAAAACAAAGTTATGTATGGATTAGTTGACAAATAAATATGTGAACAGAGGCTGGTAGGAATTTAATCCTGCCTTTCCCTAGGAACAACGGTTTGGTTTTGGCTAATACAACAGTCGCAGCAATTTTTGGAACATAACTACTGCAGATAATAAGAATTTATTGTACGTCACTTTAATCCAGCTACTGCTTTGTCATATTATATTAGGTCATCTGGCCAGATGCTTTTTTTTTTTTTTTAAACAAGTTTTATTGAATTTTTTTGTTTTACAACCAAGTGCTTAAGACTCATCGTGGAGATAGGGCACTCCATGAAACAAAGTAAAAAATATAATCATACATGAACAATTTAAATTACTTCTTTAAAGGTTCCCTCTCTATTTTATCAATCAAGAAAAGAAAAGAAAAAAGAAAAAAACACAAACTATCAATAATATTTCCACCCGTTTTCAGGCTTAACTAGCTTACAATTAACATATTCCAATTTGGCCTTATATAAACATATAGTATACAATTCGGGTATCCATATAATATAAATTGTTTCTAAGATATACATATTATTCCAATTATTCAATTTATACTTCTCTGTTAAATTCTATCTCTTATTCTATTCTATTTCACATACATATTTTATAGATAAACATGACTTTTAAGTATTTTAAAACCATTTTACATTTTAGCCTAAAATAATAAAACAATAATTATTTCTAAAATAGACTTATAGTATAATTATTATATATATATGTATTTTAATATTTCTCAACTATATTCTATTTCCTGTACTCTATCAAATATTTTTATAAATCAATCCAAATCTCTAGAAATTCCTCACTTGTTTTAATTTAGTCCACTTAATGCATTTCTAGTTAAATGTCTCACCAATCTCAGTCCAACTCCTTTAATTTTAGATTTAGATGCTTTTAATGAGTGCGCTTTTTGATGTGAGTGCTTAAATATAGAAATGTATGGTTGTTTTTCACTTTGGTTCGCTCAACTGGATGAGATCCCTGGAAAGTGGTTAATAAGCAGCCAAGTAAAAGTACACTAATTAATGTAACTCACACGCTTCCTTCCAGGGTAATCTTGTTCACCTTCAAACGTTGCATGGAGTCCCGGATAATGGACTTGGCCTTTTTGGGGCAGCTCTAGCCGCATTAGGGGACATCAGTGGCGATGGCCTTACGGACGTGGCCGTAGGAGCCCCGATGGAGGATGAAAATCGGGGGGCCATCTATATCTTCCTGGGTGAAGCAGACCGACTGAAGGAAGTGCACAGCCAGGTAAGTCCAAATGTTAAAAATAAGAAAGGTAAGAATAGCGGTCTGAAGTGTCTCTACGTGTCCTGATGTGCTCCAGTCTTGATCTCTTTTTTACCTCCTTCTTCCCTGCAGCGGATTTCTGCCGCCTCTGTTTCTCCCGTGCTCCAGTTTTTTGGACAATCCATCCAAGGAAGGTTGGATCTGAGCAGAGATGAGCTGAACGACTTAGCCATTGGAGCCCTTGGAAGTGCAGTGGTGCTGCGGTAGGGATTAGTGGGGTGGAAATGGGCATGGAGCACACCTGGGCATTTTATGCCCTCCAGGCCACATCTGTCCCTTTGGCTGTCCCTGTCCTAACCGTGAAGATTGGTTTTATTTTGAAGGCGACTGCTGTTTCCCCCCCCTCCCAATTTATGTATGTGAGCGTGTGCATGCCTGAGCACTTTCACAGTCCTATTGGTTCAGCATAACAGTCCCAGTTTCTCATGTGGCCCCTTGTGAAAACTTATAAATGCATTAACCCTCATAGGGTGTATGTGCAAAGTGCACTGATAATATAGAATAGAATAGAATAGAATAGAATAGAATAGAATAGAATAGAATAGAATAGAATAGAATAGAATAGAATAGAATAGAATAGAATAGAATAGAATAGAATAGAATAGAATAGAATAGAATAGAATAGAATAGAATAGAAATTCAGAATAGAAATTCAGAATAGAAATTCAGAATAGAAATTCAGAATAGAATAGAATAGAATAGAATAGAATAGAATAGAATAGAATAGAATAGAATAGAATAGAATAGAATAGAATAGAATAGAATAGAACAGAACAGAATTGTCATGGTTGACTTGCTATGCAGCTCTGCTCCAACAGACAACAGTAATGGGAGGGGGGAAGGAAGGCATTGGAATGTAAGGGAGATTTGGGAGGGAACTCCGGAATGCAAGTGTGCTGCCTAGAAGCCTGAGACAGACCCAGGCCCCAAGGTCATCGACTGGGAATGTCCGAGGCACACAGGCTGTTTCCAAAATAAAGCAAGTACAATGGATTGGTGGACAATGGGACATCGGAGGTCCAGGCGGGGAAAAGGAAAAGGTTTCCTATACTGTTTGCATGCGAAAACACCAGAACTGCCTTTTCCACTTCTGTTCCCATATGGCTTTTCAGTAAAGTTATACTCTTGGAGAAAAAAATATACCAGGAGTTTCTTTTGCTGTCTAATGCAGTGGGACGGTTGACAAGAATAGAATATACTTTATTGGCCAAGTGTGATTGGGCACACAAGAAATTAATAAAATATCCATCAGCTTAGGAGAGCTTCTCTCTCTCTCTCTCTGTCTCTCTCTCTCTCTCCCATCCACCCATCTACCTACCTACCTACCTACCTACCTACCTACCTACCTATCTATCTATCTATCTATCTATCTATCTATCTATCTATCTATCTATCTATCTATCTATCTATCTATCTATCTATCTATCTATCTATCTATCTATCTATCTATCTATCTATCTATCTATCTATCTATCTATCTATCTATCTATCTATCTATCTGTTTCTGTGCTTGTGTGTGTGTGTGTAAATGAGCTGGGATAAAATCAATAAAAGTAATTAAAAAATACCTTTGGGGCAATGGTGGGATTCAGCCAGTTCGCACCACTTCGGCAGAACCAGTAGCTAATTTTTTGTTGCCCAAGCCCAGAACGGACTTCCGGAAGCGGCATCCACACAGAGAACCGGTTGTTCACATATTTGAATCCCACCACTGCTTTGTGACATGGCTTGGCCTGTGGCACAGTGGTAGTTTCATATTGACATATGTGAGCTGAGATGGTTGTTATCTGCAATTGTTAGTTGTGGAATCATAGCAGCTGACAGCTTCTAGCCAAACTTGTCTGGTTTCGGAAGCTAAGCAGGGCTGGTTATTAATTGTATGGGAAACCACCAGGATAGAGACCAAGGGTATAGAATAGTAGACAACGTGGGAGGAGGCAATGGCAGATCACTTCTTGCTGTCAAGAAAACTACATGAATGAGTCCACAAAATCGCCAGAAGCTAAACTTGACTCAAAAGAGACTTCACCCTTGTTAATGGTAAAAGAGGAATTGTGCTGCATATTGCATAGAAATACATGGGTATTGTGAAATGGCTCTTCTCCCATGCCCAGACTAGGCCTTACTAGAGATTTCTGTATTTTAGAAGGCAGTTGGTTATGAAAAACTCGTAACACCTTTTTTTATGCTTTCCAGATCCCGGCCTGTTTTCACTGTCCTCACTTCACTGAGATTCTCCCCTGATTTGATCCCTCTGGATGATCCAGACTGTGGAAGCAGGAAGATTTCAAGAATTGATTCTCGTGGGCAAGTCAGTCTTTGCTTCACCTTAACTCTACTCAGCACGAAATGGAGCTCTGGTAACATCTCAGCGTGACTGTCCTTTGGCTTAATAATCTTAATTTTTAGGTTTTGGAACTCTCGTCTTTCCCTCACATCTTAGGTGTTGATAGTTTGCTTTGCAATCACTCTTTTTATCTGTCAACTTCTGTTTCTCATCAATTAACTTGTTTATTTGTATTCCACCTTTTTTATTTGTATATATAACTCATATACTTAATACTCCTTCTGTGAGCCGTGGCCATCACTTCCTACTACTAAGTTCCCCACAGCAACCCTGTGAGGTGGTTGGACTGAGAGAAAGTGATTGGCCCAAGGCCACTTAGCTGGCTTTGTATCTGAAGTGGGACTAGAACTCAGGGTTTCCGTAATACAATATAAGATATTGGCATTAATGTTTAAAGTCCTTCATGGTTAGGGCCTGGCTATTAAAGGGACTGTCTGTGTTATTTTGTACCCATCTAGCCGTTAAGATTAACGGGAGAGGCTTATTTGAGAATTCCTCCCTGGTCCGAAGCCTATAATAATAATAATAATAATAATAATAATAAAGTTGGAAAGGACCTTAGAGGTCTTCTAGTCCAGCCCCCTGCTCAGGCAGGAAAGCCTACTGTCCAGTCTCTTCTTAAAAACTTCCAGTGTTGGAGCATTCACAGCTTCTGGAGGCAGGTTGTTCCACTGATTAATTGTACTAACTGTCAGGAAATTTCTCCTTAGTTCTAGGTTGCTTCTCCCCTTGATTAGTTTCCATCCGTTGCTTCTTGTCCTGCTTTCAGGCGCTTTTGAGAATAGCTTGACTCCCTCTTCTTTGGGGCAGCCCCTGAGATATTGGAACACTGCTATTATGTCCCCCCTCGTCCTTCTCTTCATGAAACTAGACATACCCAATTCCAGCAACCGTTCCTTATATGTTTTAGCCTCCAGTCCCCTGATCATCTTTGTTGCTCTTCTCTGCACTCTTTCTAGAGTCTCAACATCTTTTTTACATTGTGGTGACCAAAACTGGATGCAGTATTCCAAGGGTGGCCTTACCAAGGCTTTGTAAATGTGGGAGCAGGTCAAGTCCTGTGTTGTGTTTCATAGCTGTCCTAGCTATGAAATATCCTTCCACAAGAACTGTGTTTAATCCTTGTTCAGTTGAGTTCTAGAAAAACTGTAAAGATACGATTTCAATATTATTTTATTGTTAATTCAAATCTGAAATTTTAACTTTTGGGAGTTTTTAAATTATAAGCTTCCTTGATGGCTTGCCAGACTATATAGCGGTACCTTGTTACTTATCGTTAATTGGTTCCGAGAGGCATGATGAGTACAAAAAACGATGAATATCAAATTTTCCCCGTAAGAAATAATGTAGTAAGTCACAAGGCAGCTGACACCAGCAAGTTCTAGCTTGTGCGTTGAGTATCAAACAAACAATGAGTATCAGGACAACATTTTCACGTCAAAATGCATCGAATACCAAATTCGATGAGTTTCAAAGCAGTTGAGTACCAACGGCAGTGTTTTTCAAATTTGTCGACTTTAAGATGTGTGGACATAGTGGCTGGGGAATTCTGGGAGTTGATGCTGGCTGGGGAATTCTGGGAGTTGAAGGTGCCAAGTTTGAAAAACACTGCTCTACGACAATTATAAATGGCAACATATTCCCATGTTATTTGAAATTTTTATCTGAATGCTAACTCATTCATTAACTTGTTTATCAAGTTCTCTTAGTCAATGATCATTTGGTTGAGGTTTTGTTCTTCTGTCTTCCCCTTCGCTTTTTTTAAAACAAGGTTCTTTGAAAGCCAGAATCGACTTCAGCCTCCACGTTGATGTTAAACAGACCTTACCACGCCTGATGCTAGAGAATGAGACACCCAGTTTTTCAGATTCTCTCCAAATTGGAATTATGCCCATCTGCATCAACAAGACTCTGTGGGCTCAGGTAGGCACAATCAATCAGTCAGAATAGAGCTGGAAGGGACCCTTGAGGTCTTCTAGTCCAACTCCCTGCTCAAGCAGGAGACCCTATACCAGGGGTAGGCAACCTTGGCTGTTTTATGACTCGTGGACTTCAACTCCCAGAATTCCTGAGCCAGCATGGCTGGCTCAGGAATTCTGGGAGTTGAAGTCCACGAGTCATAAAACAGCCAAGGTTGCCTACCCCTGACCTATACCATTTCAGACAAGTGACTGTCCAGTCTCTTCTTAAAAACCTCCAGTGATGAAGCACCCCCAACTTCTGACAGCAAGCTGTTCCACTGGTTAAGGGCACAATTATGTCCTTATCCAAAGTGCCCAGAAGGGAATTCTAAGAACTGTAGATTGGTCCATTAAGAAGACAGCATCAAGATATCACAAATTACATTTCACCAATCTTAAGTTTCTGGCTTCTTTGGACAAATCACAAAACCTGTGATATTAGTCCTCATTCCCTCCCCCCACTATTAATAATACTGATAGATACTGTTAATCTTTCCTTTTTTTAAAAAAAAATAAGAATTTCTCATAGAGTAAAAGATAAATTACAAGAAAAAAATGAGAGAAAGAAATGCAGGAAATGGAAAAAAGAAAGAAAGAAAAAACACTGCAGTTAAGAAGCATAACGACTTCTGACCTTCTTTTCAATGGATAACTACAATTTTATAGTTTCTCTTCCCTTTTAGACATTTTAGTCCCTCTTCCCTCTTTGATATTATGCAAGTTGCTTCAGCCCCTGGTTGAGGAAGCCTGTAATTACATTTGCATCGATTCAGAGGTCTGTCTCATCACATCAAATCAGCTGTTTTGAGGGGTGAAGCCCATTCATTTCTGGCTTTATACCAGCTTATTGGAACTTAAAGAAAAACTTGTACCTGTGAGCTGCTTCAGTTTTGATGACCTTATTTTCCCAGTGACAAAATTGTCTGCCTACTGTCTTGCTTTTGGACTCAAGGCTATTATTACTCTTCCCCCATTTCTCCAAATTTCAACATCCTGTCAGAGTGCCTTGTGCTGGCATTACAAAGAATATACAGCTAGTCCTTGATTTACGACGGTCATTGAGCCCGGAATTATGATCCTAAGTTGTGCTAGTCATTAATCCAGTCACCATGTGACTGCATCAATTTTATGACCTTTGTTACAGCCATTGGTAAGCAAATTCATTCTACGCAATGGCCGGGTTTTTTTGGCCAGAAATCAGAAGTAAACACCGATTGCCGGTAAAAATTGTAGTGAAATGTGGTTATGTACTGCTGAACACTGCAAGTGGACATAAATTGTGAGCCAGTTGCTGAGTAGTGAAAATGCAATCACATGACTATGGGGAAGGGCTGGCTGTAAGAACTTTGAATCTGAGTTGTAGGTAGCCCTGGGGAAGTCCATTGAAACTTTGAACGGTCACTAAATGACCGGGCATAAATTAAGGACCATCTGTATATTCCTTCTCTACTCTGGCCACTGCAGAGAGTAGGAGATCATGGTTGCAGAAATGCTAAGCATGCGATCCTTTCACCTTCATAGGTGAAAGAACCATGGTGGTGCAGTGGTTAGAATGCCATATTGCAGGCTAATTCTGCCGACTGCCAGCAGTTCTATTCTCAGTGGCTCAAGGTTGACTCAGCCTTCCATCCTTCCGAGGTCGGTAAAATGACCCAGATGGTTGGGGGCAATATGCTGACTCTGTAAACCACTTAGAGAGGGCTGTAAAGCATTATAAAGCATTATATAGGTCTACTGCTATAGCTTGAAGGGACTTTTAAATACAGTAGAGGAATGGTAGTGTTACAGCCAGGAAGCTCCCCCTCCTAGCAAGAACTCAGATGTTTTCACAGAAATGAATATATCACGTACTAAACCTGTAGGTAGGTAGGGAATGCTAGAAATGTATTTGATTTCCATTTGGGGTCTAATTTGATTTCCGTTTTAGATCTAATGGGAATGAAGGGGATTTTGTTGCTCCGGGACTGAAGTCACTTGGGATCAGATGATTAAATGAGATTTCTTGGCACTTTTTAACTGATTATCTGGAGAGAGCATGAATTTGTTTGTGGTGTTCTGTGCATGTTTTCAGCATTTCAAAGTGATTAGAAGTCAAGGTAGGTTGCTTCAAATGGTTTGGTGACAAAATGGAGAATGGATGCCTTTGGAACTCCTACAGTGAGCAGTGTAGGTGTAAGAATTATTATAACGCTGAATGGAGAAATGCACCGATCTGGGTGGGAATGTCTGATCTCCAGAATCTCTTTTTTAATTGGGCCCAGGTCTGCCTGGATGACTCCTTCTCTCCAGTTGTGCTGCAGACAAAGTTCTCAGTTCAGGAACAACCAGATGTCTCTGACAGGAATCTGCGACCCGTCCTTCATCCTGAGACAAAAACCTCCACAGACATTGAGGTATTTTTTTGTACTCTTGTCTTTTCACTTTCTTTATCTGGAACTAACATCTCCTTTGTTATGAGCCAGTCCTGAGCATTTCCCACTTTGTGCCAGTCCACTACGTCTCATTTGAATCCACTTTTCCTCTCAGGAGCTGCATTAAGATGGTAGCCTGGAGGGGAGAAAATGGCTGCCCGACATCTCAATGCAAGGGTCCACTCATTGTCTTATCCACCATTCTTATTTCATGCCATTTTCAGTTCCTGGAGCAAATTTGAAGGCATGTTTATAAGCAAATCTGTTCAAAAGAGGGTTCTTTCCATCGCCCACAAAAGCTAGGTTTCTTATAAACACAAGGCTTGGGTACAGATAGTCCTCGACTTAGGACCACAATTGAGCCCAACATTTCTGTTGCTAAGCAAGACAGTTGTTAAGCGAGTTTCGCCCCAGTTTCTTGCCCCAGTTGTTAAATGAATCACTTCAATTGTTAAATTGGTATCACGGTTGTTAAGTGAATCTGACTTCCCCATTGACTTTGCTTGTCAAAAGGTCGCAAAAGGTGATCACGTGACCCCGGGACACACTGCAATTGTCATAACTTTGAGCCAGTTGCGAAGCATCCATATTTTGATTACGTGACCGTGAGGATGCTGCAATGGTCATAAGTGTGAAAAACAGTCATAACACACTTTTTTCAGTGCCATGGTAACTTTGAATGGTCACTAAATGAATAGTTGTAAGTCGAGGACCACTTGTGTTGCCAAGCCCCTCAGAGATGGCAAAACTGAGGAAGCAAGAACTACAGATATCGGCAAGGAATTTTGAACGGGGTCTCGGATAAATACGGAATCTTGGAAAGTGCCGTAGGACGTCCCCAGCCTCATTTATTAAGTTCACTAATGTGGAATATCTAAAATGCTTTCGATTAAATCTCTCTCCACCTGAGCTATCAACTATAAAATAATCTGTCAGCTGACTTACCGCTTGCTTTACCCCCAAACTCTCACAGGCTTGCATGTCAGTTATGAAGGGATTTCACAAGTGTGAAAGGTTCTGGAATGTGGTAACCTGGCTAAATTGAAACAGGTCACTGGTTATGACTGTGTGGTCAAATGGATTCTTCTTGTGTCCGTAAAAGCAGTGTCTCTCAATCTTGACAACTTTTAAGATGGATGGACTTCAACTCCAGAGTTCCCCAGTCAGTTGAAGTTCACCCATCTTAAAGTTGTCAAGACACTGACATAGAGGGTAACTGTCATTCAGACTTCATAATGGGAAGACAGGAAAATGCCATCCTCCTAAAGAAACAAAACTAAACAACCCTGTGACCCATTGGGTCATCCTTTGAGAGAAAGGTGATGTGACCAGAACGAACATTAAATTATAAGCTGACCATATGTTTTTACCCCCATGGTGGAGGGATCAATTAAAAAGAGTAAACATCATAAATAGAAAAATATTTGTAGGGGGAAACAAACTTCATAATAAGTTAACTAATATTAACTTACTTAAACAAATAAACAGGAAGACCACAGTTGGGCAAAAAAAGCAGTGGGAGCAGGAGCAACCTTTGACTCCTGCCAGCTTCCCCATTTACGTTGCGTGGGGAGTGGTAGAGAGAGTCAGGAATCACAATTGGGAGACCACAGGGACGCTGCAACAGCCACAAGTATGCAATTCAAGCTGGTTTGAACGTTGTGGAAATTGCAATTCTGCAGAAGTAACGAGTCCTGGAGTTTTGTGCATTCTTTAAGTTAGCAAGTTTTAGGTACTCCGTTCAAAAATTGTGGCAGTATAATGTCTCATTTGGGTTAACTGGAGGGTACAAGCAGACAAACATAATGAAAGCTTTAGTATATAGATGCTTGAGGAACTCATAGTACATGTTATCCTGTGTTAGATATATGATTCTACCCATCTGTACATCAATTTATGCCTTTGTCTCCTTCTATATGAGCCCCCCTTAAGAAAGCTCATTCTATCAATTTAGCCCATGTTGCTCACCTCATTGCTGTTTCTTTTTTTCTATCAGGTTCCCTTCCAGAAAGACTGTGGTGAGGATGGAATTTGTATTCCTGATCTTTCCGTATCTTTTAACTTCTCAGGGTGAGTAATGTGTGGTGTCCAGGGTTTTTTAATTCTGTCCTTCGCTGGTGCAAACCTGGATCCCACGGAAAGACATTATATGGTGCAAGAGCCAAGAGATACACAACCAGAATAGAACTGGAAGGGACCTTGGAGATCTTCTTGTCCAGGGGTAGGCAACCTTGGCTCTTTTATGACTCGTGGACTTCAACTCCCAGAATTCCTGAGCCAGCCATGCTGAGGGGAAAGGGAGAGGTTTCCAAGCTGTGCCATGCTGGCTCAGGAATTCTGGGAGTTGAAGTCTACGAGTCATAAAAGAGCCAAGGTTGCCTACCCCTCTTCTAGTCCAACCCCCTGCTCAAGCAGGAGACCCTATACCTTATACACCTCAGCCGTCCACTTGGAAGTGCTACCTCTGATTGGTAGGAAGCTGTGCAGAAGCTGAGAGACAGACCCAAGATTATTGTGAAATCATACATAAAATACCAGAGCCTGTGAAGGTTGTTTCTTCCACAATCCCCTTTATATAATGGGTCTGAGATGCGTCGCTTGGATTGTGTCCTGTATCTGTTTCTATCAGTCCTCTTGTGCTGGAGACGGGCAGTTTAGTGGTTTGCAATAAAGGTCAGCCCATCAAATGCCCATTTGAATTGCTTTTGTGCTCTGCTAACATTGGCCATTGGATAGAAGGGGTTACATTCATTTCCTTGTAACTCATGTGGTAGATTTAGTGACAATTTCTATATTATGGATGTTGGGAAGTGGAGACAGACAGAAAGTCACCAGTGGTCCTTGGCACTGAGGAAATATTTTCCATTGTTGTATTTCAGATCTAAAGGACTGAAGCTGAGCCCAAATTTCATACTAAACCTAACAGTGAAACTAGAAAATCTGGGAGAATTGGCATATGAGCCGGCTATTTCCTTTTACTACTCTTCTGTTTTGTCCTTCCAGGGAGCTTCAGTTTTTCAAGTGAGTTTGATGAATTGGGGGGGGGGTATAGTGGGGAGGAAAAGAATGGGGGGGGGATTAAGGTGGCGATGCTGGACGTTTGTAGATCAGAATTCAGGTGTCACCAGTAGGGTCACCTGGCAGCTATGATCTTGCAGAGTTGGTTGATCTAGAAAAAGTTCAGCCACCGTACAGTCAGCATAGAAGATCAGCTAGCAGGAGAAAATATACAGCTGCTGTATATAAACAGGGAGAAAACCCCACACTCGCCAGCACTGATGACATTACCTAGCTGGGTAATGAAATGTCTGCCAGCAAACAACCAAGCTCAGAGAGCACCAAGGACTCCATGATCTAGAAAAAGCCAAGCGGCCTCAAACCAGCTTAAAACGTACATAGATGGGAGAATATTAGGAAACCCCAGGGATCTGATTCAGACAGAAATCTAGAAAAATTCCCCTCCGAAGAGGACAATGGCAAGCTCCCCACATAGCAGTCTGTTGCCACTCCCTTGCAAAGCAACCTGAAGCTAATAGAAGTCTAAGCACCCAATCTATGTAGCTATATATTAATTTCCCCTTAATTATCGGGAAAAAGAAAGACCAACCAAAAGAAAATTACTTTGCCAGCAAACAAATAACAGGGATTGGATTAGCTGGATCTAATGAGTTGGGTAGAGAGAATAACAGAATTGGAAAGGACTTGGAGGTCTTCTAGTCCAGAGGTCACCAACCTTTCTCGGTTGGCAAACCTGGAGGGAAAGGGAGGGGGAAGCATTTTACATGCACACGTGTGCGCGCGTGTGCACGGGGCCGCAATGCAAACAGGGCGGGGCTAGCGCCCACCTGATACTAACCCTGCCCCATTCTTGTGCAGCGCAATGCCCTGTTTCCGCACCCCACGGCACAGTGGCACCTGTTTTTGCGCCCCACAGTGCAGCAGCAGCCCGTTTTCGTGCCCCAAGGCGCAGCAGCGTCCCGTTTTTGCACCCCACGGCATGGCGGCATCCCATTTTCATGACCCAAGGCACGACGGTAGTTGGTTTTTGCACCCCGTGGGGCAGTGGCGTCCCGTTTTCATGCCCTGAGGCATGGTGGCGTCCCATTTTTGCCCCCCAAAGCGTGGTGGTCCGTTTTCATGCCTCGAGGCCTGGCGGCGGCCCATTTCCATGCCCTGCGGTTGCAGCGCTAGCGCGAGTGGGTGGGTGTGCGTGCACACGTACGTGCACTGGCCAGCCTGTCCCACGGCCCGGTGGCCAGTAGGCCACAGCCCACTACCGAGCCGCGGCCCATAGGTTGGGGACCTCTGTTCTAGTCCAACCCCCTGCTCAAGCAGGAAACCATATACCATTTCAGATAAATGGTTGTCCAATCTCTTTTTAAAAACCACCAGGGTGGAGCACCCACAACTTCCAAGTCGCTCTCACTGTCAGGAAGTTTCTCCTTAGTTCTAGGTTGCTTCTCTCCTTGATTAGTTTCCCTCCATGGCTTCCTGTCCTGCCTTAAGGTGCTTTGGAGAATGGGCTGACCCCCTCTTCTTTGTGGCAGCCTCTCAAATATTGGAAGACTGCTATCATGTCCCCCCTCGTCCTTCTCTTCATTAAAGTAGACATACCCAGTTCCTGCAACTATTCTTTGTATGTTTTAGTTCCATAGCTTGGGACTCTTCCCGAAGAAGGCCTTTGCTCGCCTTCCCATGAAATGTACTTTGACAAAGGTATAACTGAGACTAAGCATCTACTGAAATTCTGGATGCCTGGGCAGGCTTGCAAAAGACAGCCAGCCTGGTTCTTGTATATCACTTTCCTTTATATTCTCTGGGCGGGATCTGATTTATTTATTTTTTAAATCTCTCTCTCTGCTTCAAGTCGAATTGGCCCCTGTTCCTGGCTTGTCGGATGCACAGATCCCAAGGAAATGACACCGTGCGCCATACCTCCTGCCGTTTCAGGCCACCTGCTCTCAAGGGAGGCACTCGGGTAAGAAATGGGAAATGAAAGTCAAGCACAGAACAAAAGTGCGGGAAAGCAAAATGTGAAAAATAAAATGTTCCTGTGCAGGATGCCAATGTAAGCGAGGCTAGCGGTGTGTCCTGGTTCTGCATAATTACGGTGCAGAGAAGAAAGAGAATTCAGCATTTTCTTGTTTTCAAAGAAAACCTTTCTTACTCTGCACATTTATAAATGTAATCACGAATTGATGCAACCTTAAAAACCAGCAGGAGAAAAGCGGGAAAGGGATTGAGAGACAGGGCACAAATTACAATTTTCATTTCTTTATTAAATGTATAGGCCATCCAGCTCACTGTCCAAAGTGGAATATAAATTTAGTAAATATGTAAATAAGCAAGTTCCATTCCTCGTTTCTCCCAATGATTGGTGGAAACAGAACAATTAACCAGTGGAACAACCTGCCTCCAGAAGCGGTGAATGCTCCAACACTGGAAGTTTTTTAAGAAGAGTCTGGACAGCCATTTGTCCGAAATGGTATAGGGTTTCCTGCCTGAGCAGGGGGTTGGACTCGATGACCTCCAAGGTCCCTTCCAACTTTATTATTATTATTATTAGAATCAACACCATAACCAAAACAGACAAATTCGTAACATTTCTGCAAGCTAGGCTCTTCGAGTTCCCACCAACAATATAGGGTGGTGAGATTTTGGAGGCAATGGGAACCGGCATCCCAAAATACAGGTAGTCCTTGAGTTACAAACATTTAGTGACTGTTTGAAGTTACAACGGCACTGAAAAAAGTGAATTAGGACCATTTGTTACATCTGTGACCCTTGCAGTATCTCCATGGTCACATGATCAAAATTCAGATACTTGGCAACTGACTCGGTTGCAATGTTCTGGGATCATGTGATCCCTTTTTGTAACCCGGCAAGCAAAGTCAAGGGAAAAACCAGATGCATGTAACACCTGTATTACTACTAACTTAACAACTGCAGTGATTTACTTAACACTTGTGGCAAGAATAAAATGGGGGCAAAACTCACTTAACAACTGTCTGACTTAGCAACAGAAATTTTGGGCTCAATTGTGGTCGTAAGTCGAGGACTACCTGTATTTGGGGGGTGCTGCAGTTAGGGGGGGGGAAGCTGTTTTAGCTGAAGGAAGGGCTGACGAAAGAACGTGGGGTTGAACAGGAAGAGACGTTCTTATAGGCTCTGCCCTCTCTGATGTTCCCTCTTGAAGGCCTTCCTCTGGGTTTCCTTCCGCTCCTCCAACGGCGATGCCTGGCCTGACAAATTTGTTTACTTCACCATCCGTACACAAAGGTAAGGAACTCCACAGAGTGTCTGCCTCGCTCTGCAGTTTCTGAATTGCTTTTCCTAACTGCCTTCTCCTTTTTGGTCTCTTCCAGTCAGAATGAGAGCAACATGCAGGAGAACAATGAGGCTACTGGCCGGCTACCTGTTTTGCATCCCATCAACGTCATAGTGAAAGAGTAAATCTGTCCCCTTTTTTGTGTGTGTGATTTCCTACCCCGAGAGCCCATTTCCCAAGAATAATCTTCGTTTGTGGTGAAAATGTTGAAGTAGGAGCAGGAAAACTGGGATTCTAGCCCATTCTCAGCCACAGAAGCTCCCTGGTTGACTTTCGCCTAGTTTGTCCTTCCCAGCTCAAGAACCAGGGTGGTGCTGGACTATCAGCAGGGACTTCGTATTATAGACCAGGGCTTTTCAACTTGTGGTACGCGTACCACTTGTGGTACATTAATGAGTGGCAGGTGGTACGCAGCCCTGCCTAGCCAAGTGTAGTGGGGAAGGGAAAGAGCCAGTGCAGGCAAAGACTTACAGTGAGAGAGTCCTCTGGAGCTGCAGATTTTACTTATGAATGGAGCCATTTGGGGAGGCTGCCTTAGCCGGCAGCCAGTACTTACATTTTTTTTTCTTCCTTAAGTGCCAGCTGGGCTCCTTACTTTCCTTTCTAGCCAGTAGCTAATTCTTAAAGGGGAAGTGCCTTTTTAAGCTAGTTCACTCAGCAGCTTGTCTTTTCTGTCTCTGGAGGCCTTTCCTTGTTTGATCAATATATGGAAGAGGGAAAAATATGGGGGGGGGGGTTCAAATTCTTCCTTCAGAAGGAGATGGGAATGAGAAAGAGGGAGGCAGGGAAGGGAGGTAGGGAAGGAAGTCCCGCCTTAGCACTTGGCCACCAGCAGCTCTGCCATTGACTTTGCTTGTCAAAAGGTTGCAGAAGGGGATCACATGACCCTGGGACACTGTGACCATCATAAATATGAATCAGTTGCCAAGCATCCAAATATAAATCACATGACCCTGTTGCTGCAATGGTCATAAGTGTGAAAAATGGTCATAAGTCATTTCAGTGCAATTGCAACTTTGAACAGGGTTTCTTTTTGTCACCAAGTTTTTGACACCTTGCTAGGTGGTACTCGAATATTGCCATATCCTAAAAGTGGTACAATCGGTAAAAAGGTTGAAAAGCCCTGTTATAGACAACCTTAGTGTGGCTTTGGCCCAGTCATGCTCTCTCAGCTCAGCCTACTTTACAGGGCTGTTGTTGAAGGAAGAGGTAGGACTTCCCCTTTCATGATCCAAATGAAGGCCTCTCCTTTCCCCTCTAGGCTTCAGTCCACTGCATATCTCAACTTCTCTACTGAGGACCCAGGGAAGAAAATACTTACGCATAGCTATGAGGTAATGGACTTGTTTTTTCCCCTGTTGGTTAATAACTAACTAAATCCATATCTTTCTTATCCAAATTGATTCCATCCATCTGCTCTGGTCTTCTTAAGCAGACCTGCTGAACGTCCAACCTGCTCATGAGGTTTGAGGGACTTGGATGAAAAAGGAGGCCGCCTTTGTGGTAGCCCCATATTATGGAATAGGCTTCAAACAAGCGGTGCCCTCACATTCCAGAAGAGCGTTAAAACTTCCTATTTCAGTGCATTTAGCTCCATTTGATTGTGGGCATCCATCTGTATAGGTCGAAGTAGTCCTTGACTTAGGACAATTGGTTTAGCGACCCCTGAAGTTACGACCGATCCAAAAAAGGAGAACTTAAGATCCGGATCCAAAGTTCTGATGGTCGGCCACTTCACAGGTCATGTGACCTCAATTCAGGTGCTCAGCAACACAGCTGCATCCATGGTGGTTTGCCGTGTCCTGCGGTCACATGGCCACATTTTACAATGGTTTTGCCGAAAACTGGCATTTTTTTTCTGGTTTTTGGCAAACCCGCGCCATAGCGAGCAATGGATTTGCTTAACAACTGTAGCAATCCTTTGATCATGGCATTCATTTTACATCCACTATGTTCACTTAATGACTGCTGCAAAAAAAAAAAAAGGTTGAAAAATCAGGTAAATTATGTGACTGACCTCTTTTATGAACCTTTATGAGTTACAACCATAATACAGGAAGTCCTCAACTTACAACCACAACTGAACCCAAAATTCATGTTAAGTGAGACATTTGTCAATTGATTTTGCCCCATTTTTACCACTTTTTTGCCACAGTTCTCTAAGTGAATCACTGCAGTTGTTAAATGAGTAACACGGTTCTTAAGTGAATCTGGTTTCCCCATTGACTTTGCTTGTCAGAAGGTTGCAAAAGGGGATCATAGGGACATTACAACCGTCATAAACATGAGTCAATTTTCCAGCATCCGAATTTAAATCACTTGACCATGGGGATGCTACAACGGTCGTAAGTGTGAAAAATAGTCATAAGTCACTTTTTTCAGTGTCGTCATAACTTCAAACGGTCACTAAACGAACTGTTGTAAGTTGAGGACTATCTGTAGGCAGTTTCCATTATGGTCATAACTCGAGTATTACCTGAATCTATTTCCATATTTTTATATTGTTTTGTGATCTTATCTTCCACCATGTTTCTACTTTATTGTTCATCACCCAGAATTATGTGATTAGAGTGACTCACAAATAAAGTTTAAACAAAGGCATAAATAAATCTGCCTTTACTCCTTTACTCAACCTGTCCACCATTCCAGCTATCCATCTTTCTTTGTATACATACCTACAATAAACAGTCTCTCTGTGGGTCTTTATGAGAGAGAAGTCTCTCTATTTTTTTGGTAGACAGAGAATTTCTCTCTCTGTGGGAAAAAAGATGATTTTAAAAAAACCTGGGGGGGGAAAAATGAAGCGATCACCCAGGTGTATTGAAACCTACCGGGAGTAACAGAGCAATCTGCTCACTCTACTATTTTCAGTTGCAAATGGTTTGGTCCCAGCACTTGACATGTTCATTCTGCCAACATCTACTTCCATGCCTGATTCCATGTCTTCCCAATTTATTCAATTTCCCTTTTTTCTTCTGGCAGGTGAGGAATTTGGACTCAAACTCCACTGCAGTCAATGTGACTTTTGAGCTGCCTTTGATGACAAAACAGGGGTTCTTTTGGAATATAACGCCATCCTACAGCAATGTGGTAAGAGGAAGATTGCTGGTTGATTAGAGGGCCTGCAAGAGAGAACATCTGGATAATGTTCGTCGGGAGGAAGACTAGAAACCTGGAGGAAAGATTTAGTATTGGAAGGGTACAGATAGTCCTTGAATTTTGAACGGTCACTAAACAAATGGCTGCTAGTCCTCGGCTAGCAGCCATTTGTTTAGTGACTGTTCAAAATTACAATGGCCTTGAAAAAAGTGAATTACAACCAGTCCTCACACTTACAACCGTTGCAGCATCCCCACAGTCAGGTGATTAAAATTCGGCCCCCTTGGCAATTGATAGTTACTTAGGGTATTTGCAGCGTCCTGGGTCACGTGATCACCATTTGCAACCTTCCCAGCTGGTTTTTGACAAGCAAAGTCAATAGGGGAAGTTAGTAACCTGGTTGTTAAGTGAATCTGGCTCCCCCATTGACTTTGCTTGTCAGAAGGTCACAAAACCTGATCACATCACCCTGGGACACTGCGACCATCATAAATATGAGCCAGTTGACAAGTGTCTGAATTTTGATCACTTGACCGTGGGGATGCTGCAACGGTCGTAAGGACTACCTGTATCCAGAAAGAATTGTGATGAATGTCATAAGTTAGGGTTATTGTCAAAAAGATAATGGGCTTATATATACATTTTTGGAAATAACAAACTGTAGCACACATTTATTAGTTAAATCAATTAAGGCAGAGTCTGTCTTTTGAACCCGTTTTTCCCAGCATGCAAGAAAGAAGGGCTAATCATAGAGCTATTTATTGTTTTTCCAGATAAGATTGACCTTGAAATGTCCATTAACTTGTTCACATTAATGTTTTGGGATACTCCTCTTTCTTTCATAGCAGACATGTCAAACACAAGGCCCGAGGGCCGGATGCGGCCCGTGACGTGGTTTCATGTGGCCTGCAAAGCCATCCTGGAAACAGTGAGGGAACGGCCCCCGCTGCCTTGGCCCCGACCCAGGCCGGCCGGGAGCCAATGTACAATTTTGTGGTGGCCATCTATGCTGAAACGCATTCAGTCTTAGCTCCACAAGGCCATCTGGAAACAGCGAGGAACCAGCCCCTGCCGCATCATCCCTGCCCCCTGGACACGCGCTGGGGAGGTGTCACCCTTTGTGAGGAATGAAGAAATGCACCATCGCCTGGAAGTGGCCAGCAAATGGCCCTCGCCTACTTCACATATCCGGCTTGATGGGCTCCGGGGGAGGGGTTTCAGCAGGCTCTTCCAATGGCCCATGCCTTGGCGCTTGCCCTGGTCCCACCCCCTTCTGCCAGAGACCCTCAGATCTGTCCCACTCCTGCCCAGGCCCCCACAGGCACCCTTGACGCGAACGATGTAGAGCTGGCCATGCCCACCCAGTAGGCCACACCCACTCCAGCCACGCCCACCCAGTAGGCCACACCCACCCTGGCCACACACCCCCAAGGGCAACCGCAATGCTGATGCGGCCCTCAATGAAATTGAGTTTGACACCCCTGTTTCATAGCATCACTTGGTACATTTTCTTGTAAGTTCCACTTGTGCAAAATTACTTTTCTTTTTCCCCCTAGAAAAATCACTTCTCCTGCACACCGTTGTTTACGCTCAGAACAGGAATCAACAGGAAGAATGTCACAAAACCCATCAAGGTAAAAATCTGGTATAGGTCGTCCTTGACTTACGACAACAATTGGCGCCAGAATTTCCATGGCAAAACAAGGTGGTTTTTTTAAGCAAGTCAGGTCCAATTCTGCGACCTTTTTTGCCATGGTTGTTAAGTGAATTGCTGCAATTGTTAAGTTGTTAAGTGAATCCGGCTTCCCTCATTGACTTTGCTTGTTGGAAGCCAGCTGGTAAGGCTGCAAATGTCAACCAAATGAACCCAGGACGTCTCAACCGTTTATAAATACGTGTTGGTTGCCAGGCAGCCAAATTTTGATCACATGTCTGTAGGCATGCTGCGACTGTCATAAGTGGGAGGACTCATTGTAAGTCACCTTTTTCAGTGCTGCGTTAACTTTGAACGGTTTCTAAACGAATGGTTGTAAGTCAAGGACTGCACCTTCCTTTGGGTTGATACCTTTTTATGAGAAGAAATTCCTCAACTGAAGCTGAGAGGTGTTTTTGTCTGAGATGGTGACAGCAAGCAGCAACATCAATTCTCACGAATGAAGGCGAATATATATGTGTCCCAGGATAATGTCGCAGGATGCAATCTGGGTCAGTCACCAGAACTAGAGGTTCAATTTTCCAAGCGTGCGGGAGCCCATCCTCAGGGAACTTCTCTCTCACCAGAACGTGTGCTGTGGGCTATTCTACGCATAGTATTTATGTGGTGCCTGGTTGTGTGTATGCAATGAACAAAGACATACAATCAATTTCACAGCTACTAAGATTGTTGGCTGAGCAGGGACAAAAATAGCCAGGGAAATTATTGAAGCCTGGGAAACGGGTCCCTCGTCAGTCAACAGGAGTGCTGATTTACCACCAGCTTATCAGGTCTTTAGGAGCCAAAGCCTCATACAACCAGGCGCCACATAAATACTACGCGTAGAATAGCGCAAAGCACACATTCTGATAGAGAGAAATTTCCTGAGGAAGGCCTCCATCACGAGTCTCAAAGCTCAGAAGACTAAACCTCTGGTCCGGTGATTGACCCAGATTGGACCCTGCAATACGAATTCTCTTTTCTTATCTTCTTTTCACAGAGAGGCTGTCAGGGGGCTGTTGCTTGCCCCAAAGTTTACTGCTTTATCAACAGTCTTGCTAAGGGAGAATGGCTCAGATTCAATTTTTCTGGAGATTTTTACAGAGAAGACAAATCTCTCAAAGTAAGTGGTACCTCTGTCAGACAATAGGACTATTACATTGTTCTGTTTGGAAGGTATATTTCTACTAAATACCTTGGGCAAAGAGAGCATTGTAAAGAATTTCCTATTCATTCTTGATTCCTATAAGGGAAACGCTTATGACAGCTGCCTCAGATGTTTGATTTGAGATTCGTGTGTGGAAAATAAGAAAAACGAGCTCTCTTTTTTAGCCAATTGATTGGTGAGCTAAGCAAAAGGGAGTGAACAAAGAAATTTAAAAATATAAAATCATAGGCTGGAAGGGACCTTGGAGGTCTTCTAGTCCAACCTGGTTATTAGATTGGTTATTAGGGAATAACGGAGGGGCGGGGAAACTTCCAGGGAAAGATTGCCCAAACCTAAATGCTCTAAACATGCTCAGGAGTGCCCCTGTGTCACCTCTAAGACCAAATTATATTGACCTCTTTCATTGATCTTTCACTAACCAAATTATATTGATCTCTTTCATTTGCTTATCACTTCTAAAGCTGAAGTCCGAAATATTCCACGTTGGCAGCGAGGCGTCCATAAAGGTGGATGAGACCAGATTTTTCCTGAACGAACAAGAGGGTTTTCATTTCAGCCAGGTAATTCAGCCAGGATCGGTTTGACTAAAGAGTTAATGGTTGAGCAGTGGAAATGCAAGGAAGGAGTCATAGAATCAGAGGGATGGAAGGAGGTCTGTCCAATCTTTTCTTGAAGAGTGGTGCACTCCATGAAGCAAGCCGTTCCATTGATTAATTGTTCTTACTGTCAGGAAGTTTCTCCTTAGTTCCAGATTGGATCTCTCTCTTTGATGAGCTTCCACCCTTTGCTTCTGTCCTGCCCTCAGGTTCTTTGGAGAGCTCTCTTAGTTAGTCCATGCTGCAAATGAGTCATGGGATCTGATAGCATCTTCAAGACTAACCAACTTTCTTAGGGCAAAGCCTTCCCTCAACATCAGATGCACAGAAAGGATTTGTTCTTATAGACTTGAAACACAGGGAACGCAAGAGAAGGGAGAGCAACGGGGAAGAACCAGGTGGGAAGCGAATGGATTTGGCTTCCCACCATCGTATCTGCTCTCTCGTGATGGGTGGATCTTTATCGAAAGGAAGTGAAATGCCTGCTAGTAAAAAAAACATGCATCTGCCATCTTTGTAATGTGGAAGCGAGCGTTGGGTTTGTCAGGAGAAATGCAATAATAAGCTGAACTTGGGAGAATGAAGAAAGAGAGTCAAGAATGAGTGGGAACTGAATGAAGGTGGACTGAATGCAACACAAGCGACTGGTACAAAAGTATGTTGAGATAGTCTGTCCTGGAGAGAGAATGAATGGTGAATAGTATCGTTCAAACTCAATTTCATCCATTTTGCATTTTCTTACCTCATATCTTTCATTTGCCTACCAACAGAAGAGGATATTTGTAGATCAGGGCTGAACTGTGAAGTCCTTGGCTGTTTTCTTCTTGACTGTTTCATTACTGAACTAGGTAATACTAACATTGCTAGAAGAATCCAATTCCCTTCTAGCACTGAGGACGTTACCTAGATGGGTAATAAAATGTCTACAAGAAAACAACCAAGTTCAGAGAGCACCCAGCAATTGCTTTGCCTACAGTTCTTCCTCCTTTTTTGGCACATTGCGTAAGGATGCTTACGCCAAAGGGGAATAACAAAATGAGTGTTCAGCAAAGGCTAATTTCTCTGAGTCTCTTATGCTATCTTTTGGGCAGTTTTGCAGTTGACTCTAGCAAGCAGGCTTCTGGGTAAACCGATTTCTAGAATTGAAACCAGTTGTAGGAACAGACTTCAGCTTCCTATTGCTTTTCTTTTTCAGATCACCACACAAATTGAGTTAATTTCGCCATTCAATCCTGTCCCCATCATCATTGGCAGCACCATTGGAGGCATTGTGCTTTTAGCCATTATAGTGGCTGTCTTGTATAAGGTTTGTGCTGGTTGTTTCGGCTGTTTGATGTGGGTCTTGCTAGGATCTGGGCTTATGGGACCTTATTCCCATCTCTCCTTTAAATCAACCTCAGAACCTAGATCTGTTTCAGTGGAGGCTGTCCGTCTATCTCAGGGGTCTTCAAACTTGGCCCTTTTATGACTTGTGGACTTCAACTCCCAGAATTCCTCAGCCAGGCTGGCTGAGGAATTCTGGGAGTTGAAGTCCACAAGTCATAAAAGGGCCAAGTTTGAAGATCCCTGCTCTATCTGATTGCAAAGTAGGGCAGCTAATTTTTTAGCAGGAACTTCAGATAGAAATAAAGTATATACATAGGCTGTGTTCCCCATACACTGTAAGTTACCACTGTATTATTAACCCCTGAAATATTTTTTGGCAATCCACATGCTACATCAGAAAATCTCAGCCCCCTGTAGCTCAGAATATGGCCTGGCAGGAAGAACCAATAAAGTATTTAAGACCTGTCACTTAGTGTCCATTTGAAATATAACGGGCTCTCCAAAAGCTATTTATGCCCTGAATTTTGAAGTTCTGATGTCACCCCTTCCACAATCATGTGACTGCATTTTGGGTGCTCAGCAACTGGCCCACATTTACAGCCATTTGCCGGGCCCTGGGGTCATGTGACCACAATTTACGATGGCTTAAAACCAGCCCATAGCGAACAATGGGTTCACTTAACAACCACCACAAAAAAGGTTGTAATATTGGATCCAGTCATGTGGTGACCTGCTTTACGACTGTCACAAGTTCCCCCCTTAATTGCCAGGCTCAATGATGGTTGTAAATTGAGGACAACCTGTACAGTCACGTACATTAGCAGAGTGTTTCTCAACCTTGGCAAAGTTAAGATATATGGACTTCAACTCCCAGAATTCCCCAGGCAAATTAACTTCATCTGTCCTATGCACTTTAATTCTTAAGCTATCTCTGATCTGCTAGATCAGTGGCTGGCTGGGGAATTCTGGGAGTTGAAGCCCACACATCTTAAAATTCCCAAAGTTGAAAAACACTGCATTAGCACATTTAAATTGTACGCCCTGGATCTTTTCAGAACCAAGAAAATCTGTTGGATAAAACAGATGCAACAGATTTCCTGTTAGGTACTCTTTGCAGCTACTTTTGCATTTTAGAAAAGAGATTAGAAGACCCTGTTGTTATTGATCCTATTATTTTAGTACTGTTGAGAGATGCATTGCAATTTCTCCATCTTAAATCTGTTTTCTCTCTCTTCCCTACCCGCCCCCGCCTCTATCATCTCTCCAGTTTGGATTCTTTAAACGCAAGCGTGCACCTCAAATGGATGCAAATGCAGCTGGAGCAGCTGCTCCCAGTGACCAAGCTCCTCCAACTTCAGCTGCTTCCTAAGGGAGGAAGGGATTCTGGATCTGGATGCAACGTGGAAGCCAGGATTCCCGCCTTGTCCGGAACAGGAATAATACAGCCAGTCGAACAGGGTCGAAAAACGGAGAGGCAGGACCTCTAGATTACTCGGAAACGAATGGGAGGGATGGGGAGGGATTGAGAGACGAGAGGGCTAGAAGCTAAGTAGAATTAACTAATTTAAAATTCAAATAAATTTATATTTTAAAAAACAAAAGTATGGTGGCAGTTTTTGGCCCACGAAAATGGTTTGAACAAATTGATACCACTGGGGAAATGACCCACAGGAGAGTCATCCAGGAATGCTCCCCCTCTGGAATCGAAGTTGGGAAATACTTCTGCAGGAATTCAAAACATGCTGCTTGTGGCATGGTAGCACTGCAGAAGAGCAGTCCAGCTGTCTGTTTCTTGGGTGCCTGCAAGTGCCTGACTCCAAGAGAAGATTTTAGATTTCAGATCATTAAATTCATATGCACTGCCCATCCCTCTGGTTGAGTTGATGGCAAAGAGAAGAATTTTGCCGTAGTCATTTCTGAGTGACTGTGTCTCTTTTTTCTTTCTTATGAAATTGCTCTGTGTTCCCCATTTGCAGTCCAACAGTGGCTACGCTTGCCTAATGTAGCATGTTTACACATACTGTACTAGCTTTGCACAACACAATAATTTAGCTGTGGTTTGCTACGTTGATTCAATTTCCAGGATTTATACAACTTAGTGTATCATAAACCACACACACAGATGGGGTTTTCAGAGCCACTAGAAATCAGGGGTAGGCAACCTTGGCTCTTTTATGACTCGTGGACTTCAACTCCCAGAATTCCTGAGCCAGCATGGCTCAGCTTGGAAACCTCTCCCTTTCCCCTCAGCATAGCTGGCTCAGGAATTCTGGGAGTTGAAGTCCACGAGTTATAAAAGAGCCAAGGTTGCCTACCCCTGATCTAGATAATAGTGGCAGTTTGTGGTTCAATGTGTCATGCGGATGTAATCAGGATATAGGTAGTGCTCACTTAATGAGTGGGTTATTTTATAACTGTTTTGAAGTTATGACAGCCGCAGTACAGGTGCTTTATGGCCCTAAAGCACTCCTGGCCATTTAAATGGTCACACTGTTCCCCTCTCCACGGTCACATGACTGCATATCGGATAGTCATCTTTACGACCGGTCATGGCATCCCATGGTCATGTGACCGTTTTGTGATGCTTTTTGCCGGTTTCCAGCAAAAACGCCCACTCAAGTGAATGGGTTCCCTTAATGACTGTGACATTCACTTAACAACTTTGGCGTTCGCTTAATAATCATGATCAAAGCCAGAAAGTTACTTCCAGTCACGTGGGTGCATCTATTTATGACTGCAATGATTTACAGCCGTAATTCCAGCTTCAATTATGGCCGTAAGTCGAGGACTACCTGTAATCCACATAAGGACTGGATGGGGCTTCATATTCCAAGGCAAGTGGGTGCTTTGGAGCACCTGCGTTTGTGAGGTAAATCTGCACCTGCTCAATCCCCACCAGGGCCTATGTGTTTCCAAATATATCTCAAAGGGCCAGAATGTGGTATGTTGAGGTCAGCAAAGGCCGACTTCTCCAGTTTAGCTGTTAGTCTCTCTACACACAGTCTACAACAGTGGTGGCGAACCTATGGCACGCGTGCCAGAGGCGGCACTCGGAGCCCTCTCTGTTGGCACACACGCCACCGCCGCCCAGAGCAGGAGCCCCACCCAGCACAAAGGAGGCAAAGTGACTGACTAGCAAGCTCAAGTAGAGGTGGTAGAGCAGAGGTCACCAACCATTGTCGATTGGTGGGCTGGAAGAAAAGGGAAGGGGAAGCATTTTACATGTGTGCATGCGCGCATGGGGCCATGAGCACGCACGTGCTTGCAAATGGGGCGGGGCTAGTGCCTGTGTGATACTAGCCCCGTCCCATTCTTGCGGGGTGCAGCGTTTTGTATCTGCACCCCGTGGCGCGGCGGCGGCCGTTTTTCCGCCTTGCAGCATGGGGGCCCATTTTTGTGCCCCCGGTTTTTGCGTGCCAGAGGCGGCGCTCAGAAGCGCCTTCCTGCCCCCTCCCTGAGGGCACCACAATGCTGATGCGGCCCTGGCACTTTGTGATAAATAAGTGGGTTTTGGGTTGTGGTTTGGGCACTCGGTCTCTAAAAGGTTCGCCATCACTGATCTACAACCTACCCAGCTTGGCAAATCCTAACCACACAAGAGCTGGAATTTGTTCTGAGAATTGAAAAGATCTTGGGTTTCACACAGGGCAACCCACTTCTCTGCAAGGAACCCTGGCCAGGGCTCTGAAGTCAACCACAAAATATATCTGGTAGCATCTAGAGAAGGCTGGCTTTTGAAAAGCAGAGTCCAGGCCTTTGCATAAGGGGGCCTTCCTCTAAATGCTCCCTCTCCATCTGGATTGAAATCAAAATAGCCCACACTTAATGGCTTTTTGCCTGATGGATAAGAGCAGCCTCCCTCCCTTTTTTCTTTCCCCTAAGAGGAAGGGCTGAGGGGTTGAGAAAGAGATAATAGACAAGAGTATTTAGAAACCTCTTAATCTTCTGTACCAATACATTTCAGAGCTGCTGTTTTGAAAATAAGGAAGTTAAAGTGAGTTTATCAGGACCTTCCCATAAGCTCACCGGGGTATGATTCAATTTTCTGTTGACATCTTCCTGGGCTCTGCACGATTCACATCAAGCCGCTGCATTTAAGGTTTTCGCAGAACGGTGCGGAAACCCATTTTTTTTTCTTTTCCTGTGCACTAAATTAGGAAATCGTTCTTCAAGTAGGCATTTTGAAAAATCCCTGGCCTTAATGAAACCCACTCCCTTGGTCCAAAGTTGTGATTTTGGAGATGCAAAGTCCCCCTCCCGCTCTTCCCTAGCATCCCATGAGCCTTTGCAGGAAGGGAAGCCAAGCAAATATCTTCCTCATTAGCTGGATGGGCAGCAACTATGGAAGGTATATTTTGCAAAATATATACGTGATGGTGTATCTTGATTTTTCAGTTCCTTTTTCATGGAGGGCAAAGTATGCAGAGCAGATTGACCAGGCGTGGTTTAGAATCTCTTTAAAGTTGCATTTAATAATAACCTGTTTAACTGACCCATTTTTATTATATTTTTATCCCACATTTAATTCAGAGGTTCAAGACACTACACATAGTCTTTGACTTATGATAACAATTGGGACCAGAATTTTCGTTGCTAAGCAAAGAGGTTGTTAAGCGTTGCGTCCGATTTTATGAATTTTTTTTTGCCATGGATGTTAAGTGAATCACTGCAGTTATTAAGTGGTTGTTAAGCAAATCACAAGGGCATGGAATATAATGTGGGATCCTGGTGATCTAACCCAGTATTTCTTAACCTTAGTTACTTAAATATGTGTTGACTATATCCGAGAATGCTGGCTGGGGAATTTTGGGAGTTGAAATCCACAAATCTTGAAGTGGTCGAGGCTGAGTAATAGTGGTAACTAGATATCTTTAGATGCACACAAATTATTTCTTCAGGATCGAGACCAAAGAACCAAATTATGCCCATAACTCAGACACTGACTTCGCTACTTTCCAAAGTCTTAGTTTTGTCTTAGGCGATGAGACCAAACAGCAATAGCAAGTCAGGATGGTTTTCTTCTGGGTTTTATTATTAAAATGTGATGCACATTTCATTTCTTCCTGGCTAATCTGCTCTTCCCTCCCCTCATCTCCAAGCAGATTTTAAATCATATTAAATTAACTTCCTCCAATATTCTTGGGCTCTTCCCTTAGAATCTAAGCTCTGGACCGAAAATGTTTGAATCCTATACAGTCCCAAATGGTGTTCATCCCACAAAGTCAAATGTACACAGACCGTAATTGCCAGTACACAATATGACCATGACAGCAGCCATGCGGATGAGTTACTTTCCCGAGATATTCCTCACCCCTGGTTTTCTCACATCCTTCTTATTTATATGCGGATGTATTCACAGGTTAGACTTACTTTTCCAAGGGGTGGTTCCCCCCCCCACCTCTAGTGACATCCTGAAGACAAATCTGAGCTTAAACCCTTATCTGCTTTCCACTCAGAGAAAGCACAAAGGGTATCACGTAATTTACGGTTAATCTTTGGTACGCGATAGAATCAGAAAGATCAGCACCCCTGAGCACGTGCAGAAAGCATTTCTTTCGCCCCTGAGAAATGATATAATCACACATTCAGGATTAGGATCCAGGACTTCCAAGCTAGTTTTAAGGCTAAGCACTTCTTTTTCAGAAACTGAGCATGGGAACAAAGTCGCCAAGCCGGTATCGAACACTGAGAGCACCAAAAGAATAAAAGGAAAAATATCTAGCACCTTTTGCTAGGGAATACCGTATTTCCCCACTGTTTTGTCTCCTCTTCTCTTTATAATGGAAAGTGCATAGTTGTGTAGCTAACCTAGCAATCACCATATAATCCAAAGCAGAATTAAGATCCAAGCTGTGAAGGAGTTTTTGTTTTGTCCATTCGTCCCACAGAGGCATAGACCGTCCTCCCCTCTCCGCCCAGTTCTTGGTCCTTTGGGGGGAACGGTGATAGGATCTGAGCAAAACATCAGGTCCCGGGGAATGGAGCGTGGATGGGCTGAATCGGCCTCTACATTGCCGCCTTTAAAGCGCCAGTAGTGAGTATCCTTGAAGAAGTATGTATGGCCTGCAAGGGAAAGAAGAATGAATGAATGAATGAATGAATGAATGAATGTGACATTTCTTTTGTCCCTGAATTTGGAGGAACTCATCTGAAGTGAACAATGCCTGAGATTACTATGCTAAGTGGCTCCATTACTTCACTGTGGAAATAAATGCATCCGGATTTTACTGTGTTAAAAGTACCTTGGCTATTTCTGAGACCACTTTTTCCCCACCTCTTTTAACTTGTGCTAGATGCATATTTTAGTAGTAGAAAGAGAGGAAGACTTTTTCAGCTTGGAAGATGATTTAAAGAAAATTGAATGAATGTTAAGGGGCTGGAAAGATAAACAACCCTAGGGGAGTTTGGTAATATACTTTAAAATGTGTATATGTCTGTGACCTAAATTACTTAGCTAAAATGGGAATGGGAAGGATATCGGAATACAGAACAATTCCTCACATCACTGGCATTTTTAAGGCAAGTGATGGACAGAAAAAAAATGCCTATAGGGCAGGGGTCTCCAACCTTGGCAATGTTAAGACTTGTGGACTTCAACTCCCAGAATTCCCCAGCCAGCATGTGCTGGCTGGGGAATTCTGGGAGTTGAAGTCCACAAGTCTTAACATTGCCAAGGCTGGAGACCCCTGCTATAGGGCCCAGCAGTTTCACTTCTGAACATCCTTTGATGTTTAACAATAAACTTGCTATATTGCTTAAATGCTAGGAATTCTCAGATGTAGAATTTATGTTCATTTGACTTGGAGGTTGTCCTCCCCCTTTTGATTTTCTATTTTGCTATCGCTTTTCTATTCTGTTGAAGTTGGTCAACTGGATGTATATTTAAATATGGCCTGCTTTTTTTCTGTGAATTTATTTTCAAAGATGAGACTCAGTATCTGCAAGTTATTCTCGGCACTGCGGGGAGAATGGTTAAGTAAGTCAAAGACTCAATACAGGCAGTCCTCGACTTATGACCGCAACTGAGCTCAACATTTCCTTTGCTAATCAAGACAGTTGTTAAGTGAATTTTGCCCCATTTTACGACCTTTCTTGCCACAGTTGTTAAGTGAATTGCTGCAGTTGTTAAGTTAGTTACAGGTAAGTTGTTAAGTGAATCTGGTTGTCAGAAGGTCACAACGGGGATCACGTGACTCCAGGACACTGCAACCGTCATAAATATGAGTCAGTTGCCAAGCGTCTGAATTTTGATCACATGACCCTGGGGACGCTGCAACGGTCGTATGTGTGAAAAACGGTCACAAGTCACTTTTTTCAGTGGTGTTGTAACTTCAAACGGTCACTAAACGAATGGTTGTAAGTTGAGGACAACCTCTACTTGGTACCAAAATCTGCATACTTCAGTGCTTTGATATGTGGGAGCTGCACTGCACATTTCTAAGACTCCTGCGAGTCCCCTGGACTGCAAGGCGATCAAACCGGTCAGTCCTAGAGGAGATCAACCCTGACTGCTCTTTAGAAGGCCAGATCCTGAAGTTGAAACTCAAGTACTTTGGCCACCTAATGAGAAGGAAGGACTCACTGGAGAAGAGCCTAATGCTGGGAAAGATTGAGGGCAATAGAAGAAGGGGACGACAGCGAATGAGGTGGCTGGATGGAGTCACTGAGGCAGTGGGCGTGAGCTTAAATGGACTCCAGAAGATGGTAGAGGACAGGAAGGCCTGGAGGAACGTTGTCCATGGGGTCGCGATGGGTCGGACACGACTTCGCAACTAACAACAACAAAAATAATTATTGGGGGGAAAAAACTAAAGTCTGGAACAGGCTTGTTGGAGACTCCCTACAGCAGCAGTCCCTAACCTTTCCACCTTGGTGGACCAGCCTGGCGGGGTGGGGGGTGTGAGTGACAGGTGCATGCGCGCACGCAGAGCTCCAATGGTGCGAGTGGCGGGCGCACACACCCTCCATTCAAGCAAATGGAGTCTCGCACATGAGTGCTGGGTGCTTGCGCGAAGCTCCACTCACTCAAGTGGAGGGTGCTTGTGCTTGTGCTGGCGCGCAAAGCCCCACTCGCATGAGCGAAGAATGCTCGCATGGGGAGCTTCGCATGCAAGCACAAGCACCCTCTGCTCGCCAAGAGGAGCCCATCGCTAGCTTGGCCCATGTTCAAGCAGGCCACGGCCCGGTCGTGGGCCACAGTCCTACAGTATCGTATGCCTTAGTTTTTCACCCTCAGCAACTTTAAGTTGCTGGCTGGGGAATTCTGGGAGTTGAAGTCCACACATCTTAAAGTCGCTGCATTTGAGAAAGGAGAACATACCATCATTCCAATGGGTGATGTCGTCCAGCTCAGAAGGGACTCCTTTCCAGAGGCTGACCGGTTTGGGATATCCCGGTTCCACGTGGCCCAGCTGATCATCATAGCGCCAGTAGCGGTTCTTCTCTAAGAGATACGTCTTACCATTGTGAGGCCAAACAAACACAGCCCCCACTACGGTGCCGGGAGGGAGTCCCAGATCGGATGTGGGACGAGGATAACCACGATTGACTCGAGTGTCAGAAAAAACCCAGTAGTAGGGTCCTGCAAAGAGGAGGAAGCAAGAAATTAATTCTGTAGAAGAGAGGCAAATTTAATTCCATAAATAACTTCTGCTGGGGCCATATGCATTTGATCCAAATTTTCCAGATATAAATCAGATATTTTCAAACAGATATTTTCAAAATCTAATACCTAGCCCCCAAATATCTATCTATCTATCTATCTATCTATCTATCTATCTATCTATCTATCTATCTATCTATCTATCTATCTATCTATCTATCTATCTATCTATCTATCTATCTATCTATCTATCTATCTATCTATCATCTACCTACCTACCTACCTACCTACCTACCTACCTACCTGTCTGTCTATCTATCTATCTATCTATCTATCTATCTATCTATCTATCTATCTATCTATCTATCTATCTATCTATCTATCTATCTTATCTATCTATCTATCTATCTATCTATCTATCTATCTATCTATCTATCTATCTATCTATCTATCTATCTATCTATCTATCTATCTATCTATCTATCTATCTATCTATCTCCATCATCATCATCTTTTAATCTATCATCTATCTATCTTCATCATCATCATCCATCATCTGTCTGTCTGTCTATCTATCATCTATCATCTATCAATCATCTATCATCTATCTATCATCATCTCCCTGGAAAAGTAGATATTGATATAAATACAAAAAGCAAGCTAGTTAGAGCAATAGTCTTCCCTATAATGATGTATGGGAGTGAGAGTTGGACATTAAGAATGGCTGATCAAAGAAGAATTGATGCCTTTGAACTGTAGTGCTGGCGTAAATTACTGTGTAAACCATGGACAGCAGAGCAACCAACACAAGCAAAGAGCTTGCTGGCTTGGTACCATTGTAACCAATACAAAGATGAACATCCAACAACTGAAAGAAGCTGTGCTTGACAGGGTAGCATGGAGAGCATTTGCTTAGAAAGCACTTGCCAAAAGTCGGACACAACTGGTTAAAACAACAACATATGTATCTCCCATATATCAAATATCTATCTAACTTCCAAATTTCATAAGCTGCCCAGAGTCACTACTGTATCTGTGAGTTGGCCAGGTATATAAATTTGTTTAGTAAATAAATATATTTTAAAAAAAAATATGTTGGCTAATTAATAGGCATGGTGAATTAATGTGTTTGTCAAAGCTGACTCGGCTTCATCGTTGCCTGCACCTGATTTCGGCTCACAGTTTGCCAAACAGAAATGGGAGGGTTTTTTTTTGGGTAAATTCCTAGGGAGTGGAGAGGGCTAAGGAATGCCCAAGAGCCTTCTGTGGCCTGTGCAGAGTTATCCCCCAAGTCAAGTTCCGAGAACTTTTCAAATGGTGCAGACTGTTTTCCCAAAACAAAAATACCGCATTCAATTGGTGGACAATGAATTGTGGGTGGCCCAGGGATGAAAAGGTTTTTTTTACCTATGTTGGTTTTCATGGGAAAACCTCAGAACTGACTTTGCTTCTGCTGTAACTACATGGATCTTTCAATAAAGTTTTACTCTTGGTGTCTGTGGAGATTCTCAGTCATCCAGGTCATAGTTATCCCAAAGGTGCTTTTTCACGAGGCAACTGGACTTTCTTGTTTTTCTTTGAAGAGGTTTTGCTTCTCATCCAAGAAGCTTTTTCAGCTCTGACTGGATGGTGGAGAATGGAAAGATTTATACCCCTTTCAGACAGCTGATCGTTTGCACTCTTTTAGAAAGACGTTGAGGCCACCTGGAGGCTTATCTATGTCGTCAGGCCATCTATGTCAAAATTGAACAGCCCTCTCTCAACAGAGGGGGAGGGATATGACATCATCTATCTCCAGTCTACAACACAGTCCTTTCAACAGTTCCAAGAAGGCTCCACACCCATTTGCACTACTCAAGTGACCCTGACGACACAGATAAACCTCCAGGTGGCCTCAACGACTCTCTAAAAGAATGCAAATGACCAGCTGTCTGCAAGGAGTATAAATCCTTCCATTCCCCACCATCCAGCCAGAGCTAAAGAAGCTTTTTGGATGAGAAGCGAAACGTCTTCAAAGAAAAAAAACACAAGAAAGTCCAGTTGCCTCGTGAAAAAGCACCTTGGAGATTTTACTCTTTGTAAACTCTTTGGACAAGGAGTTCCTAATTTTTTGAATATGCCAAACAGGACAGCTGACAGTATTATGCTTCCACTTGTTTAGAAGTGAACCTGTTTCTTGCTCCCTCTCTCCTTCTGAGTTAGCCAGAAAGCTACACAGAAGCCTGTTCCTCAAGAATTCTGACTTATGGTGTGACCCACACTGGATTTTTGCAACCTCTGGTGATGGTCTAGGTCAGGGGTAGGCAACCTTGGCTCTTTTATGACTTGTGGACTTCAACTCCCAGAATTCCTGAGCCAGCCATGCTGAGGGGAAAGGGAGAGGTTTCCAAGCTGAGCCATGCTGGCTCAGGAATTCTGGGAGTTGAAGTCCACGAGTCATAAAAGAGCCAAGGTTGCCTACCCCTGGTCTAGGTGCTCATTTTTAGGTGTGTAAATGTGCTGTTTGATTTATATCAAAGAAGCTGCTTCTTCGAACTTCAGACCTAGATGGTGCGTGTATGTGCAGTGCACATCTAGCTACTCCAAAGCTACACGCTCTCCTAGAGGGGTCATCTCTCCAGAGCTGCAGGGGAAGGTGGGGGGATGAAGTTAGCAGTCCCAGGAGGGAGGGGCTGCTTTGCAAAGAGACAGGAGCTTGGAATGTCTGGTAGGCAGGAAGAGCGCAAAGACGGACCCTCCCTAGCATTTCACAGAATATGTATTTATGCAAATAGTTCTTTTAGTCTGGCAAGATTCTAATAAAGAAACTCTCAACAGAAGAGAATATTTATAGTTCAGGGTTGAATTATGGGCTCATTGGTGCTTTCTGAGCTTGGTTGTTTTCCTGCAGACGTTTCATTACCAAACTACATATCATCATCAGTGTTAGCCACTGGTATATAAACAAAGCAAACCCACTCCCTTTCAGCACTGATGATGTTACCTACTTGGGTAACAAAAACATCTGCAAGAAAACAACCAAGCTCAGAGATCATGAAGGATCCCACAGTAAAGAAACTATTCAGAAGTAGCTCCATGTGTCGTTCTTGGTTTGTTGGACCTGACAGTGAATGACTTATACATTCCTGGATTCTGACTGGCAGATTAATTGAAAGACCTCGGCCTTTAAGATTTTCCTCTAAAATCTTGATCTTAAGCTGATTTTTCCTATTTTAGCCTCCTTTTGCATTAGTATAGACCAGGGGTAGGCAACCTTGGCTCTTTTATGACTCGTGGACTTCAACTCCCAGAATTCCTGAGCCAGCATGGCTGGCTCAGGAATTCTGGGAGTTGAAGTCCACGAGTCATAAAAGAGCCAAGGTTGCCTACCCCTGGTATAGACTCTCCTTCTGAATAAATCTGCCACCCCCCCCCCCATTGCCACCTTGCCATACTCACCAATAAAGAACACAATCTGGCTGTCGTTGGCACGTTCGTACGCAGCATCAATTGCCTTAAAATCTGTGGGGAGTCCGTTCCAGAAGCGAAGAGTCTGGGCTGGCTCCATAGAAACCAGATTCTGGGATGGCTGTATCCTCCAAAAATGTCTCGCTGCAAAAAATTATGTGGCCACATTCATAAAAAACCAAAGTGGATGGGGGCAGCTGCCCGTTCCCTTTTAAATCTCCCAATATCTCAAAATAATAATAAAAAAGACTGCATTGCCAGAAATCAGCAACGGTTCATTAGAACTGCTGTGTTACCAAGGGAGAGAAAGTAAGTAGCACAAGTAAATTATGTAATTGTTTGCTGCAGTTTCCTGTCGCAGCAATCATTGTATTCCAATTCCAAAAGTCCACACAACCAGTTACTATGGGTTTTCCCATTTTACAGATAGTCCTTGCTTTATGACCGATCACTTAGCAACCGCTGAAGTTACGACCAACCCTTACAACCTGGATTCAAAATTCCAACAGTTGGGCCCCTCCATGGTCATGTGATCAAACTTTGGCTGCTCAATAACACAGCTACATTAACAGCTGTCTGCAGCATCCTGCAGTCACGTGACTCTGTTTTATGACAATTTTGCCAACAACCGGCATTTACTTCTAGTTTTTGACAAAACCACACCCATAGCAAAGAGTTCAAAATTCAAGAACTTGGCAACCAGCGTATATTTGTGATGGTTGCAGCATCCCAGAGTCACATGATTGTGATGGTTGCAGCGTCCCAGGGTCATGTGATTGCAACCTTCCCAGCTGGCTTCTGACAAGCAAAGCCAATGGGTGAAGCTGGATTCAATTAACGACTATGTGGTTCACTTAACAACCGTGGCCAAAAGAGTCATAAAACTGAGCGGGATTCACTTAACAGCTGCCTTGCTTACCAGCCAAAGTTCTGGTCTGGTCGTAAGTCAAGGACTATTTTTACGTAGCCCTGTTTGACTTACCTTTGAAGAAGAAAACTTCACCACGAATATTAGCAATAGCATCAAACCCGGCTTTGCAACGTTCAGATGCTGGCAAGGAAGGCCTGGAAAGGAGAGAGAATTAATATGAGGACCAATTAATTCATTGGGGTTAGGTTGAGACCACCAGGACAAAATATGGCCAGTGATTTTAAAACCAAACTTGGCTTTCCTCATTAACACTGGATGTTTCTAAACTGATCCCAATAAACAAGATGACAAAGCTATTCTGTTCCCCTTGTTAATGGATTTCTTTATGGTAGGAAGAAAAAAAAAATAGGGCAAACAGTGGGAAGACAAGGGGCAGTTACCAATGGAAATCAACAATGCTGCCTTCCATACTAAATTCCATGCATGAAGCCTGAGGCTGCACAATAAAAGCCTTGTCTGGAATTCCCCTGTGCCTCACTTCCTCCTCCTCCTCCTCTGCATCCCATAATAGATATGCATATCAATCTTCCTCTCCCAGGACTTTGCATGAGATCATTATAGTTACCCCTCCTGTTCTTGGTTTTTAGTTTTAGTTTTTTGATCCTGGCAAATCCCAATTGCACCAGCAGGAAGAAATCAGCAGTCTGTTCCCTGCTGAACCCCACACACCCCACACAACACATACACACCCATAAGCAGCCAAGGTGCACTCATGACCTCTGCGCTGCTGACCTAAGATAGAAGACGATTCTTAGGGTTTGCGAAAGTAGCAAAAAAAGGCCCCAAGGATAAGAGGAACGAAAAATTAATTAAAAAAAAACAACAACAACTAGCACAAGAGTTTTTTTTATCTTTGGGTAGCTACTTAAATACCACAATACCAGCTGCTAAATGCCTTCGGAATGGGACAACTCCGGCTGCCAATTTGCCACGGCCAACTCACTTTGGCCAACTTGCCACGGGACAATTCGCCACGGGACAATTTGCAGCGGGAAAACGTGCCGCTGGCCAGTTGAACAATTTTATTTCATTATTTAAAATAATCGTAAAAGTTATTAAATGATTTTAAATGTTTGCCATTGCCATTTCATTTTGTCCCTCCTTTTGCGTGCTTTCTTTAATGATGCCATTTCAGCATTTCTTCGCTATTAAATAACTTTTGTCCCACAGTAAGTTGGCCGTGGCGAATTATCCCATGGCGAGTTGGGTGTGGTGAGTTGGCCGTGCTGAAATAGCCGTGGCGAGTGGGCCGTGGCGAATTGTCTTAGACCCAAATGCCTTAACTACTCATGTTGTCTAGTAGGTTGCTCATTGGCTGTGGTTCAAGATATCGAAAATATAGATCCTTCATTTTCTACTCGTCAAAAAGAAACACTCCTGTTCATTAAGGGTTTTTTTTTCTTTTCTTTTCCTGGGTTCCTGGCCATTCCCAGTTGGTTCTTCTAGGCCAGGGCTTTTCAACCTTTTCACAGATTGTACCGCTTTTAGGACACGACAATATTCGAGTTTCACCAGTGCTTAGCAAGGTGTGATGACCAAAAAAAAAAAGGAAAAAAGTACCGGTTTTAATTTCTTCGGTGGCGGTTCCTTTGCTGAATCACTTTCCCTTTGCACTGATGAATGCATGATGAATTTATCCATATTTATTAATATGCACCACTTCCTTGATGGTCAAGTGGCTGGTCGGCCCTTTTTTCTCTCTCCCTGTCCTCTCTCTCTCTTTCACAGCCTCTACTCCTTCGTTGATCCCTCTGTTTGTCTCACAGAAGCCTCTTCTCCCTCTCTCTTTCTCTGTCCCCTTCTCTTTCCCCATCATCTTTTTTTCCCTCTCCCGCCAAAATTTCCTCTCCCCTTTCCCCCCTCCTCCTCCTTTTCTCTTCCGGGTGCACCACTCTCCGGGGCTCAGGGAGAGCTCCAGCATCAGTCGCTACCCCAGTCTCACTCCCCCATGCAGTCACCCACTCCCCGGCTGGCCACTGCACGCAGTGCTGATCAGCTGGAGCTGCGTGCGCCGATCCTGGGGCCTCTGCCGAGCCCAGGCAGTCCTGCAACTCCAGCTGACTCTCTCACCCCAAGGCCTGTCTGCTGCTCCTGGTGATAGCAGAGGCTGCTGGAAGCGCTGATCAGCTGGAGCTGCGCGCATCAATCCTGGACCCTCAGCAGAGCCTCAGCAACACCGCAGCTCCAGCTGACTCTCCACCCAAAGACTGCGTGTGATTACCAGCCACCCCCAATGCCACTGGAAGCGCCAATCAGCTAGAGCCACGTGAGCCGATCCTGGGCCCCCAGCAGGCCTGTGTGGCACTGCCACCACTTCAGCTCATGCCCCTGCTACACTTGTCTAGGTCGCGTACCACCTGCCAGTTGCCGAAGTACCACCAGTGGTACGCACACCACCGGTTGAAAAGCCCTGTTCTAGGCTGCTATTTCAGTTGGCATTAGTGTGGTCCTTTGAAGCTAAACCTAGATTGCGCTCTTCGTCTGCTGCCGTTGTGGTAGCCGGTGGCCGCGTTGGACGATGCCGTCCCATAAGACTTTCAAGATCAAGTGGTTCCTCGCTAAGAAGCAGAAGCAGAACCGTCCCATTCCACAGTGGATTCGCATGAAAACTGGCAATAAGATCAGGTACAATTCCAAGAGGCGGCATTGGAGAAGGACCAAGCTGGGCCTGTAAAAAGAAGCAGCTGCAACCTTCGCCCTGTCTGTCTGGCAGCCGGCTTTTGTGCCCCAGGATCAGTGGTGGGATTCAGCCAGTTCACACCACTTCGGCAGAACCGGTAGCTAATTTTTTGTTGCCCAGGCCCAGAACAGATTTCCAGAAGCGGCATCCACACAGAGAACCGGTTGTTCACATATTTGAATCCCACCACTGCCCAGGATGCCTCCCTTCTAAACAGAGCCCTATTTTCAAGACTGAATCTCCTCGTGTATTGTGTACTTTTCCCCCACCTTTAACATTTTTATTTCCACAAAGAGGTTTCCAAAGGAATTAAAACCAAACAATGTGGAACCTAGGTTGCAACCAACCCATCACTAACTTAACTGTGTTTCTGCAACCTTGATCAATACAGGTAATCCTCAACTTACCACCACAATTCGGACCAGAATTTCCGTTATTAAGGAAGGCAGTTCTTAAGGGAGTTGCACCTGATTTTACAACCTTTTATGTCATGGTTGTTAGGAGAATCACCGCCGTTGTTTAGTGACTCATGCAGTCATTCAGAAATCTGGCTTCCTCCATTGACTTTGTTTGTCAGAAGCCAGCTGGGAAGGATGCAAATGGCCATCACAAGACCCCAGGACCAGTGGTGGGATTCAAATATGTGAACAACCGGTTCTCTGTGTGGATGCCATTTCTGGAAGTCCATTCTGGGCCTGGGCAACAAAAAATTAGCTACCGGTTCTGCCGAAGTGGTGGGAACCGGCTGAATCCCACCACTGCCCAGAATACTGCAACTGTTGTAAATACATGCTGGTTGCCAAGCACCCAAATTCTGATCACGTGACCATGGGAATGCTGCAATGGTTATAAGTAGAAGGACCAATTGTAAGTCACTTTTTTCAGTGCTGTTGAAACTTTGAACGGTCGCTAAATGGTTGTAAGTAGAGGACCACCTGCACTGAATTGTGCTCTGATTTGGCTCAGTGGCTGTCATTCTATGGAAAGGGCTCTTGTTGCATCACATTTACAAGAGCCAATGAGGAAAGGGAGAATTAGTAGGCTCAACCAATCAGAAAAGAGGCTCACTTTTCTTTCGGCTTGTCTGGTGGTAGGTCTGGGATCGGGGGTGCTGTGGGAACCGGTGGCACCGGAATGTCTTGATCTGGATATGAACTATGATGCCGCCTACCTACAAACAGGAGAGAAATAATGAGGTGGCCACAGATCAAATGGACCAATAGACAGTATGAGATATTGCCTGACATGAGAAAGGAGAAGGAATGTTCTGTTGCTAAGTGAAAGTGAGTTTTGCCCCATTTTACGACTTTTCTTGCCACAGTTGTTAAGTGAATCACTGCAGTCGGTACATTAGTAACACGGTTGTTAAGTGAATCCTGGCTTCCCCATTGACTTTGCTGGTCAGAAGGTCGTAAAAGAGGATCACGTGATCCCGGGACACTGCAACTGTCATAAATATGAGGCAGTCGCCAAGCGTCTGAATTTTCATCACGTGACCACGGGGATGCTACGATGAACATAAGAGTGGAAAACGGTCATAAATCACCTTTTTCAATGACATTGTAACTTTGAACGGTCACTAAATGAACTGTTGTAAGTCAAGGACTACCTCTATATATCAAAAGATGAAAGAAAAGAACAACTTCCTCAAATTCACTCTTAGTAGCTTGTTGTGTACAACATCCATGCTCCCTAATCATCGTAGTCATTGCAAAGCACGAGAGGAAAGCAATACAGAAACGGTGGTTGGTACAAGTAAAATGTCTCAGGAAGGAGAAGAAATACGAGTCAAGGTGGAAAGAGAGAGGGTAGCATTAAAGAATTGTGTTTTTGTAAGCTTGTTTTGTACAACATCCATGATTCCTAATCATCATAGTTATTGCAGAGCACAAGAGGAAAGCAATAGAGAAACAGTGATTGGTACATGTAAAATGCTCCAGAAGGAGGAGAAGTATCAATCAAGGCAGAAAGAAAGAGGATGGCATTAAAGAATTGTGTTTTTGGTAAGACCAAAGCCTCTCACCATAGATTTGCTGAATTCCCATGGCGTCATCTATGGAAAGTTGATAGAGGTGGGGCAAACCGACAGGACCTTGGTAATATGGCATCATGATGGACTCCTTAACAGAAGAGTGAGTCAGTCCCAAGGCATGGCCAAACTCATGCACTGCTACAGCAAATAGATCTGTGCCACGACCTGAAATCAGGAGAAAAAGGACATTTTAGTCAAGATTTGAGGTTCTTTGGACAATATTTTTAGCAGATACTGAAGTCCCGTAGTGTGGTGTGTCGTAATTCTGAAGATACCTGGTGATTCATTCTGCGGGTCATAAATCCAGGTCTCTTCATTATCAAAATGGGTATTGCCTGAAATGGGATGTTCTCCAGGGAAGAAGGCATGGGCCAGGGTGCCTCCAGGCCCATCAAAGGGGTATGGGTCGTCATGATAAGAGGCCGCAAAATCCACCACAATGTCCGCTTGCTGAAAAGACACTTCTTTGAAGGTCAAGGTTGAAGAATTGCTCCAAGCTCGAAAAGCGTAGAAAATGAGATTCCGGACATGATCGTGGGACAGTTGCGAGGAACGAGGGAAGGAACGGATGCTGGAGTGGGAAACAAAGAACAGAAAGAAAGAATAAGGCAGCGGCTCCCAACTTTTTCTATACCCTGCACCCCTAGAATGCTTCTGATATATTCTCACACCCCTTACAAAAATTCGAAATGACAGCAACGAATTATACATATACACTATAATTTTTAAAACCCAAGTTTTTTCACCCCCTGGAATATTGTCTCACACCCCCAGGGGATGCGAGCACCCCTGGTTGAGAACCCCTGGAATAAGGTAAGGCCAGATGAGTCTCGATGGATGAGAGTATAACAAGGTGCTGTGTGGTTCACTATCTTGTTTTGCAAGATGTCCAAGAAAAGACTTACTGGAAGCCCACAAACAGGATGTGTAGGCAATATCCTCTTACAGGACACTTTTGTTACCCAGCTTGTGGTATTCAGTGTCACAAGAAAAAAAGAAAAATGAAAATTAATTACGGATGGCAAAGTGAATAAAGGTGCAGGAACAAGAGAGACATAAGAAAAGAATGAAACAGAAGCGGTAAGTTGTAGTAGCTTTTTTCCAAATGGGTGCAACGGCTCTGATAGAGTATAGGTAGTTCTCAACTTATAGACATTCATTTAGTGACTGTTTGAAGTTACAATGGCATGGGAAAAAGTGACTTATGACCATTTAACACTTACGACCACTGCAGCATTCCTGTGGTCACGTGATCAGAATTTGGACTCTTGGCATTTGGCTCATATTTATGACGGTTGCAATGTCCTGGGTCATGTGCTCACTTTTTTGCGACCTTCCGACAAGCAAAGTCCATGGGGAAACCAGATTCACTTAATAACCGTGTTACTAACCTAACAACTGCTGTGATCCACTTAGCAATGGTGGCTAGAAGGGTCGTAAAATGGAGCAAAACTCACTTATCTTGCTCAGCAGTGGAAATTTTGGGCTCAGTTGTGCTCGTAAGTCAGGGGTCTTCAAGCTTGGCAACTTTAAGACTTGTGGACTTCAACTCCCAGAATTCCTCAGCCGGCTGGCTGAGGAATTCTGGGAGTTGAAGTCCACAAGTCTTAAAGTTGCCAAGTTTGAAGACCCTTGTCGTAAGTCAAGGACTACCTGTAACTCCATCAGTTACCCAGTCAGTAAGTTATGTAATGAGAAGTAGATAACAAAAGTGAGCAGAGAAGAAATTAACAAGAGAGTATTCAGCTAGTCCTCAACTTATCTTCAGTCACTTGGCAACCGTTCGAAGTTATGGTGGACCCCCTCAAAAGGTAATTGCAAAGTTCCAATAGCTGCCGCTTTCCATGGTCACATGACTGCATTTTGGGTGCTTGGCAGCCAGTCTGCATCTACAGCCATTTGCAATGTCCTGTGGCCATATGATCACTATTTACAACACTTTTGCCCCAAAATGGCTTTTATTTCTGTTTTTCAGCCAAACACCCCATAGCAAACAATGAGTTTGCTTAAAAACCACGTTGTTCACTTAATGACCATGGATTTGCTTAATGACCACTGCAAAACAGCTCATAAAATCGGGTTGGTCATGTGATTGATCTGCTTTATGTCCATCACTACTTACAAAGTAGTGGGCAGGCTCCATTACGGTCGTAAGTCGAGGACGACCTGCACACTGTAAGTATAATTCTTCAATTTAGAGGAGATGCTGAATTATGATTCTTATGAGAGCTGGAAGTCAGAACACAAATCACAGGAAGACAAAAACCACAGCAAAGACGACGTGGTTAGCTTAACTCTGCATTCGCAGGACTCCTCCTTCAAAAGAGATGGGATTATTAGACTTACTGCCATGTCAATTCGGTCTTTTTCCAGGCGGTTTCACTGAGAGCGTAGCGTTTCTTCCTACGTCGCATCAACTCCGAGGTGCCAATGAAATCAGGGAGAGAGCAGCGAGGCCTGTCCATCATTTTCAAAGTCTCACGATCTGCAAAAGAGAGAGGAATTTCCATGTTTTGATTTTAATTCAAGGTCCCTTTCTCTGCTCCGATCTGAAATTACAATTTGCCCTCGACTTACGACCAGAATTGAGCCCAACATTTCTGTTGCTATGCAAGACAGTTGTTAAGTGAATTTTACCCCACTTTACGACCCTTCTTGCCACCGTTAAGTGAAGCACTGCAGTTGTTAAGTTAGTAACACGGTTGTTAAGCTTCTCCATGGACTTTGCTTGTCAGAAGGTCGCAAAAAGGGATCACATGACCCCGGGGACACTCTAATTGTCATAAATACAAGCCAGTTGCCAAGTGACCAGATTTTGATCACGTGACCCTAGGGATGCTGCAACCGTTGTAAGTGTCAAAAATTACTTTTTTTCCGCGCTGGTATAACGTTGAACAGTCACTAAACCGTTATCTTGAGGTAGACGGGTGTCCTATAAGTTTTATAAAGAACTACATAAATAAATAAATGGTTGTAAGTCAAGGACTACCTGTATAGCTCCTGTATGTTGTTATAACAACAACAACAACAACAACAACAACAACAATAATAATAATAATAAAGTTGGAAGGGTTAATTGTTCTTAACTGTCAGGAAGTTTCTCCTCAGTTCCAGGTTGCTTCTCTCCTTGACTAGTTTCCATCCATTACTTCTTGTCCTGCCCTCAGGCGCCTTGGAGAATAGCTTGACTCCCTCTTCTTTGTGGCAACCCCTGAGATATTGGAACACTGCTATCATGTCCCCCCTCGTCCTTCTCTTCATAAACTACTAGACATACCCAATTCCAGCAGCCGTTCCTTATATGCTTTAGCCTCCAGTCCCCTAATCATCTTTGTTGCTCTTCTCTGTACTCTTTCTAGAGTCTCAACATCTTTTTTACATCGTGGTGACCAAAACTGGATGCAGTATTCCAAGTGTGGCCTTACCAAGGCATTGTAAAGTGGTATTAATACTTCACGTGATCTTGATTCTATCCCTCTGTTAATGCAGCCCAGCACTGTGTTGGCTTTTTTGGCAGCTGCAGCACACTGCTGGCTCATATTTAAGTGATTGTCCACTAGGACTCCGAGGTCCCTCTCAGTTACTGCTATTGAGCAAGGTACCCCCTATACTATACCTGTACATTTGGTTTTTCTTGCCTAAATGTAGAACCTTACTTTTTTCACCATTGAATTTCATTTTGTTAGATAGCGCCCAGTGTTCAAGTCTGTCAAGATCCTCCTGTATCTTAAGCCTATCTTCTGGAGTGTTGGCTATTCCTGCCAGCTTGGTGGCATCCGCAAATTTGATGAGTTCCCCATCTATCCCCTCGTCCAAGTCGTTGGTGAGAATGTTTAAAAGACACTTGCTTGGATTCTAGTATCAGTATCCCCAATCCTAAACCAGTGCAAATAGGGGATGGTCAGGCCACAGATATTGCTTTTAGTGGATGGTGTCACAACTTACATCAAGTTTGGAACTACTGAAGAACATCTTGAGCCATGAAAAGGAATATCATTCAGAAAATTGGCGCAAGTTAAGAGAAGCTAGGGAACACGGATCAGGAGGGGAAGGCCTTGGAGGCTCTATTTATCCCAGTTTACCAGCAAGAAGAAGATGGTTTTGTAGCATGATGTGACTCCATCAAAATGCATCTAGGGTTACCAGACCTCTGAACAGGCCAAGGAAGACAGGGAACATTGGAAAGGAGGACACACTAATTAGTTTAATTTTCTTGGTATTTGCAACAAAAATTATAGTGAAAAACTACAAAACAAAAGTAATCAGGCATGCAGTTAGTCCTTGACTTATGTCCGTAATGGAGCCTGTACATCATGGTTGTAAGTCACGACAGTTGTAAAACAGATCGTTCGCATGACAGAACCAATTCTATTATCCTTTTTGCGGCAGTCGTTAAGCAAACGACTTAACGTTAAAAGTAAATGCCAGTTTTGGCAAAACCATTGTAAAACACAGTCCCATGACCACCGGATGCTGCAAACAGCAGTAAATATGGCCCAGTTACCAAGGGCCTGAGGTTTGGTCACATGATCTGGAGGGCAACTGTTGGAAATTTGAATCAGCAGGCCCAGGGATAGGTCCATTGTAACTCTGAAGGGTCACTAAGTGACCGGTCGTAAGTTGAGAGGTACTGTACCTGCACATGAATATGAAATTACTTTTTCTAGCCTCAGAAAAACTGCTCTTTCAAGTGCAATTATTTTTCCAAGAAATCTTTAGGTCAACGCTGCTAACATCGGATGTTTTTGCATTGACAACAAAGAGAAATGTAGCCACCTTTTACCTTTTGCTTTTAGAGTTAGATGATGCTGGGAAGGGGGATGTGAACGAGAGTCCAGCTAGACATAATAACACTAGACCTAGCCTGAGAAAACAAGGTTATTGTAACCAGAGCTGATAAGGACTTGGGGGGCTGGAGAACTGGAGAGGAGACCCACGCTTCAAGTTAATTGGGGAACGTGATTTATGACTGTTAATTGAAGGAGGGAATTGTGCTTTGATACTATGTGCTCAGGGGAGGGGAATTCAGTTTTTGGCTTCAAGTTATGCAGTGCCGAAGTTATGCTATTCAAAAATAAAGATTCTTTAAGGTAAACAATGCCTCGAAGTTCTTTTGAAGAGTTTCATCCGTCGGAACCATGACACTTTACTTTCAAAAACATATGCTAACAATAATATCGAATTGATGACGACATACTTTTCAAATTTCATCCTAAAAAAATATGGCAAATCATATGATCTGCAGATTATAGCAATCATAGATTTGACTGGCTGACTTTAAGCCAATCGCTGGAGTCACAAAATCAATGAAATGACTTAAATAACTTAGGGTGTTGAGTCTGTTGGGAAAGAATGAAGCAACAATTTATGTCACAATACAGGTAGTCCTCGACTTACGACTGTAATTGAACAAGGAATTACGGTTATAAGTCATGCTGGTCGTTAAGTGGGTCATCACACGAGAGAGCTGTTTTTACCATTTTTGTGGCGGTTGTTAAGTGAATGCTGTGGTCATTAAGCAGACCCATTGTTTCCAATGGATGGTTTTTGCCAGAAACAGGAAGTAAATACTGGTTTCCAGCAAAAATGTCATAAATCATGATCACATGATCACAGGACGCTGCAAACAGTCATAAATTCAGGGGGAAGACTGGCAATTGGAACTTCAGATGCAGATCGTAAGTAGCTTTTGGGGGTGGAATCTGTCATAACTTTGAATTGTTGCTAAGTGACTGGTCATTAAGTGAGGACAACTTTACATGAAAATTTGAATGTCTACTTTTATCAAAACAGTCCAGAACACACACACTCACACACCCACAAAAATACAAGATACTTAAAAAGCTGTTGGATGGAAAACTAGAGCCAGTTTGGTCTAGTGCAGGAGTCTCCAACTTTTTGGGCACCAGGGACCGGTTACCTGGAGAGAGGTTTTTCTGCGGACTGGAGGGGGCGTGGTTTTGTGTGCTGCCTGCATCCCGTGGATGGGGCTTTCCTTGTTTGTGTGGACCGGTTGCTGGCATGCCGCGGCCCGGTACTGGTCCACAGACCGGGGGTTGGGGACCCCTGGTCTAGTGTTTAAGGCACCAGACTAGAAAGCGGGAGACCACGTGTTCTAGTCCCGCCTTAGGCATGAAAGCAAGCTGGGTGATCTTGGGCCAGTCACTCTTTCTCAACCCAACCCACCTCACAGAGTTGTTGTCGCGGGGAAAAATAGGAGGAGGAAGTTGTGCTAGATATGTTTGCCAACCTTGAGTTCTTTGTAAAAACAATACAGGCGAGAGACAAATAAAAAAATAATAAAAACCTGAGGGCAAAAAGAGGACATGTCCTCCTTTGTCGGCCGTCTAGTAATCCTACATTCATGCCAGCATCCTTCAGTGGACAGAGACACCTACCCAGTTTCCCAGTTACAGGCAGGCCTGCAAACCTTTGCATCGTTTTAACAGCAACGGATAACTCCTCTTGGGTTTGAAGAGTTGCTGCTTTGGGATCCGGTGGGGGAAGGTAGCCGTAGCGCATCAGCCATTCCTGTGAGGACACAATTCACATGGTACATCAAGTCAGCAGACAGGCAGAGATGGCAGGATAGTGCTTTTTGTGAGCAGAGCCCCTCGGCCTTGGTTAGCCACATAACAGGCAGGAATTCAGAAATTGTTTTCCTTCACTTAACACAGAGACCCAGCTACTGGGGGAAGGTTTGCTTGCCTGAACCCACAATGGGGCAGCTCTACAAAGAACAAGGTGAAAGGGTTGCCACATTACAGGTATTCCCCGGCTTATAACCATTTGTTTAGTGCAAGGCTCTTCCAACTTGGCCCTTTTATGACTTGTGGACGTCAACTCCCAGAATTCCTCAGCCAGGCACGCTGGCTGAGGAATTCTGGGAGTTGAAGTCCACAAGACATAAAAGGGCCAAGTTTGAAGAGCCCTGGTTTAGTGACTGCTCAAAGTTACAATGGCACTGAAAAAAAGGGACTTGTGACCATTTTTCACACTTATGACCGTTGCAGCATCCCCATGGTCATGTGATCAGAATTTAGACTCTTGGTAACTGGCTCAGAGTTATGATGGTTGCAGTGTCCCAGAGTCATGTGATCACCTTTTGTGACCTTCTGACAAAGCAAAATCAATGGGGAAGTCAGATTCACTTAACAACCGCCTTACTAAAGCTAAGCACTGCAGTGATTCCCTTAACAGTTGTGGCAAGAAAGGCTGTAAAATGGGGCAAAACTCAGTTAACTGTCTTGCTTAGCAGCAGAAATTTTGCGTTCAATTGTGATCGTAAGCCAAGGACTTATCTGTACACCAGGGCACAATCTGTTTACTAGTAGCTTTATTGATTAAACCCCCCCCCCCAGAGTTCAATCAATAGCCTACGTGAAAATGAAACAAACCACACCAGCTAAGTTCATACAACACTGTAAGTCATAATGCAGTTTGCTTTTGGGCATGTGAACCTCCCCCTCCCCCGTGGTCTGTAAACCCTGCTTACGGTCAAGCAGGTTGTGTGAACCCAGTCAATTGTAAAATCTAATTAGGGCATATTATGTGAACATAGCTATTATATCATGGCACAGTACAAGTAGTCCTTGTTTAGGAACCCAATCTGGAACTGGCAAATCAGTTGTTAAGTGAAGTGGCCACTAAATGAAACTGCGACTGTGCTTACAATCTTTCTTCAGCTTTCCTTTGCTTGATAGATCTGCAAAAATTGTAAATGTGAGGATTGACCGTAAAGTTACTTTTTTCATCACTGTCATAGCTGGGAATGGTTGCTGTAGGTTAGGCAGGTCAAACTGCCAGCCCGCGGGCCGGATGCGTCATGCTGGACTCGCGACATTCCCCATTGCCGGCATCAATTCCATCTTCCAATCAAGATGTAACAACACAGCCAACCAACCCGCTTACAGCTACATCAGCTAATTTGCTTACATCAATTCCATCTTCCAATCAAGATGCAACAACACAGCCAACCAACCCGCTTACAGCTACAAAGCCAACACGCCACACACACCCCTCCAGTATTTATAGAAGGACGGCAGCTCCGATCACGCTTTGCTCGCACAAGCACGAAGCCGAAGACACCAGCCTGAAGATGGCGAGTGGGACCTCGTTGAAACGTCGCCAAGACACTCTCAATCTTACACGGGAAAAGACCCGAATACGCCAAGACCTGCATACCTGTACCCGTGAAAATCTACGAAAACAAATATATATATATATATATATATATTTGTTTTCGTAGATTTTCATATATATATATATATATGTGTGTGTGTGTGTGTATGTATGTATGTATGTATGTATGTATGTATATATGTATGTATGTATATATGTATATATGTATGTATATATATGTATATATATATATATGTATATATGTATGTATATATATGTGTATATATATATATATATATGTATATATGTATGTATGTATGTAGGTAGGTAGGTAGGTAGGTAGGTAGGTAGGTATGTTACTAGATTATTACTACTATATTACTAGTATTATTACTACTGCGTTAGTAGTAATAATTATTAGTTCTATTACTTTGATTGGCTAACAAATAACAGGTTATTCTTCTCCAGTTGAGCATGCTCCCAGTGCCACGGATCTACAATTCCTTGTATCTACAATACAGTTCCTGGCTCGCATGCTAGCTATGCATTTTGGGAGTTGCAGTTCCAACCTATCTGGAGCATGCTCAGTTGAAGCAAGCTGCTCTAGGGGAATTCAAGCCAAAAAATCCCCAAAGGAGCATCTTGTTCTCGTTTGTACTACATCTTTCTGTTCTCACCTGGGGATTCCCTTTTGAGGCTGTGCCAGTTGCCTGGAGGGCTGTCTCTCAAGAGGATTCATCACTGCTTCTCGTTCCATTTCTCTAGATTAGAGCAATGGTTCCTCCTTCTTTACGAAGAACTGAGAACTGAGATGCAGAACCATGGAGGGGAAGCCTTAAAACGGCTTCCCGTTTGCTTTGGGACAGAGATGGCTTCTGCTGATGCCTTCAGCTTTCAGAAGAATCCAGACGAGCTGTTCCTCAAAGTCTCTTTCCAGCATTAGGGAACAGAAAGCAAGAGCATTCTGTAAGACAGCATTTCTCAATCTCAGCAACTTTAAGATGCGTGGACTACAACTCTCAGGGTTCCCCAGCCAGCATAGGTTTAAACATAGGTCAAAAACATTATAAAGTATGGTCATATGACTCTGGGGCCCTGCAAACGGCTGTAAATCTCAACTGGTGATTTGACTGGGTAGAAAAAAAGAATAAAAGTGCAGTCAACCCTTACATTCAAAGTGGTTTGCATATTACATCAAACCATAGTAATAAGTGCTAAAAAGCACCTTTGGGACAATGCCTTAGCTATATAGGTAATAATCCCAGATACACCTATAGAGGACAACTCACTCGCAGTTGGAGGTAATTCTCTGCCTGCATCTCTCTTTATGACCGGCAGACAGCACTCTAGGAAGTAAGGAACTTAGAGGCAACTCTAGCCAAACCCCAATCTATGAAAGAAAGCTATACCCAAACCGAACCAAATAATGAACAAATAACTCCCAGAGGATTTGACTCTACTGATAAACCCTTGGAGGAAGACAAGTGGAGGTATGTCACACATAGAAGGAAATACCATGCTCAAAGAAAGAAGCAGCATACAACTAACAAACCCCTTCTGCCCAATCCATCCCAACCAGAAACAGCCCCACTTAAACTGAGCAATTGATTTCTCCCCTTAGATGGAAACACGCAGACCCACAACCTCCCCCTCAAAGAAAACATGCAGATGCTTAACAAAGAAACAACTTCAAATATCCCTTAAAAAGTCACTTCAAATATCCCTAAAAAAGTCACATCAACAAACATACCAGAGATAAACAGAAAAGCACCCCAGACTGCAGCCCCCCAAAAAGGAAGGCGAGTGTTGGTAATAGGAGATTCTATCCTCAAAGGAACAGAATCATCCATCTTCAGACCGGACATACAATCCAGGGAGGTATGTTGTCTCCCTGGAGCAAAAATCAAAGATGTGGCTGAGAACCTAACCAAAATAATTAGGCCTATTGATTACTACCCTTTCCTCCTCCTCCACATTGGGACGAATGACACAACAAAGAACCTGAGTACAATAGTGAGAGATTGCAAACAATTAGGCAATAAAGTTAAGAAACTAGGAGCACAAGTAGTGTTCTCATCTGTACTCCCAACGAAAGGCTAACACCCATTGAGGGGAAAAAAGAATTCTAGAAATAGACCATTGGCTAAAGGGTTGATGTCACCAAGAAAACTTTGGTTTCCTGGATCATGGACTGCATTTCCTATGCGAAGGACTCCTGGCAAGGGATGGGCTGTACCTCACGAAAACAGGGAAAAATGTACTCGGAAAAAGACTGGCCCAACTCATCAGGAGGGCTTTAAACTAAAATTGAGAGGGGAGGGTGACCAATCTTTAGAATCTCTAGAACCCAAAACCAATCATAAATCCCAAGAAAACAAATCAAACAATGAGGTAGGCAGAGACGAGAAAAAAGAAAAACCCAAACAACAATCAGGAGATGCAGAAAACATGCCCACGAACAGGTGTAAAAGTCTTAAATACTTATATACAAATGCTCAAAGCTTGGGAAACAAACAGGGCAAACTAGAAGCAATAGTACACGAGGGAGGGTATGACATAGTTGGCATTACAGAAACCTGGTGGGACGAAACCCATGAATGGAATGGACTGATGGATGGATACAAATTGTTAAAAAAAAACAGGTCTACAAAAAGAGGAGGGGGAGTTGCACTATATGTAAGAAAACACTACATATCTACAGAAATGCACATGATCCAAGATAAAATCTCTCCAGAATGTATATGGGTCAATATAAAAGAGAAAAAAAGTGACATTACCATAGGTGTATATTACAGGCCACCCAACCAATCAGAAGAAATAGATGAACTCTTTGCAAACCAGCTAACAAATGTATGTAGGAAGCATACCACAGTAGTAATGGGAGACTTCAACTATCTAGATATCAACTGGGAGGCAAACTCTGCAGCGAGCCAGAGATCAAACAGATTCCTAACCAACCTAGCCGACATCTTTGTCATCTAAAAGGTGGAGGAGGGAACTAGATGTAAAGCCATACTGGACTTAATTCTAACTAATAGAGAAGAAGTGATAGAGGGAGTTGAAGTTGCCAGAATCTTGGGCAAAAGTGACCATGTCATATTGGAATTTAATATAATGCAAACACTAGCAACAGAAAACAATCCAATCAGTGTCTTGAACTTCAAAAGTGCTGACTTTAACAAACTCAGAGAGAACCTAGGAAAGATCCCATGGATGAAAATCCTAAAGGGGAAAACAACCCAAGAAGCATGGGAAACTCTGAAAAATGCGATCATAAAAGCCCAGACCAGCACAATACCACTGAAAAAGAAAAACAAGAAATTCAAGAAGAAACCAGCATGGCTGCACAAAGATCTCTCTGACAAACTGAAAGACAAAAAGGACAAACACAAAAAATGTAACAAGGGGCACATAACTAAGGCCGATTATCAGCAGACAGCCAGAACATGCAAAGATGAAATCAGGAAAGCAAAGGCTAAGAACAAACAAAAACTTGCAACAGAAATCATGGATAATAAAAAAAAAAAGTTTCTTCCAACATATTAACAACAAGAAAAAAGTCAAGGAAATTGTAGGTCCACTAAAAGAGAGAAGATAGCAAGAAAATAACAGGCAACAGGGAGAAAGCAGAGCTGCTTAACTCATACTTTGCATCAGTCTTCACACAAAAAGAAACTATAGCCCAAC